>CM059450.1:4754055-5191555 GCA_030390025.1 Squalus acanthias
CATCTCACCCTATCAACATATCCTTCTATTCCTTTCTCCCTCGTGTGTGTATCCAGCTTCCCCTTAAATGTATCTATGCTATTCGCCTCAACCACTCCCTGTGGTAGCGAGTTCCACATTCTCACCACTCTCTGAGTAAAGAAGTTTCTGCTGAATTCCCGATTGGATTTATTAGTGACTATCTTATATTTATGGCCCCTAGTTCTGATCTCCCCCACAAGTGGAAACATCTTCTCTACGTCTACCCTATTGAACCCTTTCAGAATTTTAAAGACCTCTATTAGGTCACCCCTCAGCCTTCTCTTTTCTAGAGAAAAGAGCCCCAGCCTGTTCAATCTTTGTTGATAGTTATAACCTCTCAGTTCCTGGGAAAATGTCTTGAGGCATTCCCTGGCGGACTCCCTGCTCAATCCAGCGAAGCCTGAGCAGACCACAGACTGCCCGTGACTCACCACAGTCACAACTACACAGCGACTCACCCCCTACTGCTGCAGGTGGCCTTGTCTCCTGGGAGCTGGTCCAGGGATTGGAAAGAGGTTTCTCAGGCAATGTCAGAGCAAGCAGGGTGTGTCTGAATTCAGACCATCAGATAAATCCAGAAGTACAAAGACAATCCATTGGGATCCAAACAATTTATCGGAATACAGACAGGGCACAGGCAATAGGGCAAGGGCAATCCACAGGGATACAGACAATCTATAGCGATACAGGCAATCTATAGGGTTACTGACAATCCATAGGGATACTGACAATCTATAGGGATACACACAATCTATAGCAATACAGGCAATCTATGGGGTTACTAACAATCCATAGGGATACTGGCAATCCATAGGGTTACTGGCAATCTATAGGGTTACTGAAAATCTATAGGGATACACACAATCTATAGGGTTACTGGCAATCTATAGGGTTACTCACAATCCACAGGGTTACTGACAATCTATAGGCTCATTGGCAATCTATAAGGTTATTGGCAATCTATATGGATACACACAATCTATAGGGATACTGACAATCTATAGGGTTACTGGCCATCCATAGGGTTTCGTGCAATCTATAGGGTTACTGACAAGCCACTGGGTTACTGACAATCTATAGGGTTACTGGCAATCCATAGGAATACACACAATCTATAGGGTTACTGGCAATCCATAGGAATACACACAATCTATAGGGTTACTGACAATCCACTGGGTTACTGACAATCTATAGGGTTACTGACAATCCTCGGGGTTACTGGCAATCTATAGGGTTACTGGCAATCTATAGGGATACACACAATCTATAGGGATACTGGCAATCTATAAGGTTACTGGCAATCCATTGAGTTACTGGCAATCTATAGGGATACACACAATCTATAGGGTTACCGACAATCTATGGGGTTACTGACAATCTATAGGGATACTGACAATCTATAGGGATACTGACAATCTAAGGAAGCAATCTATAGGAATAAAGACAATCAAAAGAGATACAGAGAATCCATAGGACACAGAGAATAGGGACCAGGACAATCTTGTTTAGTGAAGAGGATTGAACATTCTGGGCTGTTCATCCTCTGCCAGTTGTGGGAGGGCTGGAATGGCCTGTGGAGCTGTTCACCACAAAATAAAGCAAGAACTGAACTCCCAGTGAGAAGAGTTGCGATCCCTTACTATTCCCAATGCTTCCTGCGACCGTCACTGTTCAGAACCAAGAAACTGGCACAGGGGCAACCCCTTGTGGCTGAACTGTGCAATGCCAATATCAGGTGGCTCTCCCGAACGCACTCGTACCTACAACGGGTGACGGTTTCCTGTGTCTGTACCGAAGATAAAATGTAGAAGATCGGAACCATAAAAAGACCACATGAGACTGCTTCGTGATAGGCCTTTGAAGCCAGCCCTCGAGCAAATCACTCAGGATTGCAATCCATTAGCGACGATGTCGTCTTTGCCCAAACAACAACTACTTGTCTTTATACAGCGCCTTTAACATAGTAAAAATGCCCCACGGTGCTTCACAGGAGCGATTATCAAATGAAACTCGACTCTGAGCCATGTAAGGAGATATCAGGGCAGGTGACCAAAAGCTTGGTCAAAGAGGTCGGTTTTAAGGAGCGTCTTAAAGGAGGAGAGAGAGAGGCGGAGAGGTTTAGGGAGGGAATTTCAGAGCTTAGGGCCCAGGCAGCTGAAGGTACGGCCGCCAATGGTGGAGCGATTAAAATCGGGGATGCATAAGAGGCCTCAATATTAAAATTCTCATCCTCGTTTTCAAATCCCTCTGTGGCCTCGCCCTTCCCTACCTCTGTAATCTCCTTCAGCCCCACAACCCTCTGAGATCTCTGCGCTCTTCCAATTCTGGCCTCATGCACATCCCCGATTTTAATCGCTTGACCATTGGCAGCCATGTCTTCAGCCTCTTGGGCCCTAAGCTCTGGAATAATCTAATTGAAGTGAAAGTAATTGGATAGTTCGTTCAAAGCTACAGACACGATGGACTGTATGTTCTTGTGTCAGCCGTGGCTCAGTGGGTAGCACCCTCGCCTCTCCATCAGAAGGTTGTGGGTTCAAGTCCCCACTCCAGAGACTTGAGGACAAAAATCTAGGCTGACCCTCCCGGTGCAGTACTGAGGGAGTGCTGCACTGGCAGAGGTGCCGTCTTTCAGATGAGACGTTAAACCGAGGCCTCGTCTGCCCTCTCAGGTGGACATAAAAGATTCCATGGCACTATTTCGAAGAAGAGCAGGGGGGAGTTTTCCCTGGTGTCCTGGACCAATATTTATCCCTCAATCAACATCACTAAAACAGATTATCTGGTCATTATCACATTGCTGTTTGTGGGAGCTTGCTGTGCGCAAATTGGCTGCTGTGTTTCCCACATTACAACAGTGACTACACTTGAAAACAGTATTTCACTGGCTGTAAAGCACTTTGGGACGTCCTGAGGTGGTAAAAGGCGCTGTAGAAATGCAAGTCTTTCTTTATGATTCTATATATGTTTGTGTTTGCGTGTGTGAGAGTGTGTGTCTGTGAGTGTGTGTGTCTGTGAGAGTGTGTGTCTGTGTGAGAGTGTGTGTGTGTGAGAGTGTGTGTGTCTGTGAGAGTGTGTGTGTTTCTGTGTGAGAGTGTGTGTGTGTTTCTGTGTGAGAGTGTGTGTGTGTGTGAGTGTGTGTGTCTGTGCATGTGTGTGTCTATGAGAGTGTGTGTGTCTGTGCGTGTGTGTCTGACAGTGTGTGTGTCTGTGTGAGAGTGTGTGTGTCTGTGAGAGTGTGTCTGTGTGTGTGTGTGTCTGTGAGAGTGTGTCTGTGAGAGTGTGTGTGTGTGTGTCTGTGTCTGTGCGTGTGTGTGTGCGAGAGTGTGTGTGTCTGTGCGTGTGTGTCTGACAGTTTGTGTGTCTGTGAGAGTTTGTGTGTGTGTGAGTGTGTGTATGTCTGTGTGTGTGTGTGTGAGAGTGTGTGTGTCTGTGAGTGTGTGTCTGTGTGAGATTGTCTGTGTGAGAGTGTGTCTGTGTGTGTGTGTGTGTGAGTGTGTGTGTGTGTCTGTGAGTGTGTGTGTCTGTGTGAGATTGTCTGTGTGAGAGTGTGTCTGTCTGTGTGTGTGTAAGAGTGTGTCTGTCTGTGTGTGTGAGAGTGTGTGTGTCTGTGTGTGTGTGTCTGTGAGTGTGTGTGTCTGTGTGTGTGTGTGTGAGATTGTCTGTGTGAGAGTGTGTGTGTGTGTCTGTGTGAGAGTGTGTCTGTCTGTCTGTGTGTGTGAGAGCTTGTGTGTGTTTCTGTGTTTTTGTCGGCAGACACTAGTCAGTTTCCAGATCTCTTTAAGACAAGAACCCGGAAGCGGCGCCCTGTCCGAGCCGCGCACGCGCCGCCCAGTTGTGTCAGTTTCATTGTAGCAACAATCCGGAAAGTTTGAAGTTTGTGGAAAGTTTGTTGCGAGCGATGCGCCGCTTCCCAGCCCGGCCAGCAGCTCGCCGCAACCCCGGGGCAAATCTGAGAAACAAAAAATAATCTGAAGACAATCCGATCGGTGGGGTTGCAGGTGAGTGAGTGAGTGTGGGGAGAGAGGCCGGCAACCGGTGCCTGGGTGTGTTCCAGCAGCAGGGATTTGACCCCTTTGTGTGTGAATAAGGGATAAAAATAGCCGGCAGTGTCTGCACTCTGACTGCCCAAACCCGCCTTTGTTTTGGTTCGTCCTGCCTGCTCTCCAGTTCTGTCTTTTCTCCCCCTTTTTCTTTCCTTTTCTCTCTCCCTCCCCTTTTCTCTCTCTCTCTCCCCTTTTCTCTCTCTCCCCCCTTTTCTCTCTCTCTCCCTCCTTTTCTCTCTCTCTCTCCCCTTTTCTCTCTCTCTCCCCTTTTCTCTCTCTCCCCCCTTTTCTCTCTCTCCCTCCCCTTTTCTCTCTCTCCCCCCTTTTCTCCCTCTCCCCCTTCCCTTTTCTCCCTCTCTCCTCCCCCGTTTTCTCCCTCTCTCCTTTTCTCTCTCTCCCCTTTTCTCTCTCCTTCTTTTCTCTCTCTCCCTTCTCTCTCTCCCCCCTTTTCTCTCTCTCTTCCCCCTTTTCTCTCTCGCTCCCTTTTCTCTCTCTCTCTCTCCTTTTCTCTCTCTCTCCCTTTTTCTCTCTCTCTCCCTCCTTTTCTCTCTCTCTCTCTCCATTTCTGTCTCTCCTTTCCTCTCCCCTTTTCTCTCTCTCTCTCTCCTTCTCTCTCTCGCTCCCTTTTCTCTCTCTCGCTCCCTTTTCTCTCTCTCGCTCCCTTTTCTCTCTCCCCCCTTTTCTCTCTCTCTCTCTCCTTTTCTCTCTCCTTCTTTTCTCTCTCTCCCTTCTCTCTCTCCCCCCTTTTCTCTCTCTCCCTCCCCTTTTCTCTCTCTCTCCTTTTCTCTCTCTCGCTCCCTTTTCTCTCTCCCCCCTTTTCTCTCTTTCTCTCTCCTTTTTTCTCTCCCTCCCCCCTTTTCTCTCTCTCTCCCTCCTTTTCTCTCTCTCTCCCTCCTTTTCTCTCTCTCTCCCTCCTTTTCTCTCTCTCCCCCCCCCCCTTTTCTCTCTCCCTCCTTTTCTCTCTCTCTCCCTCCTTTTCTCTCTCTCTCCCTCCTTTTCTCTCTCTCTCTCCCTCCTTTTCTCTCTCTCCCTCCTTTTCTCTCTCTCTCCCTCCTTTTCTCTCTCTCCCTCCTTTTCTCTCTCTCCCTCCTTTTCTCTCTCTCTCCCTCCCTTTTCTCTCTCTCTCCCCTTTTCTCTCTCTCCCCTTTTCTCTCTCTCTCTCCCCTTTTCTCTCTCTCCCTCCTTTTCTCTCTCTCCCTCCTTTTCTCTCTCTCTCCCTCCCTTTTCTCTCTCTCCCCTTTTCTCTCTCTCTCTCTCCCCTTTTCTCGCTTTCTCTCCTTTTCTCTCTTTCTCTCCTTTTCTCTCTCTCTTTCTCTCTCCCTCCTTTTCTCTCTCTCCGGCTGTTTTTCTATTTTTCTCATACCACCCATTCCCGGCACTCTGCCCTCCCACAGCGCCAGCTTTGCCCAGACTTGGCCCCCAGGGACACCGCACCGCCTCCTGTGCCGAGTGCATGTGGCAGTTTGTCGCTGGGCAGTGAGAGACACAATGCCGGGAGCTGGTGTCAAAACTTTAACCTGCCTCCCTGCCCAATTTCAGTACTTGGTCGCAAGTTAATTCGCCACAAAAGCGCCGTTCTTTCGCCGTGGCTGCGGACAGTAACCTGAATTTGCCTTTCCCAGTGGCAGAGGGAGGCCCGGGTATTTTAATTTTAGATTTGCCTGGAGAAAGCACGGCACTTGCATCGAAACCAGAACCAGAACCAGAACATGATATCAATTTAACAAAAAACACATCTTCATCGATACTGGCAGGGCTGCTGGGAATTTAATTGCTTTAGTTTCCTGGATCTGTGGTTCGAGGTCATTTATCAAATGAATTGGGGAAACGCCTCTCATTGAGATAAGCAATTCACATTGGATAAACCCAATGGCTTAAGTCTGGGAGATTAAGGGGGAAATCTGCAGCTAAAATACTGGAAATCAGCATCCCAAAGATGGGATGGAAGGAAGGAGTCTCGGGTGTGATTCCTGGTCGGAAGTCATAAACCTCTCTTTCTTTTTACATGCTAACATCTTGACCCCAGGTGTCAGCCATGACTCACTGGCTCGCACTCTAGCCTCTGAGTCAGAAGGTCGTAGGTCCCACTCCAGAAACTTGGGCACGTAATCTAGGCAGACACTCCCATTGCAGTACAGAGGGAACGCCGCACTGTCAGAGGGGCAGTACTGAGGGAGTGCCGCACTGTCGGAGGGGCAGTACTGAGGGAGCGCCGCACTGTCGGAGGGGCAGTACTGAGGGAGCGCCGCACTGTCGGAGGGGCAGTACTGAGGGAGCGCCGCACTGTCGGAGGGGCAGTACTGAGGGAGCGCCGCACTGTCGGAGGGGCAGTACTGAGGGAGTGCCGCACTGTCGGAGGGGCCGTACTGAGGGAGTGCCGCACTGTCGGAGGGGCAGTGCCGCACTGTCGGAGGGGCAGTACTGAGGGAACGCCGCACTGTCGGAGGGGCAGTACTGAGGGAGCTCTGCACTGTCGGAGGGGCAGTACTGAGGGAACGCCGCACTGTCGGAGGGGCAGTACTGAGGGAGCTCTGCACTGTCGGAGGGGCAGTACTGAGGGAGCTCTGCACTGTCGGAGGGGCAGTACTGAGGGAACGCCGCACTGTCGGAGGGGCAGTACTGAGGGAGCTCTGCACTGTCGGAGGGGCAGTACTGAGGGAACGCCGCACTGTCGGAGGGGCAGTACTGAGGGAGCTCTGCACTGTCGGAGGGGCAGTACTGAGGGAGCGCCGCACTGTCGGAGGGGCAGTACTGAGGGAGCGCCGCACTGTTGGAGGGGCAGTACTGAGGGAGTGCCGCACTGTCGGAGGGGCAGTACTGAGGGAGCGCCGCACTGTCAGGAGGCAGTACTGAGGGAGAGCCGCACTGTCGGAGGGGCAGTACTGAGGGAGAGCCGCACTGTCGGAGGGGCAGTACTGAGGGAACGCCGCACTGTTGGAGGGGCAGTACTGAGGGAACGCCGCACTGTCGGAGGGGCAGTACTGAGGGAACGCCGCACTGTCGGAGGGGCAGTACTGAGGGAGCTCTGCACTGTCGGAGGGGCAGTACTGAGGGAACGCCGCACTGTCGGAGGGGCAGTACTGAGGGAGCTCTGCACTGTCGGAGGGGCAGTACTGAGGGAACGCCGCACTGTCGGAGGGGCAGTACTGAGGGAGCGCCGTACTGTCAGAGGGGCAGTACTGAGGGAGTGCTGCACTGTCGGAGGGGCAGTACTGAGGGAGCGCCGCACTGTCGGAGGGGCAGTACTGAGGGAGCGCCGCACTGTCGGAGGGGCAGTACTGAGGGAGCGCCGCACTGTTGGAGGGGCAGTACTGAGGGAGTGCCGCACTGTCGGAGGGGCAGTACTGAGGGAGCGCCGCACTGTCAGGAGGCAGTACTGAGGGAGAGCCGCACTGTCGGAGGGGCAGTACTGAGGGAGAGCCGCACTGTCGGAGGGGCAGTACTGAGGGAACGCCGCACTGTTGGAGGGGCAGTACTGAGGGAACGCCGCACTGTCGGAGGGGCAGTACTGAGGGAACGCCGCACTGTCGGAGGGGCAGTACTGAGGGAACGCCGCACTGTCAGAGGGGCAGTACTGAGGGAACGCCGCACTGTCGGAGGGGCAGTACTGAGGGAGCGCCGCACTGTCGGTGGGGCAGTACCGAGGGAGCGCCGCACTGTCGGAGGGGCAGTACTGAGGGAGCGCTGAACTGTCGGAGGGGCGGTACCGAGGGAGCGCCGCACAATTGGAGGTGCAGTACCGAGGGAGCGCCGCACTGTCGGAGGGGCAGTACCGAGGGAGCGCCGCACTGTCTGAGGGGCAGTACTGAGGGAGCGCCGCACTGTCGGAGGGGCAGTACTGAGGGAGCGCTGCACTGTCTGGAGGGGCAGTACTGAGGGAGCGTCGCACTGTCGGAGGGGCAGTACTGAGGGAGCGCTGCACTGCCGGAGGGGCAGTACTGAGGGAGCTCTGCACTGTCGGAGGGGCAGTACTGAGGGAGCGCTGCACGGTCGGAGGGGCAGTACTGAGGGAGCGCCGCACTGTCGGAGGGGCAGTACTGAGGGAGCGCCGCACTGTCGGAGGGGCAGTACTGAGGGAGTGCCGCACTGCCGGAGGGGCAGTACTGAGGGAGCTCTGCACTGTCGGAGGGGCAGTACTGAGGGAGCGCTGCACGGTCAGAGGGGCAGTACTGAAGGAGCGCCGCACTGTCGGAGGGGCAGTACTGATGGAGTGCTGCACTGTCGGAGGTGCCGCCGTTCGAATGAGATGTTAAACCGAGGCCCCGTCTGCTCTCTCAGGTGGACATAAAAGATCCCACGGCCACTATTTCAAGCAAGAGTCTTGGTCAACATTTATCCCTCAACCACCACACTTCCTAAAAAAAAAAAATTATCATGTCATTTACCTCACTGCTGTTTGTGGGAGCTTGCTGTGTCCAAATTGGCTGCCGCGTTTCCTACATTACAACAGTGACTACACTTCAAAAGTACTTCATTGGCTGTAAAGCGCTTTAGGACGTCCGGTGGTCGTGAAAGGTGCTGTAGAAATGCTTTTAATGGGTGTTAATTAATTGCAATCAATGGTCCCTTTAAGCTGCACGGCTGCGCAGCGCTCTGGACCTCCCGCGCAGCCGGCTCACCGGCTTTTCAAAGGGAAAAATCGGGCATGCGCAGTATTTTGAATGGGCCGCGCAGCCCCTTAAAGGGGCCGTGCACCCAAAAAAATTAAAGGGAACATTGATTACAACGTCGTACTGCGTTAAATGAGATTAACCCAGCAAACCGATTCACGGGGAAATAATTCTTTGCTCAGGGCCCGCTCAGTTAAGTATTTCAACTGCGGAAAGTGTTGTGTGGGTAAAAGACAGTGTGACTGTTGCTGGAGCACGACCCTCGAGCTGTTACGCTGCAGGTTCGGACCTTTACAACGACGACTGCATTTCAAAGTATGTCATTGGCTGTAAAGCGCTTTGGGATGTCCTGAGGTCGTGACAGGCGCTGTGTAAATGCAAGTCTTTCGCCTCTTTCTTTCCCGGTGTTTTTCCCGGCTGCTGGCAGGTTTACTCTGGGAATGCCGCCCGCTGCCACGGATCCACGTGTTGGGAATCCGGGGACCCAGCACCCCACCGAACCCATCCCAATGTTGGAATGTGCCAACCGTGCTGTGGGGAAGGAGGTCCCTCGCAGGCCGACTGATCCAATTCCCCCCCAAGAGCTGCTCGTCAGTCGATTTATAAATAGCTCCGCGGCAGGTTCTGTGACCGTGGGAATTCTTCTTTCTTGTTCTCGTAGCGTGCTGTGGTTCAATTTCTCGCTTCCTCTTTCTGGGGTTGTTTATTTCAGATCTGAACGAAAATGAACTGCAGCTTATTTCTACAGACTGTCCCACTGTCTCCCCTCTGTGTCTGCCTGTCTCCCCTTTCTGTCTGCCTGTCTTCCCCCTCACTCCCTCCCTCCCACCAGCCATGTTTCACTCAGTGCCAATGGAGAAGGGGAAGCTCCACACAAAGGTCATGCCATATTCTAATTCATCTCCCCACCATCAGTGGCAGACCTATAACCACCGGTTCTTGTCAGTTTGGCTCATTCTGTTGCGCTACTGCCTCTGAGACACGAGGTTATGGGTTCAAGCCCTGCCCCAGGACTCGGCCGAGTCGCTTAGGCTGACTGAGGGAGTGCTGCATTGTCAGGGGCATCGTCCTTCAGGTGAGACGTTCCTTATCCGGTGGCTCCTTATCCTCCTTTAAGATCCTCCTTGAAACCCGCCTCTGTGATCAGATTTTTGCTCCGTCCTTCTAATCACTGCTCCGTTGAATTGCTGCCTATTTAATTGCCATGCCCCTCTGAAGCACCTTGGGATGTTTTTATGCATTTAAAGGCGCTGTGTAAATGTTGGCTGGTGGTTGTGTGGATGTAAAAGATTGCGTGGCACTATTGAGCAGTACTGGACAACAGTGCCAGCTTGGCTCAGTTGGCAACGCCCTTGCCGTTCAGTCGGAAGGTTGTGGGTTCAAGCCCCAGAAACTCCAGAACTTGAGTCCACACTCGAGGCTGACACTCCCAGCGCAGTACTGAGGGAGTGCGGCACTGTCGGAGGTGCCGCCCTTTCAAGCGCGACGTTAAACCGAGGGTCCCGCCTGCCTGTTCAGGTGTGCGGTGAAGGGGAGTTCGCCCAGTTCCTGGCCAACATCCCAGAATGCTTCACATACATTGAAAGACTTTGGAATGTAGTTACACTTGTTATGCAAGAAATGTGGTGGCCATTTTGCACATAGCAAAAGAGCGCAGGGTCCTGGCCAACAGTCCTCCCTCAACCACTGCCAGCGAAGGATAGATGATACAGAACTCATAGAATTCACAGCACAGAAAGAGGCCATTCGGCCCAACTGGTCCGTGCCGGTGTTTAAGCTCCACACGAGCCTCCTCCCACCCCTCTTCATCTATCTTACCCTATCAGCATATCCTTCTATTCCTTTCTCCCTCATGTGTTTATCTAGTTTCCCCTTGAATGTATCTCCGCTATTCGCCTCAACCACTCCCTGTGGTAGCGAGTTCCACATTCTTACCACTCTCTGGGTAAAGAAGTTTCTCCTGAATTCCCTATTGGATTTATTAGTGACTATCTTATATTGATGGCCCCTAGTTTTGGTCTCCCCCTACAAGTGGAAACATTTTCTCTCCGTCTACCGTATTGAACCCCTTCATAATATTAAATACCTCTATCAGGTCAGCCCTCAGCCTTCTCAGTTCTGGTATCATTCTTGTAAATATTTTTGCACCTTCCCCAGCACCTCTGTATCCTTTTTGTAATATAGAGACCGGAACAGTGCACAGTGCTCCAAGTGTGGTCTAACCAAGGTTCTATATAAGTTTAACATAACTTCTCTACTTTTCAAGTGTATTGCTTGTGAAATGAGCAATTTGCACCATTAGCTGATCATTACTCTCAATATAACAACAGAAAATGCTGGAAAAACTCAGCAGGCCAGGCAGCATCCGTGGAGAGAGAAACAGAGTTAACGTTTCTGGTCGAAGACCTTTTCGTCAGAACTGGAAATAGCAGGCAATTACTCTCAATGCTATGTGCAAAATGGCCACCACATTTCTTGCATAACAAGTGTAACTACATTCTAAAGTCTTTCAATGTATGTGAAGCTTTCTGGGATGTTGGCCAGGAACTGGGCGAACTCCCCTTCACCGCACACCTGAACAGGCAGGCGGGACCCTCGGTTTAACGTCGCGTTTGAAAGGGCGGCACCTCCGACAGTGCCGCACTCCCTCAGTACTGCGCTGGGAGTGTCAGCCTCGGGTGTGGACTCAAGTTCTGGAGTTTCTGGGGCTTGAACCCACAACTTTCCGACTGAACGGCAAGGGTGTTGCCAACTGAGCCAAGCTGGCACTGTTGTCCAGGTATCGCTCAAATTGCGCTCCCCAGTCTCGACTCAAGTTTTGCTACGGTGTCAAAATTCGACGTGCCCACCACCTAGGAGGGCGAAAGTAACTGACGAACTGGAAGGGTGCAAGAAACTGATTAAACCCTTTCGTTAAGCTCCGATCTCCCGAGAATGTACCTGGTTGTTAAGTGTGGTGACTGGGTCAGTGCCCCCGAGTTGGCTGTTCTCAACCAGACCAATTAACTCGGCTGCACAATTGACCTCCGCACCTCTGGGCTAGACAGTGAAGAAATCCACTGGAGATCCTGCTTCTCTGCACACTCCAGTCTCCGTTTCTCCGTACCTGTGGAAGGATATACTTGCCTCAGAGGGGGTGCAACGAAGGTTCACTGGATTGATTCCTGGGATGAGAGGTTTGTCCTATGAGGAGAGATTGAGCAGAATGGGCCGATACTCTCTGGAGTTTAGAAGAATGAGAGGTGATCTCATTGAAACGTACAAAATTCTTCTAGGGCTTGACAGGGTAGATGCTGAGAGGCTGTTTTCCCCCTGGCTGGGGAGTCTAGAACTAGGGGGCATAATCTTAGGATAAGGGTCTGCCAATTAAAACTGATATGAGCATGAATTTCTTCACTCAGAGGGTGGTGAATCTTTGGAATTCTCTACCCCAAAGGGCTGTGGATGCTGAGTCGTTCAGTATATTAAAGGCTGAGATCGATAGATTTTTGAATATCAAGGGATATGGGGATAGTGCAGGAAAGTGGAGTTGAGGTAGAAGATCAGCCATGATCTTATTGAATGGCGGAGCAGGCTCGAGGGGCCGTATGGCCGACTCCTGCTCCTATTTCTTATGTTCTTATGTCACTGCTGTTGCGACTAGTTTACTTTGAACATTCTCCACCTTTTTTTTGTGAATCTGATTGCACGTTAGTGTGTAACGCGCGGTGGTTGTTATTTCTGTTTCTTTAGCTCCGCAATTGGGGAACCAGCGTGCTGGATTCCGGGATGGCGGAGAGTAAGCTGAGCCAGGAGGAGAGGCACAGCCGGAAGGTCCTGAAAAATGAAAATCAACTGGTCATGGAGGCCTTCCTGCGCAGGATGTTGACGCGTGACGAGAGCGGCACCGTTGGCCACGTTGGACGTTACTACCACGACACCAAGAAGTTCATATCGAGGTAAGTCTCTCGTTCTCGCGTCGAAACCCTTCCTGTGTCTCGCTCGGGAGGGAAGTCGCGGGATCTCCTCTTGGCCCACTGGCGAATACGTTGGGGTTGTAGAATGTTCCGGCCTGGAAGCAGGCCATTCGACCCATCAAGTCTGCGCCAACGTTTATTTTCCACGAGGAGAGAATGGAGGCGGTGCAACGAAGGTTCACTAGATTGATCCCTGGGATGAGAGGGGTTGTCTCCTATGAGGAGAGATTACATAAGAACATAAGAAAGAGGAGCAGGAGTCGGCCATTCAGGTCCTTCGAGCCTGCTCCGCCATTCAATGAGATCATGGCTGATCTTCTGCCTCAACTCCATTCACCGGCCCTATCGCCATATCCCTTGATGCCCTTACTAGTCAGAAATATATCGACTTCTGTTTTGAATATGCCCAATGACTGAGCCTCCACAGCCCTCTGGGGTAGAGAATTCCAAAGATTCACCACCCTCTGTGTGAAGAAATTTCTTCTCATCTCAGTCCTGAATGGCCTACCCTTTATCCTGAGGCTGTGACCCCTGGTTCTAGACTCCCCAGCCAAGGGAAACATTCTCCCAGCATCCACCATATCGAGCCCTGTAATAATTTTGTATGCTTCAATGAGATCCCCTTTCATTCTTCTGAATTCAAGAGAATACAGGCCTAGTTTACTCAATCTCTTCTCATACGACAGTCCCGCCATCCTAGGAATCAATCTCGTGAACCTTCGTTGCACTCCCTCAATGGCAAGTAAATCCTTCCTTCGGTAAGGAGACCAAAATTGTACACAGTACTCCAGGTGTGGTCTCACCAAGGCCCTATATAATTGGAGTAAGACTTCTTTACTCCTGTACTCAAATCCTCTTGTAATGAAGGCCAGCATACCATTTGCCTTCCTAATGGCTTGCTGCACCTGCACATTCACTTTCAGTTACTCATGTACAAGGACACCCAGAACCCTTTGAGCATCTGCATTCCTCAATCTTTCACCATTTAGGAAATACTCTGCCTTTCTGTTTTTTCTACCAAAGTGGATAACTTCACATTTATCCACATTATAATCCATCTACCATGTTCTCGCCCACTCACTGAGCCTGTCGAGATCCCCTTGAAGCCTCTTCACATCCTCTTCACAACTGACACTGCCACCTAGCTTTGTGTCATCAGCAAATTTGGAAATGTTACTTTTAGTCCCCTCATCCAAATCATTGATATAGATTGTGAATAGTTGGGGTCCCAAGCACTGATCCTTGTACACCACTAGTCATAGCCTGCCATCCTGGAAAAGACCCGTTTATCCCTACTCTTTGTTTTCTGTCTGTTAACCAATTCTCAATCCATGCTAGTATATTACCCCCAATTCCATGTGCCCTAATTTTGTTCACCAACCTCTTGTGTGGGACCTTATCGAAGGCCTTCTGAAAATCCAAATACACCACATCTACCGGTTCCCCTTTGTCTACTCCACTAGTTACATCCTCAAAGAACTCCAATAGGTTTGTCAAACAGGACTTCCCTTTCATAAATCCATGTTGACTCTGCCCAATCTTACTATTAGTTTCTAAGTGCCCAGTTATTGCATCCTTTATAATAGATTCCAGCATTTTCCCAACTACTGATGTGAGGCTAACAGGTCTGTAGTTCCCCGTTTTCTCTCTCCCTCCTTTCTTAAATAGTGGGGTTACATTTGCTATCCTCCAATCTGCAGGAACCGTTCCAGAATCTATAGAATTTTGGAAAATGACAACCAATGCGTCCACTATCCCAATGGCCACCTCTTTCAAAACCCTAGGATGTAGGTCATCTGGTCCTTGAGATTTATCGACTTTTAGTCCCATTAATTTTGCTAGTACTGTTTTTTTACTAATAATAATTTCTTTAAGTTCCTCATTCTCACCACACCCTTGGTTTTCTCGTATTTCTGGGAGGTTTTTTGTGTCTTCCTCCGTGAAGACAGAAACAAAGTATTTATTTAATTTCTCTGCCATTTCCTCATTCACTATTATAAATTCTCCTGACTCTGACTGTAAAGGACCTACATTTACCTTCGCCAGTCTTTTCCTTTTCACATACCTATAGAAGCTTTTACAATCCGTTTTTATATTTTTTGCTAGTTTGTGCTCATATTTCATTTTCCCTTTCTTTATCAATTTCTTGGTCCCCCTTTGCTGATTTCTAAAAAGATCCCAATCCTCAGGCTCACTGCTTTTTCTGGCAACTTTATAAGCTTCCTCCTTTGACTTAATACTAGCTTTAATTTCTTTTGTTAGCCATGGTTGGATCACTTTTCCTTTTGGGTTTTTATGCCCCAGAGGAATATATGTTTGTTGCAAATTATGCATTATTTCCTTGAATGTTAGCCATTGTATGTCCACCTTCATACCTTTTAGTGTAGTCTCCCAATCTACCATGGCCAACTTGTCCCTCACACCCTTGTAGTTTCCTCTGTTTAGATTGAAGACCTTAGTTTCAGATTGGACTATATCACTCTCAAACTTAATATAAAATTCAATCATATTATGGTCACTTGTCCCTAAAGGCCCCTTTACCACAAGATTATTAATTAGCCCTTTCTCATTACACAGTACCAGATCCAGAATAGCCTGTTTTCTGGTTGGTTCCTCCACATACTGATCCAGGAAAACCATCTCGCATACATTCCAAGAATTTGTCCTCCACACCATTAGTGGTAATTTGATTTGCCCAGTCAATATGTAGATTAAAGTCCCCCATGAGTACTGTATTGCCCTTGTTACATGCACTTCTAATCTCTTGATTGATACTGTGCCCTACATTACCATTACTGTTTGGTGGCCTATACACAACTCCCACCAATGTTTTACGCCCTTTGAGATTGAGTAGATTGGGCCTGTACTCTCTGGAGTTTAGAAGACTGAGAGGTGATCTCATTGAAACATATAAGATTCTGAGGGGGATTGACAGGGTAGATGCTGAGAGTTTGTTTCCCCTGGCTGGAGAGTCCAGAACTAGGGGGTATCATCTCAGGATAAGGGGTCGGCCATTTAAGACTGAGATGAGGAGAAATTTCTTCACTCAAAGGGTTGTGAATCTTTGGAATTCTCTACCCCAGAGGACTGTGGATGCTGAATCGTTGAGTATATTCAAGGCTGAGATCGATAGATATTTTGGACTCTAGGGGAATCGAGGGATATGGGGATCGGGCGGGAAAGTGTTGAGGTTGAAGATCAGCCATGATCTTATTGAATGGCGGAGCAGGCTCGAGGGGCCGAATGGCCGACTCCTGCTCCTAATTCTTATGTTCTTTATGAGGCTGAGCTGCAGTGGAAGAGTTAGAAGAGGGGGTTGAGGGAACTTCCAGAGCTAGGGTGGGATGAGGCCATGGAGGCAATTACATTATCCACGCACCAACTGCTTTAACTAAGTAAATCAGGTTTCCCAGCTCAGGGAAGTGGGGGGGGTGGGCGGCGTTAATGAAGACTACAGTCTTGATTTTCCTTCACTTTCCCTCCTGCCTCCCCAAGAATCCCACCAGAAACCGCCCAACACTACAACATCCCAGCCCCTACCTACCCATCATCTTAGGCCCCATGAACTCCTCTCCATTATTTTTGCACAACCTGAATAGCCCTCCCTGCTCCCAAATCCCGTGACCCACCAGTGGTCCCAGACTCCGGCATCCTCCCTTCCCAGTGGTCCCACACCCAGGCACTACCTCCCACAATCTCAAAGCCCAACACTTCTTTTGAAAGAAAGAACGAACTTGCATTTACATGCCACCTTTCCCGACCTCAGGACATCCCAAAGCGCTTCACAGCCAATGAAGTACTTCTTGAAGTGTAGTCACTGTTGTAATGTAGGAAACGTGGCGACCAATTTGTGCACAGCAAGCTCCCACAAACAGCAAAGCGATAAATGACCAGATCATCTGCTTTAGTGACGTTGGTTGAGGGTAAAATATTGGCCCAGGACACCGGGGAGAACTCCTCTGCTCTTCGTCCAATAGTGCCATGGGATTTTCTACATGTACCTGAGAGAGCAGACTCTCTATAACGTCTCATCCTAAAATTTACTGCTCCCAAACTCCACCTTCTATCTCCTGCTGCTCCCAGACCTTGCGACCGCTGTCCCTACATTGCCACATCTCCTGCTCCGATCCCAGTCGCACGGTACGTCCACACTCTGCCACCCCCATTCGAGTGCTGCTACACTCATGATGACCCTTGCACCACTTCCATGCTCCCATTGCTGGCGGGAACAGTAGCATAGTGGTGATGTTACTGGCCTAGTAATCCAGAGGCCTGGACTAATAATCTCGGAGACGTGAGTTCAAATCCCACCACGGCAGCTGGGGAATTTCAATTCAGTTAATTAAATAAATCTGGAATAAAAAGCTAGTATCAGTAATAGTGACCATGAAACTACCAGATTTTCATAAAAACCCATCTGGTTCACTAATCTCCTTTAGGGAAAGAAATCTGCCGTCCTTACCTGGTCTTTTTTTAAATTCATTTTTATGGGATGTGGGCGTCGCTGGCAAGGCCCAGCATTTGTTGCCCCTTGAGAAGGTGATGGTGAGCTGCCTTCTTGAACCGCTGCAGTCCGTGTGGTGAAGGTGCTCCCACAGTGCTGTTAGGGAGGGAGTTCCAGGACTTTGACCCAGCGACGATGAAGGAACGGCCGATATACTTCCAAGTCAGGATGGTGTGTGACTTGGAGGGGAACTTGGTCTGGCCTATATGTGACCACAGCAATGTGATTGACTCTTAACTGCCCTCTGAAATGACCTAGCGAGCCACTCAAGGGCAGTTCGGGATGGGCAATAAATGCCGGCCTTGCCAGTGACGCCCACATTCCATTAATGAATTTTTTTTTTAATCGCACTGCTCCCATTGAGCCCGGACTCTGGAACTGCCTCCCGCTACTGGTGACCCCTTCCCAATACTCCAGGAGCCCAGTGCTCACCCATTCCCACATCTCACCAGCCTGCTAGCACATTCCCAGTGCTCTCGTTTCTCCTCTTCCTCACACCCCCTTCCCCCCCCCCAATACTGTTCCATGCTCCCTTCTAACTTGCCTATCCTGGAACATCTTCCTGTATATCCAGCTCTATCAAAAAAGGGTGAGACGTAAAGCTCAGTACATCGCTCAAGACATAGTAATAATCAAGGCCAAAGTTCCCTCTTATTTTTTTGGGTGCACGGCCCCTTTAAGTGGCTGCGCGGCCCATTCAGATTTTCGGGCGGGCGCGGTTTCTCCCATTTAAAAGCCGGTGGACGGCCTGCGCGGGACCTGCAGCCCGCTGTGTGGTCACGCACCTTAGCGGGAACGTTGATCAAGGCTACTGATCGACAATTTTGACAGGAATGTGGTCCTAATCATAGAACAATACAGCACAGAAAGAGGCCATTCGGCCCGCCGTGCCTGTGCTGGCTCTTTGAAAGAACTCTCCAATTAGTCCCGCTCCCCCCTGCTCTTTCCCCACAGCCCTGCAAAATTTTTCCTTTTCCAAATCACATAATGTGAACTTGATAATATTGCCAACACTCCAATAATACTTTGGTAAAATCATAACTTCGCTTATTACTGCGTCCTTGATAATCTATTGTCCGCTACATAATGGAGCACAGTGTATCCTTTGACTCACCGTGGGCAATGCACAGTAGATCTGCAAAGTATAATATTAAAGAGAGAAAGAAAGCCAGTTACTTCCTTCTGATTTTTCTAACCTTGATTACCTGACCTTTCCTCAAAGCTGGGTATTTACAGGGAGCTGCCAACCTACAGGAATCTACTTCCCTCGGCCATTTGCACGGTGGAATCATAGAATGGTTACAGCACAGTAGGAGGCCGTTCGGCCCCTCGAGCCCGTGCCAGCTCTCTGCAAGAGCACTTCAGCTAGTCCCACTCCCCCCCCCGCCCTTTTCCCCGTAGCCCTGCAAATGTTTTTCCTTCAGGTACTTATCCAACTCCCTTTTGAAAGCCACGATTGAATCTGCCTCCACCACCCTCTCGGGCAGTGCGTTCCACTTCATAACCACTCGCTGCGTAAAAAAGTTTTCCCTCATGTCGCCTTTGGTTCTTCTGCCAATCACCTTCAATCTGTGTCCTCTGGTTCTCGACCCTTCCGCCAATGGGAACAGTTTCTCTCTATCGACTCTGTCCGGACCCCTCATGATTTTGAATGTTTTAATTGGTACTGGGCTACCGTGTCCATTTTAATATTTTCTTTTTAAAAGGACCCCCGAGAGCCAGGACGCCAACGCCACTTTCAAATCGCACAGTCAGAGAAAGCCGAACCAGAAAGGGTCTTTGGAACACGAAGCTGAGGGAAAGAAGAGGAGTCTGAAGCGAATCGAAGGGGCTCAGGACGACGCTGACTGGGATACAACAGATGAAGAGATATCCCAGGCGGAGGAGACAAAGCATGGCTTCAGAACGACTATCAAGAGGCTAATCAGACGGCCGAGGAAGAAGAAGACAGAAGATGCATCTGACAAAAAGTCCAGGGATTCGCTCGACCTACTGGAAGACGGTGGGTCTGGGAGGAATGGCAATAAAGTTGACTCGAAGGCCAATTCCTTGAAGAGGCAGAAAAGTACCAACCCTTTAATAGCCTGCACAACCGGCTCAATAGAATCCTTCGCCTCCGAAGCAAAGGAGGACGCCACAGAGGAGAGGAGCAAGCAAAGCTACAAGAAAAGGAGCAGCCACCAGAAATTTCTTAACCTGTTTAGGAAAACGTCGCACGGGAAAGTGGATAATTCTTCCCCAGCGTCGGAAAAAGACCAGGGGCCTGCGCCTTCATCACCACGGCCCAACACGCTACCCCTAATGACCAGCTACAAGAGTAGCACTGATGAAGGTGAGCCATTTGTCCTACTGTTTAGTAGCTTACTGTGTTCTTTTGAAGAGGTTCATTTCTAGAGGGATAGAATTGAAAAGCAGAGAAGTTATGTTAGACCACACTTGGAGCACTGCGCACAGTTCTGGTCTCCATATTATAAGAAGTCATGATGTGGAGATGCCGGCGTTGGACTGGGGTGGACAAAAATGAGAAGTCGCACAACACCAGGTTATAGTCCAACAGATTTATTTAATTTTACAAGCTTTCGAAGCAGTTCGCTCCTTCGTCAGGTAAGTTAGCAATGAGAGAATCTCCCAGAATTCACAATTTAAACCCAGACAAAATCTATTCACATTATTCACTACAACAAAGAGCACAGCCAAGACAATGAGATGTGTCCCAGGGGGTCCAACGTGTCAAACCACCTGCTGGCTGCATATCCTGTCAATTTGTGTTTTTGTGTTAGTCTTTTTAAAAAAAAACACCTGGAAAGACCGGCCATGATGTCAAGTCACGTTCTGTATCGTGACATGAACCCGATATCGCGATTGAGGCCATCCTCATGAGTGCGGAACTTGGCTATCAGTTTCTGCTCTATGATTTTGCGCTGTCGTGTATCTCGAAGGCCGCCTTGGAGAACGCTTACCCGCAGATTCAGCCTCGGATCTGCGGGTAAGCGTTCTCCAAGGCGGCCTTCGAGATACACGACAGCGCAAAATCATAGAGCAGAAACTGATAGCCAAGTTCCGCACTCATGAGGATGGCCTCAATCGCGATATCGGGTTCATGTCACGATACAGAACGTGACTTGACATCATGGCCGGTCTTTCCAGGTGTTTTTTTTTTAAAAAGACTAACACAAAAACACAAATTGACAGGATATGCAGCCAGCAGGTGGTTTGACACGTTGGACCCCCTGGGACACATCTCATTGTCTTGGCTGTGCTCTTTGTTGTAGTGAATAATGTGAATAGATTTTGTCTGGGTTTAAATTGTGAATTCTGGGAGATTCTCTCATTGCTAACTTACCTGACGAAGGAGCGAACTGCTTCGAAAGCTTGTAAAATTAAATAAATCTGTTGGACTATAACCTGGTGTTGTGCGACTTCTTATTATAAGAAGGACATTGAGGCACTGGAGAAGGTGCAAAAAAAAAAGATTTACTAGAATGATAGCAGAACTGAGAGGTTATAACTATCGGGAAAGATTGAACAGGCTGGGGCTGAGGGGTGACCTGATAGAGGTCTTCAAGATTATGAAAGGGTTTCGATAGGGTAGACGTAGAGAAGGTGTTTCCACTTGTGGAGGAGACCAGAACTAGGGGCCATCAATATAAGATAGTCACTAATAAATCCAATAGGGAATTCAAGAGAAACTTCTTACCCAGAGAGGGGTGAGAATGTGGAACTCGCTACCACAGGGAGTGGTTGAGGCGAATAGTATAGATGCATTTAAGGGGAAGCCAGATAAACACATGAGGGAGAAAGGAATAGAGGGATATGTTGATGGGGTGAGATGAAGAGGGGTGGGAGGAGGTTGGTGTGGAGCATAAACACCGGCACGGACCTGATGGGTCGAGTGGCCTGTTCCTGTGCTGTAAATACTGTGTAATACATCTAGGGGTTACTATGGACAGGTTAGCGAAACAAGAGACCCAGTGTTCGGCTACAGTAGGAATGACAAAGTAAATGGGTTTCATGCTGGTTTCTGTTGCAATTGGCTAACTGCACAAGCCAGTGTGCACTCCTGGGCCATGTAGGAGCAGGAGGAGGCCATTCAGCCCCTCGAACCTGTTCCGCCATTCAATGAGATCATGGCTGACCTGTATCTTAACTCAATCTACCCGCCTTGGTTCTGTATCCCTTAATACCCTTGCCCAACAAAAATCTATCAATCTCAGTTTTGAAATTTCCAATTGACCCCCCAGCCTCAACAGCTTTGTGGGAGAGAGAGTTCCAGATTGCCACTACCCTTTGTGTGAAGAAGTGCTTCCTGACGGCCTAGTCAGAGTGAGCCACGGCTGACACGGACTATGTCCAAACCTCCTGTGTGTTTTCCGGCCTGGTAGCTCTCTCTCAGCCGTCCTGTCGTTCCCTTTCTATGCAGTTCACCTTAAGCTTTCAGTGAACGTTTTTGAATTGTCTCCAGGGTCAGCGATAACCGAAAACGTAGAATTCTACTCCAAAGTGGCAAAGAAGCTGGATAAATTGGCACAGAGATACTGCCATGACCACTTGAGCCCAAGTGCTGAAGGTGACTCACCAGAGACAGGTAAGTGTTGTCTGGAACCCGAGGGGGAGGGAGGGGGTCTGGAACCCGAGGGGGAGGGAGGGGGTCTGGAACCCGAGGGGGAGGGAGGGGGTCTGGAACCCGAGGGGGAGGGAGGGGGTCTGGAAACCGAGGGGGGAGGGAGGGGGTCTGGAACCCGAGGGGGAGGGAGGGGGTCTGGAACCCGAGGGGGAGGGAGGGGGTCTGGAACCCGAGGGGGAGGGAGGGGGTCTGGAACCCGAGGGGGAGGGGAGGGGGTCTGGAACCCGAGGGGGAGGGAGGGGGTCTGGAACCCGAGGGGGAGGGAGGGGGTCTGGAACCCGAGGGGGAGGGAGGGGGTCTGGAACCCGAGGGGGAGGGAGGGGGTCTGGAACCCGGGGGAGGGAGGGGTCTGGAACCCGAGGGGGAGGGAGGGGGTCTGGAACCCGAGGGGGAGGGAGGGGGTCTGGAACCCGAGGGGGAGGGAGGGGGTCTGGAACCCGAGGGGGAGGGAGGGGGTCTGGAACCCGAGGGAGAGGGGGGAGTCTGGGACCCGAGGGAGGGGAGTCTGGACCCGAGGGAGGGGGGAGTCTGGGACCCCGAGGGAGAGGGGGAGTCTGGACCCGAGGGGGAGGGAGGGGGTCTGGAACCCGAGGGGGAGGGAGGGGGTCTGGAACCCGAGGGGGAGGGAGGGGGTCTGGAACCCGAGGGGGAGGGAGGGGGTCTGGAACCCGAGGGGGAGGGAGGGGGTCTGGAACCCGAGGGGGAGGGAGGGGGTCTGGAACCCGAGGGAGAGGGGGGAGTCTGGGACCCGAGGGAGGGGGAGTCTGGGACCCGAGGGAGGGGGAGTCTGGGACCCGAGGGGGAGGGAGGGGGGGGTCTGGAACCCGAGGGAGCGGGGGGAGTCTGGGACCCGAGGGAGAGGGAGGGGGAGTCTGGGACCCGAGGGAGAGGGAGGGAGTCTGGAACCCGAGGAGGGGGTGTCTGGAACCCGAGGGGGAGGGAGGGGGTCTGGAACTCGAGGGGGAGGGAGTCTGGAACCCGAGGGGGAGGGAGGGGGTCTGGAACCCGAGGGAGAGGGAGGGGGAGTCTGGGACCCGAGGGAGAGGGAGGGGGAGTCTGGGACCCGAGGGAGAGGGAGGGGGAGTCTGGGACCCGAGGGAGAGGGAGGGGGAGTCTGGGACCCGAGGGGGAGGGAAGGGGTCTGGAACCCGAGGGAGAGGGAGGGTGTCTGGAACCCGAGGGAGAGGGAAGGGGTCTGGAACCCGAGGGGGAGGGAGGGAGTCTGGAACCCGAGGGGAGGGCATGTTTGAGGAGTAAGGGAACCGGGTTGAATGTTCCTATTCAACATTCCCTAAAACGGTGCGGGGGAATTTAAAGTTCTAATTTTTCCGGGGGGCGAGGTAAAATTCAAACAACCCCCACGCCCCCCTTCCCCTCCAGTCCTGGGCCTGGGGAGAGGATTGTGAGCTGGATATTCCATCTAATGGAAAGGAGAGGAGCAGGATGTGGGCACAGAGGACTGGCTGGCATGAATAGGAGCAACTGCCAAAGTACCTCGGAAGTGTTGGTACAGTTTATGCTACCTGACGTCCGTTCTCATTGAATTTCTTTAGTGAACAAAAGCGTCCCACAGAATGTGATGACTGACAAGGAGATGATGATTGGGAAAATTGTGCTGCTGCTGCAAGAACAAGGAGATGGAATCAACAAGAAGGTGAGAGGCAGCGATGTGGGCTGAGGTCAGGTGTGGAGACCTAAGCCCCTGTGGAGACCACAGCTCTAATCCAACAGGCCTTTGAAGTGACCCTGTTCTAGGTTGCAATGGCTTTGGGGTTTCTTTCAGTATTCAGATCCGTACTAGAAGCATAGAAACATAGAAAAATAGGAGCAGGAGTAGGCCATTCGGCCCTTCGAGCCTGCTCCGCCATTCAATATGATCATGGCTGATCCTCTATCTCAATACCATATTCCCGCTCTCTCCCCATACCCCTTGATGCCTTTTGTGTCTAGAAATCTATCTCTCTCCTTCTTAAATATATTCAGTGACTTGGCCTCCACAGCCTTCTGTGGCAGAGAATTCCACAGGTTCACCACCCTCTGAGTGAAAAAATTTCTCAGTCCTAAATGTCCTACCCCGTATCCTGAGACTGTGACCCCTCGTTTTAGACCCCCCGAGCACTGTTCTGCGCTCACATGCAGTGTCTCATAGAATCACAGAAACTTGCAGCACAGAATGTGCATAGGTCCCTGAAGGTGGCAGGACATATTGAGAGAGTGGTTAACAAAGCATATGGGATCTTGGGCTTCATAAATAGAGGTATTGAGTACAAAAGTAGAGAAGTTATGCTAAACCTTTATAAAGTGCTGGTTAGGCCACAACTGGAGTATTGCGTCCAGTTCTGGTCACCACACTTTAGGAAGGATGTGAAGGCCCTTGAGAGGGTGCAGAGGAGATTTACCAGAATGGTTCCGGGGATGGGGGATCTTAGCTACAAGGACAGGTTGGAGAAGCTGGATTTGTTTTCATTAGAGCAAAGGAGGTTGAGGGGTGATTTGATAGAGGTGTACAAGATTATGACGGGTTTGGATAGGCCAGATGGGGAAAGGCTGTTCCCACTAATTGATGGTACAAGGACTAGGGGACACAGATTTAAGGTTTTGGGCAAGAGATACAGGGGGGATGTGAGGAAAAACTGTTTTACGCAGCGAGTGGTGAGGACCTGGAACTCGCTGCCGACGGAAGTGGTGGAAGCGGAGACACTCAATGTTTTCAAGGGGAGACTGGATAGGCACTTGAGGGAAATAAACTTGCAGGGCTACGGGGATAGAGCAGGGGAATGGGACTGACTGGATTGCTCTACAGAGAGCCGGCACGGACTCGATGGGCCGAATGGCCTCCTTCTGTGCTGTTATGACTCTATGAGAAGGAGGCCATTGGGCCAGTCGTGCTTGGTCCCACCCGCCCTGTTTTTTGTCCGTAACCCTGTGAGTTCCTCATCCTCCAGTACCCGTCCAACTCCCCTTTGAAATTACTGATGGAATCAGATTCCACCGCCCTTTGCAGGTCGAGCGTTCCAGATCACCACAACTCTCTGAGTGAAAACATTTCTCCTCATCTCCCCTCGAGATCTTTTGCCAATGATCTCCATGGATGGTTCGCGATGGAAAGTCCATCCTGCCCCACATCAGCAAGTTAAAGGAGCCATAACATTGAGCTTGGCATTGTGGGCAGTTCCCTTCCCATGAATCCATTCTCAACTTGTACCGGACCGCTCAGAAACACAAGAAGTAGATTTCACTTCCTTCCCCGGCTCTCCTGAAGGCAGTGACTCCTGCTGGGCAAGGTTCCAAGGAGTGAGCAGCACCTTCATACCTTTCCCAAGTGGAGATTCTTTGCGTGTGAGCCTTGAGAATGATTCTCAATTGAGGTATTCAACCATGGAAGGGTATCTTGAATTATGAGGAGAGGTTGCATAGACTAGGCTTGTATTCCCTTGAGTACAGAAGATTAAGGGGTGATCTAATTGAGATGTTTAAGATGATTAAAGGCGTTGATTGGGTAGATAGCGAGATGGTGGGGGGGAGTCCAGAACAAGGGGGCATAACCTTAAAATTAGAGCTAGGCCGTTCAGGGGTGATGTCAGGGAAGCACTTCTTCACACAAAGGGTGGTGGAAATCTGGAACTCTCTCCCCCCTAAAGGCTGTTGAGGCTGGGGGGTCAATTGAAAATTTCGAAACTGAGATTGATAGATTTTTGTTGGGCAAGGGTATTGAGGGTTACGGAACCAAGGCGGGTAGATGGAGTTAAGATACAGATCAGCCACGATCTCACTGAATAGTGGAATAGGCTCGAGGGGCTGAATGGCCTCCTCCTGTTTCTATGTTCCTAATTTGGGTGCTGCCCTTCACCCGGTTACTCTCTTCGTGAATGGCTACGTTTGCGAGTCAATCTGTCACAGCATTGTGCATGGGGAGTCAGGATCGGGTGTAGTCTTCAGGTGAAATGAGGTTAGAGGGCAGGGGTTAATTGGGCCAGGGTGTGCTAATAATTCAGACCCCATTTTAAAGTCGTACATTCTGCCCGTTCTTTTAATATAACACTTTGATTTAATAATTGTAACTAAATAGCGAACCTTATGGCAAATTAAGAAGCGGAGAAGCACAGGCTAAGGAGCAGGGTGGTGGAAAGCTGAGGCGAAGCAGCGCCACCAATGGTAGGAGGATATAATTGCAATGTGACAAGTTTACATAGGAAGGTATAAATATAGTCATACAGCGCAGAAAGAGGCCATTCGGCCCATCGTGCCTGTGCCGGCTCTTTGAACGAGCTCTCCAATTAGTCCCACTTCCTCCTGCTCTTGCCCCATAGCCTTGCAATTTCTCCCCTTCAAGTATTTATCCAATTCCCCTTTGGAAAGTTACTATTGAATCTGCTTCCACCTCCCTTTCAGGCAGTGCGTTCCAGATCACAACAACTCGCTGCGTAAAATAAATCCTCCTCATCTCCCCTCTGGTTCTTTTGTCAATTAACTTAAATCTGTGTCCTCTGGTTACCGACCCTCCTGTAGAGTGGAAACAGTCTCTCTCTATCTACTCTGTCTAGACCTCTCATGATTTTGAACACCTCTATCAAATCTCCCCTCAACCTTCTCTGCTCTAAGGAGAACAACCCCAGCTTCTCCAGTCTCTCTACCAAAGTTCCCTTTAAGCTGCGTGGCTGCGCAGCGCTCTGCAGCTCCCGCGCAGCCGGCTCACCGGCTTTTAAATGGGAAAAACCGGGCATGCGCGGTATTTTGAATCGGGCATGCAGCCCCTTAAAGGGGCCGTGCACCCAAAAAAATTTTTTAAGGGAACAATGCTCTCCATATAACTAAAGTCCCTCATCCCCCTGGTACCATTCTAGTAAATCTCTCTGCACCCTCTCCAAGGCCTTGACATCCTTCCTAAAGCCCAGAATTGTACACAATACTCCAGCTGAGGCCTAGCCAGTGATTGATAAAGGTTTAGCATAAATTCCTTGCTTTTCGTACTCTGTGCCTCAAATTGTAAAGCCACGGCTCCCGTATGTCTTTTATCTTAACCGCCTTCTCAACTTGTTCTGCCGCCTCTTTAAAGGATTTGTGTGTGTACACCCCCGGGTGTCTCTGTGCCTTCACCCCCTCTCAAATTGTACCATTTAGTTCATATTAACTGTAGACCTTATAAAAGGGAAAATCTGACACAAAAGAAGCGTGAGAAAAACAGGAGAGCGAAAAGTAAGGGATGTGAAGTGCATGCCGATGTAAGGTTGTTTTAATGTATTTAATATTTTAAGTTACAATGTGCTTCATGTTAAACTTACTCTCCTGCAGATAGAGGAAGATCCGCTGCTCCAAAGAACCATGAACAGGATGTCCTACCACAGCTTTACCAAGCTGGTAGAGGTCTTTACGGCCAATATTGAAGAGCAGCACGAGGGTCCCACCAACAGCCCCGAGCTGACGAAGATCGCACTGACTATGGAACTGACCCGGAGGGTGGCCGGGATCAGCAGCTACCCAGTGCAGCAGCTGATGGGCTACAGTATGCAGTACATGGACATGTTTGTCCCCTGGCTGCAGGAGAACGGAGGATGGGTGAGTGCACGTCACTGGCATTAAAAGAAGGGCCTTTCCCTCCCGGAGTAATGTTGGCTTCGGAAAGCCAAGGCACTGAGATCCCTACTGCCGATGTGGAAGAAAAAAAATAAGCTCCTCCCTCCTTTCCTGAAGACCGTAACTCCTACGGGCACACACAGCCTCCATTACCCGACGCTATAGACCGTTGAGTATTGGCAGGCTGTCCTGACTGTGGGAGGCATCACAGGTGAGCTCTACCTTGTCCTCGCCCAATGTCCGCAAACCTTTTTCCCCCGAGCTCACTCGACAGTGATTGTAAGCCGATTTTCCAAAGCACTCCCCGGGACATGAGGCCATTGTAGTGTTTTTGTACCACAGGCCCGACTATAATTAGTTAGCACAGCTCAAGGGTGTGTGATGTTCTTGCTTTGTCTGACTCAATACCACAGCTACAGAAGGCAACCGCCCAACTCTGTCAGGACGGAGCTACCGATCTAGGAGCAAGAGTTAAGTTCTCTAGTTCATGCTTCACCAAGAGTGCGTCTTAGCGAATCAGAGCTCTGGGACTTCATTCTGATGCACTCTGATGCCTGTCTTCATGGCGACCCAGATGATTGGACGTGGAACCGTCAACGTCAGGGTTCAAAACCATCCCCACGGCAAAACCTAGATGACGGGCTGAGGCCCATTGTGTCGGATGCCACCAAAGAGTTAAGCTGATGCACCATTCATCCACTGTATGGGGTCAAAACTAAACTCACTGAATGGGCGGGCTCTCTTCTTTCTTTCCTTCGATCTTAAAATTCTCACTCTTGTGTTCAAATCCTCCGCCCTATCTCTGTAATCTCCTCCAGCCCCACAACCCCCCGAGATCTCTGCGCTCCTCCAATTCTGCCCTCTTGAGCATCCTCGATTTTAATCGCTCAACCATTGGCGGCCGTGCTTTCAGCTGTCTAGACCGTAAACTCTGGAATTCCCTCCCTAAACCTCTCCTCCTTTAAGATGCTCCTTAAAACCTACCTCGTTGGCCAAGCTTTTGGTCACCTGTCCTAATATCTCCTTATGTGGCGCGGTGTCAGTTGTTGTCGGATAATTGCTCCTGTGAAGCACCCTGGGACGTTTTACTACGATCGAGGCGCTGTATAAATGCAAGTTGTTGTTGCTGTTCATTCCCTTCCCCCATTCACAAAGCAAAGAAAGGGGAAGAAAGAACATGCATTTGTATAGCGACTTGTCCCGTCCTTGGGACACCCCAAACCACTTGACAACAAATGGATTACTTTTGAAGTGCGGTTACTCTTGGCCAAATGCGGCAGCCAACTTGCACACAGGGAGTTCCTACGAACAGCAGATGGAATCGATGACCAGTTAGGTAGTCTGCTTTTGGTGCTGGTGGATGGGTGAGTGAGGGAGCAAAGTTGGTCAGGACACCAGAAGAACTGCCCTTTATAGGAGTTTTTAGAAACATAGAAAAATAGGAGCAGGAGTCGGCCATTCGGCCCTTCGAGCCTGCTCCGCCATTGAATATGATCATGGCTGATCCTCTATCTCAACACCATATTCCTGCTCTCTCCCCATACCCCTTGATGCCTTTTGTGTCTCGAAATCTATCTCTCTCCTTCTTAAATATATTCAGTGACTTGGCCTCCACAGCCTTCTGTGGTAGAGAATTCCACAGGTTCACCACCCTCTGAGTGAAGAAATTTCTCCTCATCTCAGTCCTAAAGTATCCTGAGACTGTGACCCCTCGTTCTAGACCCCCCAGCCAGGGGAAACAGCCTCCCTGCATCCAGTCTGTCTAGCCCTGTCAGAATTTTATACGTTTCAATGAGATCCCCTCTCATTCTTCCAAACTCTAGTGAATACAGGCCTAGTCGACCCAATCTCTCCTCATACGACAGTCCTGCCATCCCAGGAATCAGTCTGGTGAACCTTCGCTGCACTCCCTCTATGGCAAGTATATCCTTTCTTAGGTAAGGAGACCAAAACATCCACCTCCTATAGCCTCATCCAGAAGATGCCACCTGACAGTGCAGCGGAGCTCCCTCAGTACGGCACTGATCAAGTCCATAGTGAGACTTGAACCCACAACCTTCTGACTCGCAGGTCAGCGTGCTACCAGCTGAGTCAGACTGGTGTCCTTACTCGACATTTAGCTCAGACACCAGTTTGACTTCGCTGGTAGCATTCTTATCGCCGAGGCGGAAGGTTGTGGGATTTAGATCTGGGTTACGAATCCAGCTTGGGGATGAAAAGTTGTGTGTGTTTTGGTGGGCATGTGACAGCCAGTGATATGGGCTTGACTGTATTTAATGAAACTCTTGGTCTTTTTTGGTCTTCTGACAGACGATGGTGCTGCCTCTGGACGACGTGTCGGAACACCAAATAGACTGACTTCTGCCAAGCTAAAGGAATTGATCTCCAAGGAGGGGGAGAATCGGCCTTTTTGATTTGGCCTCGAACAAAGAAAAAGTGCTACCTTTTTAAATCTAGAAACTGTTCAACAAGGCTGCAGCCGCCGAACAACCGAGCAGGTTAACGCTGCCCGAGTTCACGATGGGTAGGTGGACACCTTTTCATCCACAGATGAATGGGACAAGGAATCTGACTCCCCTCATGCACCTGGGCATTTTCTGACATTATTTCCAGAGACACGTGGTAAAAAGCCCTCCTATTTTTCATGTTTACTGGTGTTACTGTAACAATAGCTGTACTTTATACAAGTGAACTGGTGATACAGTCTATGCCACCTGCAAGTGTCCTACTTAACACGCATTTTCAAAATTTCTTTCCCTTTTTGCACCTCCCAAAGAAAGTCCAAAGTTGCCTTGTAGCAAATTGTCATCCTCATAATATATAGCCTTCAAATTTATGATGGCAAATAAGTCATTTTATCACTGTAGAAAATCCTAAATTTGTGCCTCAGAGGTTATCGAGGTAATGCTCTTCTGTTTTCAAATGAGCTGTTCCATCGAATGATATCACCGAGAAAGCAAGGAGAAATGGCTGAGATTCGGGCTACAACATCATGGGAGGAACAGAGGAGGCAAAGAGAGAGAGAAAAAAGTATTTGAGAAAACTGCCTCCCGCTCATCAACAGATTTAATGATGTGTGCATTAATTGTCAGAATTTAAAGGGTTTGCAGGTTCTGATTTGGGCCTTTGGTTTAACTGTATGAGGAGTAACCCGTGTGTAACCGGGTTTGATTAATAAGTGCTGGTGGTCCATAACTTGTGTGGACCTCAGTGAGTAAATCAAACTGGTAAAGTTATCCAAACTGGGCACATGTAGGTGGCATAGACAGCATCACCATTCCACCCCTATTTATTAACCTGTATGGTATAAATGTGGAGAGGAAAGGAGAGAAATGCGAGGAGACTTTGTTCAATTTGATAATGGTGCAGTACGGGATGGGGATGTGTCAGAGCGGACATCAGAGGTGAACATCTCCCGTCCGTTCCGAAGCTGGGATATATCGCTGTTGGTAATGGGACGTGTATATTTAAAGCGGTCCTTATTCCTCCTTTCTTTCCACAGCCTTCTCCTCTTGTGTATAATTGTGAACGGTTTGGTGTGTGTTTGACAGGAGTAGATTGTATTCCCAATGGGGAATCTTCCATGGAAGTTAACCTCTCGTTTCCTGTCCGGTTGGACGAGCCGTCGATCCCATATTGGGACACTGCTACCCAAACTACTGGCAGGGTTGCGTGTTTACTTGTACAGTTCTCTTCGGGTATTTTTTTTACATGTCATTTTGAGAATTAACCTACAGAGAGAGATGGAACAGTTGGGGTGAGCGGTTCTCCCAGGCTGATTATCTGTACTTGCTGGTACGGAGTGTCGCTGGTACAGATCGCTTGCCCTTCCTGTAGATGGTAGATGATGAATGGCCAACTAATACCTCTCTTCACATGGCATTATTCTGCTTGTTATAATTTTAATTCAGTACAAATGTCAACACTGGAGTCTGCAGCTCTGGCAGAGCAGGACTAACTCCTGGTCTTTCTACGGCTGCTGCCAGTGATTTGCTTTGATCACTGTGGTTACCAGGTGTGTTCGACGACACACGCACTATTTAGTATTCTGGCTTGAATTCTGTTTTAGTCTACCGAGACACAGTGAATCATAATCTGCTTTAAACCACTGAGCACGTCAACTAAGAGACTTTCTAACGTGGCATTAGTAATCATTGATCATGAGCTGGTCCCGACCAAAGGGTAGACAAGCTCATGAAAAGCCAAACGAACCTCAGTTTCCTTGGGCTCGACACAAAGTGAAAGGTGGAGACCACTGACTGTCCCTCAGCGACATCTAGTGGTGGTGAGAGGGTCTCCGGCACACACCTTATTTTCTCCTTGCTGTCAGAGTTGGGATTGTGAGGGCCACACTTTCAGTCTTCGAAGGTCTTCACTCGCCCGACTTTTGTTGAAACACTTTTGGTGTATTCTCTTATTCAGCTAATGCTGAGGTGAGTGAGAGTGCTGAAGGCTTGATGTGCAGTCAGTGATTATACTTCCAGCCCATTGGTCGTACGCTGATGTGATGTAAAATAGTGACTTCTCTGAATTATTAATTTCGATAAGGAAGCAAGTGACTTTGGACCTTGGACTTAGTCTGAGCTCGGCTCAAACATGAAAGGAATTGGTTTAGGAACATAGGGATTGCTGGATGAGAAAGACCAAGGTCCATCTATTTCGTCTTCTGGTAGTCTCACGACACAACGATAATGGAGTTGTTGACTGATCACAGCAATCAATCTCCATCAGTGAGTCTACAACAGACCCAGAACATGAGGCGAGGAAAACCCCCAGTGTCATAGAGTCATAACGGCACAGAAGGAGGCCATTCGGCCCATCGAGTCCGTGCCGGCTCTCTGTAGAGCAATCCAGTCAGTCCCATTCCCCCCTGCTCTATCCCCGTAGCTCTGCACATTTATTTCCCTCAAGTGCCTATCCAGTCACCCCTTGAAAACATTGAGTGTCTCCGCTTCCACCAGCAGTGGAGAGCTTTGGGAACCACGAGTCCAAAGTCCTCCCCCACCCCTCCGTTCCTCCCGAGCACGCTACACTCACCACACGTCCTGTCGTGTTTTGCCAAAAGGAGCCTGGCATCAATCTTTTTATTTTTAAGAACAATGTAATTTCTTTGAAAGTGTGCCATATTTTTAAAGTTTTGTAAAAAAAAAAATATATAATAATTTTCAAGTTGTTTTAGACCTGCCGATCTTATTTTAATGGTTTTCGTGGAGTCCAGGATTGTGGCAGCCGATAAGAGCGAGTGCATGGAAACTTCCAACATTGGACAGTTACCAGCACTGGATCAATGGCATCAAAGCAAGATGGACTTAAAAGTTTCGAAAAGAACAAGGGCTTTGAAACGCAGCACTTGTGGGCGTTGGGAAGCAGGTTGTGAATGTCGCTGTGAACGGGGAGGGGCGATGTCTGTAGTCAGCCATAGCGTGCCCCCCCTCCCCTTAAAAAAAAAGGTAGTCTTGTACAATGTTCCCTTTAATTTTTTTTGGGGGGGTGCGGCCCCTTTAAGGGGCTGCACGGCCCATTCAAAATACCGCGCATGCCCGGTTTTTCCGATTTAAAAGCCGGTGAGCCGGCTGCGCGGCCCCGCAGCTTAAAGGGAACATCGCTCTTGTATTCAGATGTTCCGATGTCGCAGATGTTCCTTGTAACTCTTGCACTCCAATTTCTGTCCCCGCTGTTCACCAGTGGAAATAACCACAAACTAGCAAGGGCCCCCTTCCCTCACTCCCCGTGTGCCCATAATGAACCCCTAAACCAGGGCTGGCCGGTACCAGCTTTCACTCCAAAGACCACCCCTCCTCCCGTCGGCCGGTGCTGACTGCTGCTGCTTCTCGTTGCCTTCATCGTAGCGAAGAGCCCGATGTCTCAGGGACATCGTTAGTCATTTGCGCTGTCGGGTGCAGCACTCCTCATTTAAGGCACTCGAAGCAAGCGGAGATCCACCCCTTCCCCCCATCCACTGGTCGCAAAGGATCATGGAAGGGAATAGGGCTGATCCTCCAACATGTATGGAAATACCTTGTGTCTGTTTTATGCTACATCCTTTGTCCCACCCACAGCGCAGTGCAAGTCTGGGACTGGGAACACAACTGCATTCATGAGTAGATCTCCAAAGTGTTCTTGAAAGACTCCAGGAACACTTTCTCCTCTTGACACCAACCTGGCAAAGCCCTTGGTCTGTGCTAAGTTGGCTGACTTCAACGCTAGCTGGTCCTGGAGGGATTACAATTGACCCCCTCGCTCTTGGGCTGGGCTGGAGAGGAGGGTGGTGGGGGGGGGGGGGGGGGGGGGGGGGGGGGAGGGTGGGGGCGGTGGAATCGTCCAGCTCCTGGTCACTATACAGTGACCCCACCACCTCCTCTCTGGAAAGTGCGTGTGCGTGAGGGGCAGGATCGGGCTCGGCAGCGAAGCCCGCGCCAGTCAAATAGCCCGCTGACACTTGCTGTCTGCACTCGCACTTGATGATCTGGTGCAATGCGGGGGGGGGGGGGGGGGGGGGCGCAATATTGCCGTATGAATCGGCGCACAAACTGGGAAAACAAAAGTTTTTAAAACCACCTTTTTCAGACTCCTCAAATGATTTTGACCACTACCGTAAAATCTGGTGTACAAGTTGCTCCATTTTATAAAGCTGTCATATCAGTAAATACTGTACAAGTGGCCCCCTTTACTTTGGAGGGCTTTGAATTCTGCACAGAGGTGTTCTGTATACTTGATTTTAAAGTAAGCAGATATATGTATAAAATATCTTGTGCATTTAATGCTTATTTTTTTTGTAAAATGTGAAATTGTGAATGTTTGTTTCAATGATTTGTATTGTTTTAATGAAGTCTCTAACTTTAAGCTGTGAGGCTACAGGGTGATGCTGACTTTGCTCTGGGATTCTCATGTAGCACGCTCGTTCTACCTTGGTGAGCCTGTCTCATTCCGAATGTTTACAGGAGACTGAGTTCTCAATAGCCAAAGCACCCCGCTTTATTGTACGCATCATTCGACGGGCCTTGCATCAGGCGGGAATGGTGAAAAGCAATTTAGCATTTGAGTCCGTCCGCACATTTTTTTTTCTTTCAGTGCCCCTTCAAGTAGCTCGCAGGCTTAAGCTGCAACACATAGCGCGAAACTGAGATCCAAAAGGTCTCGCTGCGTTCAATCTCCTGGCCTGCGTTGGGTTAACCAGCCACAGCCAAGATGGTGCTGAGGCACTGCAACTAATTTCTGTGTCACCGGGGCAGGGGAAGGAATCAGCCAGGTTTCCCATTCCATGACTCGGGTCAGAAAGCCGAATTTTAACACTATACACTAATGTGTCGGTGAGTGAGGATAGGCTGTGAGGCATCCCCGTGCTCGAATGGCCTGCCAACGCTTGGCCCTCTAGACCCTCGCAAGATAGACATTTGTTGGGTGCGGTTGTCGAGGGATGTGGAGCTGGCCCCGGGTCAATGGAGTTGAGCTACAGATCAGCCATGAGCTCATTGAATGGCGGGACAGGCTCGAGGGGCTGAAGGGCCTCCTCCTGTTCCTATGTTTACGAAGAATGGCAGCTCTGGCCAAGGTCAGCCTGTGCCCATGGAAACCAGCCCCCAGCATGAGTGAGCCCTTCGGGAGATTAAGGGAACGAAAGGCATGGAAGACCCGGGCAGGGGCAATGAAAAGTCCTGCGCTGTGAATTTGTGTAACTAGGATGATGCTAGTTGTCTGTCCATGCTGTCCTGTCACTACGCCGGAACTAACCTGTACACATTGATTAGGTTTACCGACAATAGGTAAAGATTTTTTAATGTTTTTACGGGGGAGGGGGATTTGTATGAATTTAAATTGTCCGATGCTCAGCTTTAATTAGTAAGCACCTTTTAATAATGTCTGTCTAAATGTTCCACAAATAAACGTGTCTTTCTAATAAGGTGTGATGAGAAACTGTTGTGTTTTTCAACATGGAAGTTTGATTATGACATGGTGATGGATCGATCCGCCTTTATCTCCTTTTGAGCGTCTCTGAGTTTCATCGCTCCACCATTGGCGGCCGTGTCTTCAGCTGCCTGGGCCCTAAGCTCTGGAATTCCCTCCCTAACCCTCTCCGCCTCTCTCTCCTCCTTTTAAGACGCTCCTTAAAACCGACCTTTTTGACCCAGCTTTTGCTCACCTGTCCTAATAGCTCCTTATAAGAACATAACATAGCATAAGACGTATCAGCAGGAGTCGGTCATTCGGCCCCTCGAGCCTGCTCCGCCATTCAATAAGATCATGGCTGATCTGATCTTGGCCTCAACTCCACTTCCCTGCCCGCTCCCCATAACCCTTCACTCCCTTACCATTCAAAAATCTGTCGATCTCCACCTTAAATATATTCAATGACCCAGCCTCCACAGCTCTCTGGGGAAGAGAATTCCAAAGATTCAGGACCCTCTGAGAGAAGAAATTCCTCCTCATCTCCGTTTTAAATGGGTTTCCCCTTATTCTGAAATTATGCCCCCTAGTTCTAGATTCCTCCACGAGGGGAAACATCCTCTCTGCGCATCCTATGTGGCCGGGTGTCAAGTTTAGTTTGATAATCGCTCCTGGGGGAGCTGTGTTAAAGGCGCTGTATAGATGCAGGTTGTTGTTCAGGATTTAGCTTATTCCAGCGTAGTAATCAGAAGTCATTCATTATTTTAAACAGTTATGAAATTGGGTCACAGCGGATGGTGTGCGACCACACGGGATTCCCCTCAGATTTTTGTTTGTTCAAAAACCTCTGTTCAAACCCACTCTGGGGACTGATGGACGGATGTTGGCAGCGGGTGTGGGAGTTTCCTGGTTAGATTTCTGCCTCTTTCACACTTCCCCCTCTGACGTAGGTAGCTTATAGTGGGCAGCAATTCCTGCTTATGCTGGCATCGAAATGGAATTTCATGACATTGCATCAGGGCTAAGAAAGAAAGAACTTGCATTTATATAGCGCCTTTTCTGACCGCGGAACGTCCCATAGCGCTTTACAGCCAATGAAGGACTTTATTTGAGGTGTCGTCACTGTCGTAATGTAGGAAACCCGGCAGCCAATTTGCGCACAGCAAGCTCCCACAAACAGCAATGTGATAATGACCAGATAATCTGTTCTTGGGTGCTGAGGGATAAATATCGGCCAGGACACCGGGGAGAACTCCCCTGCTCCTCTTCCAATAGTGGCCATGGGATCTTTTACATCCACCCAAGAGGGCAGACGGAGCCTCGGTTTAACGTCCCTTCCAAAAGACGGCGCCTCCGACAGTGCAGCACTCCCTCAGCGCTGGCACTGAAATGTTGACCCAGATTACGTACTCTGGAGTGGGACTTGAATCCACAAGCTTCTGACCCTGAGGCCGAGGGTGCCGCCACTAAGCCACAGCTGACACCTGCACTCCACCAGGTTTCAGACGAAGTTTAAAAGCAAGTATGAAACCGAATCCACCAAAACCAAAATATGGCAGAGAACTGGGTGGAAAGGACACGTTTGAAGTGAAGCTCCTCAAGCAAGCTTCATTGAAATGGAGAAGGAGTAGAAGCTTTCAAGGACAAAAGTGAATATTGGAGTGGAAATTAACTTGTTGGAGGCAAAGTAAGTTGTGAGGAAATGAGCTGCTGGTGATCTGAGGGCAGAGGAAAGGAGTCGTCATTAATATGGGTCTATCACCGCTTCCTTCGAGCCTGAAATGCTCCACATCCATAATTCCAGCCCCCAACGGCCAGACAGCCCACACCTTCTTGCAACTCCCTCCTTTCAGGTTCTGCTATTTGGTATAAAACATAAATGAGGGCTGTTCTCAATCCAGTTCCGAGGACGTGCCCACATTTGGAACATCAACTTCTCTCCACGAAGGCTTCCTTTCCGGCTGAGTGTTTTCCATACATCATCTTGTTGTTGCTTGTGATCTCGACCCCAATTCTAGGAACATACGAACAGCGTAGGCCATTCAGCCCCCTCGAGCCTGTTCCAACATTCAATTAGAGATGCATCTCAGCTCCGTCTATCTCATGACGCCCCATAGCACTTCACAGCTAATGAAGTACTTTTAAAGTTGTAATGTAGGAAATGCAGCAGCCAGTTTGCGTACAACAGGTCCCACATTTGATATGACCAGATAATCTGTTTTTTTTTAGTTATGTTAGTTGAGAATAATTGGCCAGGACGCCGTGGAGAACTCCCCTGCTCTTCTTCGAAATAGTGGCATGGGATTTTTTTCGTCCAGCTGAGAGGGCAGACGGGGGGCCTCGGTTTAACGTCTCGTCCGAAAGAAAGCACCTTTGAGAGTGCAGCACTTCATCAGTACTGGCAGCGGGAGTGTCAGCCTGGAATATGGGGCTCAAATCACTGGAGTGGGGCTTGAAACCACAACTTTCTGATTTAAAGAGGTGAGAGTGCTACCAACTGAGCCACATGGGATCTTTTACGTCCACCTTTTATGATAGAGCAGAGGGGGGCCTCGGTTTAACGTCTCAACCCAAAGACGGCCCCTCTGACAGTGCAGCACTCCCTCAGTATTGAACATTACTGTGGTACCCACGTGGTTGAGAATAATTGGCCAGGACACCGGGGAGAACTCCCCTGCTCTTCTTCGAAATAGTGGCATGAGATCTTTTTCGTCCAGCTGAGACGGCAGATGGGGGCCTCGGTTTAACGTCTCGTCCGAAAGAAAGCACCTTTGACAGTGCAGCACTCCCTCGGTACTGCCCTGGGAGCGTCAGCCTAGATTATGTTCGAGTCTCTGGAGTGGGGACTCGAACCCACAACCTTCTGACTCCGATGTGATGGTGCTACCCACTGAGCCACAACGGACACTGGAGGTAAGGTGACTACGGCTATCTCAGGAGCAACGATGGATGTGGGTACAGTGGGCATTTAAGTCAACATTTCTCTAAAGGAGGGGAGAAAGTTGTAAATCAATAAAAAAAAGAGTGCAACAAATCATAATGGGGTCACTATATTGAGCAACTGTCCTTCCGAATGAGTGGCAGTTGTGGTGCTTTAAGTAATGTGTGCTAGTAATTAAACTGAAGATGATTTTAAAGGACATGTATCCCCAATCACTTAGGTCCATGTGCAAAGATGTTCTGGCTCCTATGACTAAGCCCACGTGGGTACCACGTTAATGTTCAATATTTCCTGCTGAACACCATTGGCCAATCAGCAGACGAAGGGCCGTCCCCCCCCCCCCTTCCTTTTGATTGGCAGCAGGAGCGCCCAAATCAGGTATTCGTACTGGAGCGCGGCCCGCCCAATGGGCGACCGGCGTTTCCCTCGATTGGCGTGGCTGTGGGCCAATGGCCGTGCAGCGGGCGGGTGAAGGGCCGCCGGGGCTGACCAATGGGCGGCGCGGAGGGGGGCCGGCCAATGAAAAGGAGGCGGGGCGGGGCGGGGGGGGGCGGTATAAAAACTGGGACGAAGATGAACGGCCCTTCTTTCACAAGATGGCCGAATGCATGGAGGTAGGTGCGGGTGTGAGAGGCGAGGGGGGGGGAAGGGTGAGGGGTGAAGAGGAGGGGGGGGAAACGCCGCTTGCTGGCTTACCGAATAAAAGTGCAGCGAGGCGGGCCCCGGTCCACACCAAAGCCGGCGGTTTAAGAGTTGGGTGCTGAGGAGGAGGAGGCGGCGGCCATGGCGGTGGGAGGGGCGGCGAGTCGGTGGATTGTCCGAGGCGGGACGGCGTGCGGACAAAATGGCGGCGGCGGCGGCGTGCGAGCGAGCGAGTGCGGCCCTTAGTTACCGGCGCCTGGAGCCTGTGGGGGTGGGTGGTTGGGGAAACAGCCAGCATTATCACTCACTCATTATTACAATGGGTCGCACTCTGAGGCACACCAAAAAAAAAAATGCCCGCTCCAGAGAAATTTAATTTTCCCGTGCCCTGCTGAGGGGGCGCAGCACTGTCGGAGGTGCCGTTTTTCGGTTAAAACCCGCTATTGGGGGTGGGGGGGGGGGGCAATTTCTGTCCCCAGGTGGGGTGGGGGTGGGGGGCCAATATTTATCCCTCCACCCGCGTCAAGATTATCTGGTGGTTTTATCACATTGTTGTTTGTGGGATCTTGCTGTGCGCAGTTTGGCATTCTTTCTCTCCCCCCCCACCCCCCTGTATCGCAGCAGTGTTGTCTACACGTCGTCGGCTGTAAAGCGTTTTAGGGGGCACCCTGAGGTGGTGCGCTGTGGGTCGCGCTCGCGTCTCCGGGTCAGAAGGTTGTGAGTTCGAGTCTCCTCCCGCCCCCCCCCCCGCCCGCAGCACTCCAGAGACACTTGAGCACACAAAAATAAAATGCCCACTCCAGAGACTTGAAACACACAATTCTCCAGTGCCCTGCTGAGGGAGCACAGCACTGTCTGAGATACTGTCTTTCGGTTAAAACCGAGGCCCCCTCCTCACTCCCGTCTGCTCTTTCAGGTGGGTGGACGTAAATGATCTCTGGGGGGGGGGGGGGGGGACACAATATTTATCCCTCGACCTGCGTCAGTTTATCCGGTGGTTTATCACATTGCTGTTTGTGGGATCTTGCTGTGCGCAGTTTGGCATTGCCCTGTATCACAGCAGTGTTGACTACACGTCGTTGGCTGTAAAGCGTTTTGGGACATCCGAGGTGGTGAAAGGTGCTATATAAACGCAATTTAGTCAGTGGGTCGCGCTCTCGCCTCTGGGTCAGAAGGTCGTAGGTTCAAGTCCCACTCCAGCGACATGAGCACAAAAAGCCAGGCTGACTCCCAGTGCAGTGCTGAGGGAGCGGCTCCTGGTGTCCTGGGACCCATATTTATCCCTCAATCCAGATGAGCTGGTCATTATCATGTTGCTGTTTGTGGGATCTGGCTGTGCGCAAATTGGTTGCCGCATTTCCTACATTACAACAGTGACTACACTGCAAAAAGTACTTCATTGGCTGTAAGGTCGTGAAAGGTGAAAGTCTTTCTAAGTCTTTTTGTAATACAAGCTCCATCCCCACTCTGGTGTGGGGCTTGGCGGGAGTGGGAATGAGGTGTTGGCCTCCGGCATTAAAAAAAAATTGCATTTCTGTAGCGTCTTTCGCCACCTCAGGACGTCGCAAAGCACTTTACAGCCAATTAAGTACTTTTGAAGTGTACTGTTGTAATGTAGGAAATGCAGCAGCCAATTGGCACAAAGCAAGCTCCCACAAACAGCAATGTGATGATGACTAGATAATCTGATGTTGATTGAGGGATAAATATTGGTCCCAGGACACTGCATGGGAGGGGGAATGCAATGCCCCTGCTCTTTTGAGTGCAGCGCTCCTTCAGAACTACACTGGGAGTGTCAGCCTGGATTTTGTGCTCAAGTCTTTGGAGTGGGGACTTGAACCCACAACCCTCTGACTCGGGCGAGAGTGCTACCCACTGAGCCACGGCATGTGAGGCTCGAAGCGAGAGTCCGGGCCCCACGGGGAGGAGCGAGCTGGACAGCCTTCACCCCCTGAAAATGATCCCAAGAGCTCTGCCCACACACACACCCGCCCCCTGCCCCCCGCAACCCCCAGACATTTATTGTAAAAAGGATGTGAAGACCTTAGAGAGGGTGCAGAAAAGATTTGCAAGAATGGTTCCTAGGATGAAGGGCTTCAGTTACGTGGAGAAGTTGGGGTTGTTCTCCTTGGAGCAGAGAAGGTTGAGAGGAGATTTGATAGAGGTGTTCAATATCATGAAGGGTCTAGACAGAGTAGATAAAGAGAAACTGTTCCCATTGGTGGAAGGGTCGAGAACCAGAGGACACAGATTTAAGGTGATTGGCAGAAGAACCAAAGGCGACATGAGGGAAAACTTTTTTACGCAACGAGTGGTTAGGATCTGGAATGCACTGCCCGAGAGGGTGGTGGAGGCAGATTCAATCGTGGCTTTCAAAAGGGAATTGGATAAGTACCTGAAGGAAAAAAATTGAAGGGCGACGGAGTGGGACTAGCTGAAGTGCTCTTGCAGGGAGCTGGCATGGGCTCGACGGGCTGAATGGCCTCCTGTGCTGTAACCATTTTAATACCAGAATTGCGAGGTTATACCTATCAGGAAAGGATGTACAGGCTGGGTCTCTTTTCTCTTGAAAAGAGAAGGCTGAGGGGTGACCTAATAGAAGTTTCACATTATGAAAGGTTTTGATAGAGTGGCTAGAGAGAGAGTGTTTCCACTTGTGGGGAAGAGAAAACTGGAGACCATCAATACCAAGAAATCGAATAGGGAATTCAGAAGAAACTTCTTTACCCAGAGAGTGGTGAGACTGTGGAACTCGCTACCACAGGGAGTGGTTGAGGCGCATAGTATAGATGCATTTAAGGGGCGGTTAGATAAGCATGAAGGAGAAGGGAATAAAGGGTTATGCTGATAGTTAGATGAGGAAAGACTGGAGGAGGCTCACTCAAGTGGAGCATGGACTGGTTGGGCTGAACGGCCTGTTTCTGTGCTGTATATCCTATGTAATAGTGCATAAATAATTCTTCCCCTCCACCACGCACATCATCTGATAGTCAGACTTTTCTATAAATATTAACACTTTGAATCATTTATATATTCACACTTTTTGTTCTTGTTCTACCTACATTTTTAATCAGTCCAGTTCTCTCACGTTTGGTCAGCTTCAAGGGAGGTAAGGAAAGGGGGCAACCCTTTGTTTCTCCACATGTGGGTCTATCTTTGCTCTAAATCTCCCTCCACTTACTTGGGAGCCAAGATTAACTTGATTGACAGATCTGTGATCTGAAGTTTTTTATTCAGCTACTTTATTTAAAAGAAAAAAGTTTTTTTTTGTGGGTGGGAGAGAATATTAGTCCAGGTTATCTTTTTGAAAACTTAGCCCCGGATGATGCAATTGAAGTCTGTAATGTTTGGTTGTAGAGTTGGGGCTCTTTAAATCTTTTTTTAAATTGGGATTTTTTTTTTGGAATGAGTCATCGGGTATTGTGAGTCATCAGGTATTATCAGGTGCCATTTAACTCCTCCCCCTATGTTCAGAATTGTGCCAAGATGTGGCTAAAAGTCACATCTGAAGTTTACATGATTAGTTTAAAGGCAAGTTCTCACATGAGGTTTACGAAGTGACTCATTAATGCAATGCAAATTTGGAGTACAGCAGTCAGCGGTAGGTATAGGTTGCTGTTTGTGCTGTGCAGATTTATTATAGGCTCCAGTTTGGTGTCTGTTGGTGCCGGAACCCTTTTAAGATGTCTATTTGCCTGAGGTGATAAAGTATTGCTCCATTCTGTGTTAATTTGGAGATGTAAAGTTTCTTTCAGATCCTTCCACTGGAGGTTATGGTAAATCCTTTATTGGTCTGACCTATAACCGTGTGTCTAATTTGACTTCCAGGTGTCTTCACTCCCTAGTGCTCCGGATGGCAGTGCACCAGCTAAGGCTGGTGCCGAGGACATGACTTCCAAGGATTATTACTTCGACTCCTATGCGCACTTTGGAATTCACGAGGTGAGTAGTGGGAATTTGGCTGGGGTGGGATTAACTCTTTCAGACTAGCTTCATAAATAGAGGTATTGAGTACAAAAGTAGAGAAGTTATGCTGAACCTTTATAAAGCGCTGGTTAGGCCACAATTGGAGTATTGCGTCCAGTTCTGGTCGCCACACTTTAGGAAGGATCTGAAGGCCCTTGAGAGGGTGCAGAGGAGATTTTAACAGAATGGTTCTGGGGATGGGGGATCTTAGCTACAAGGACAGGTTGGAGAAGCTGGATTTGTTTTCATTAGAGCAAAGGAGGTTGAGGGGTGATTTGATAGAGGTGTACAAGATTATGACGGGTTTGGATAGGCTAGACGGAGAAAGGCTGTTCCCACCAGTTGATGGTACAAGGACTAGGGGACACAGATTTAAGGTTTTGGGCAGGAGATACAGGGGGGATGTGAGGGAAAAACTTTTTTACGCAGCGAGTGGTGAGGACCTGGAATTCGCTGCCAACGGAAGTGGTGGAAGCGGAGACACTCAATGTTTTCAAGGGGAGACTGGATAGGCACTTGAGGGAAATAAACTTGCGGGGGAATGGGACTGACTGGATTGCTCTACAGAAAGCTGGCACGGACTCAATTGGGCCGAATGGCCTCTTTCTGTGCGTTACGACTCTTATAAGGAAGTTTCATTTCTGGACTTTGTTTTCCACCAAAAGTGCGTCGTTTCTAAGCCCGATGCTTGTTAATAGCGTAGCGCATAGCAGAGCCAACTTGTCGCACTGTCGACTGTCAGGACTTTGGTTCCTGGTTGCGGTTTTCTCGTGGTGAGTTCTTGGTACTTGCCCAAAGGAGGGAAAATCTGGAGTCGCCTCAGTTCAGCATTAGAGACTGACAGCAGCAAACCAGCTTGTGTTCGGCATAGAAATGTGGCTTTCTGAACCCAAATCTCTAAACAAGAACCCACCTTTGGTACCAAGCCTTTTTGTGACTTTTTTTTAACGCTTTCCTCTTCTCCTGCCACAGGAAATGTTGAAGGATGAGGTTCGTACTTTGACCTACAGAAACTCCATGTACCACAACAAACACCTCTTCAAGGACAAGATAGTCCTCGACGTGGGAAGCGGGACGGGCATCCTTTGTATGTTTGCAGCCAAGGCCGGTGCCAAGAAAGTTATTGGGGTAAGGATTGCACCTCGTCTATCGTGAGCAGGTCTCGGTTGATGGCACACTCGGCCTCTGGGCTTTGGATGTGCTGTTAAACCAAGGCTCTGTCTGTTCAGAAGGATCCCGTGGCACTGTGCGCAGAAGAGCAGAGAGTTGTCCTGGTGTCCGAACTGGCATTTTTCTCTTGCCAGGAATAGTTAACTTTTATTTCACTGCTGTTTGTGGGACATTGTGCTGCACTTTCCTATACAAGTAGTTTCACTACAAAAAGTAATTTGTTGTATGTGGAGCGCTATGCATCATTTGAAACACGATGCTATATTAATGCAATTTCTTCATTTTATGTAGTTAATCTTGTTAAATTAAAGGATCAGGAGCAATGTTCCCTCTAAATTGTCTTTGTTCTGCGCAGCCTGTTTATTTCAAAGTAATGCTTCCACAGTCCAAGTAGCCGTGACTTGGCTCAGCCTCCAGTACTGTGTCCAAGTGCTCAGTCTTTGTTGGCACAGTGTTTGGTCATGGTGACCCATCAGTCCAACCCTGAGCCTCGCCTGATTAGAGAGCCACACATCTGCCCTTCCCAACAAGAATATCGAGTTAGTGGTGAGGAATGGGAATTTTAGTTGCATTTTCTTGCCTTCTCCTCCTTCCTCGAATGATAAAAGATGTTAAAATGCAAGTTTTTTTTAAATAATACAAACTGACCACTTTTTGCTTTTTTTCAGTTTAAAAGAAAACTTAAAATGTTTGAAAGAAAACATTCATGATTTGTGTGGTGCCAATGTGAGCTAATTTTCTTTATTTTAAAACAGATTGAGTGCTCCAATATCTCAGAATATGCTGAGAAGATCATTAAAGCAAACAACCTAGACCACGGTGAGGATCCACAGTATTGTCTTGTGTTTCGTGCCCTGTATATGTTACACAGCCTTTACAGGCAAATAAATGACCTTGGTCCTTTTTGTTGTTCTTTCTCCGGAAATGCCGACTTGTTTTGCAGGCAGCCTGCTACTTGGCCAAGAGCGATCGGGTCCTAGAACCCGGGTACTAGAAGTAGTGTGCTGGTTCACTATTCAGCTGTGGGGTGCGTCGTGCCTGAGAATATCCTTTTCTCAAATGGTGCGGGCTGTCGGCAGGGCTCACTTGACGAGTGTCACTGGGGCAGGACGGGTTTCCCTCCTCACTGCTGCCCTACCTGAGCTAAGCAGACGTTGCAACAAATTGCTATTGATAATGCACTGCTCATGTCTTTGAGTGCTTTACAAGAAAAGGGTTAGATACCAAGCAGGAAGTGTAGGCGTTTAACATGGGGTGGGGGAGGGGGGGGAAACTGAAGATGCAGTTAGTGAAGGTTTTCTAAGGAGGAATAGCAAAATGAGTAGGCTCGGAGGAGAATTACAGGAGGTACGAATGCAGTGGCGGAAAGATTGGAGGGAAGGGGCCAGGGGGGGGAAATTCTCCTAGTATGGGATTGAAAACTAGGATGAAGAGGTTGAACTTGATTGTCTGGGGCACGGAGTTAAAATGGGTGATGTGTATGCAAGACAATGCAGGCTGTAGCCTAAACAGGGGTCTGTCTTGATCTGTATACTATAGCACCTCGCCAAGTGAAACAGCTGCCTAGTAAGCCCTCCGCTTTTTAGTGCGCTGTAGGTTTGGAAGGGGCTGCTTTGGTGCTGTTTCCTCGGTGACAGATCCTCAGTCAGAACACCCAAGTTCCAGCTGTTGCTATCGGCACCTTGAGATCTGCTAATTAATGGGAGCATGAAAATAGGCTTTATTCGTGACCCAGAGGTCTGTGAAAACAAGCTCGGACCCACCCCCCCGAGTGCATACCATGGAACTATTGCTGTTATACAGCCCTGTGACTGGCACGTGCATGGTCTCACTCCCTGGCTTCAATGCCATAGAGCTTATTTTACAAAAACAGTTGGTCATTTATTGATGGTGGAACTGGAACTAGCCCAAGTCTCTGCTAGATATCTGACCTTGCATTTCGTTTCTCAGCCATCCTGGTGGCGGCTCTTTAATTCCCATCTCTCTGTGGTGATGCTGATCCATGCCCAACTATCTTTCCAAAGTGGAATTCCTTGTGGCTAAGCCTAGATTACGGGGGGGGGGGGTGGGGTGTGGGTAAAGTAGCTGCTGATTTTGTCCTCGCCTGATGTCTGTCCTACTGTATTTTCTAGTCGGGGTTGCTAGACAGTTATCTGTAATGGAAATCTTAGGCAACTACAATAGGCCTTACTGCTATCAGTTGAGATTTGCCAACTCAACACTGACTGGGATTTTGTTTTTCCCTGGGATGTGGCCGTCGCTGGCAAGGCCAGCATTTATTGCCCATCGCTAATTGCCCCTTGAGCAGGTGGTGGTGATCCGCCTTCTAGTTGAACCGCTGCAGTTCCGTGTGGTGAAGTTGGGGGAGGGAGTTCCAGGATTTTGACCCAGCGGCGATCTATTTCCAGGTCAGGATGTTGTGTGACTTGGAGGTGGTGGTGTTCCCATGCGCCTGCTCCCACTTGTCCTAGGTGGAAGAGGTCGCAAGTTTGGGAGGTGCTGCCACAGAAGCCTTGGCGAGTTGTGCTGCAGGGCATCTTGTAGATGGTACACACTGCAGCCCACGGTGCGCCGGTAGTGCAGGAAGTGAATGTTTAAGGTGGTGGATGGGGTGCCAATCAAGCGGGCTGCTTTGTCCTGGATGCTCTGGAGCTTCTCGAGTGTTGGAGTTGCACTCATCCAGGCAAGTGGAGACCCTCCTTTATGGAGTTTCTCTGCCCTTTCACTGTCATGATAGAAACATAGGAGCAGGAGTTGGCCATTCGATGAGATCATGGCTGATCATCCAAATTCAGTACCCTGTACCTGCCTTCTCCCCGTATCCCTTGATACCTTTATCTTTAAGAAATATATCTAACTCCTTCTTGAATATATTTAATGATTTGGCCTCAACTACCTTCTGTGGTAGAGAATTCCACAGGTTCACCACTCTGGGTGAAGAAGTTCTTCCTCATTTCTGTCCTAAATGGCTTACCCCTTATCCTTACATTATGACCCCTGGTTCTGGACTCCCGACCATCGGGAACATTCTTCCTGCATCTAGTTTGTCCAGACCTGTCAGAATTTTATGTTTCGATGAGATCCCCTCTCATTCTTCTATACTCCAGCGAGTATAAGCCCAATCGACCCAATCTCTCCTCATATGTCATTCCTGCCATCCCAGGTATCAGCCTTGTGAATCTTTGCTGAACTCCTTCCATGGCAAGAACATCCTTCCTCAGATAAGGCGACCAAAACTGCACACAGTACTCAAGGTGTGGTCTCACCAAGGCCCTGTACAACTGCAGCAGGACATCCCTGTTCCTATACTCAAACCCTTTCGCTATGAAGGCCAACATACCATTTGCCTTCTTCACCGCCTGCTGCACCTGCATGCTTACTTTTAGCGACTGGTGCACAAGGACACCCAGGTCTCGTTGCACTTCCCCTTCTCCCAATCTATTGCCATTCACAATAGTCTGCCTTTCTGTTTTTGACACCAAAGTGGATAACCTCGCACTTATCCACGTTATATTGCATCTGCCACGCTTCTGCCCACTCACCCAACCTGTCCAAATCATCCTGGAGTTTCTCGGTATCCCCCTCGCAGCGCACACTCCCACCCAGCTTTGTGTCATCTGCAAACTTGGAGATACTACATTTAGTTCCCTTATCTAGATCATTAATGTATATTGCGAATAGCTGGGGTCCAAGGACCGAACCCTGCGGTACCCCACTAGTCACTGCCTGCCACTCGGAAAAAGACCCATTAATTCCTACTCTCTGCTTTCTGTCCGCCAACCAGTTCTCTATCCAAGTCAATACCTTGCCCCCAATCCCATGTGCCTTAACTTTACACGCTAATCTCTTATGCGGGACCTTATCGAAAGCCTTTTGAAAGTCCAAATACACCACATCTACTAGTTCTCCCTTATCTATTTTCCCAGTTGCATCCTCAAAAAATTCCAGTCGATTAGTCAAGCACGATTTACCTTTTTGTAAATCCATGTCGACTTTGTCCGATCCTGTCACTGTTTTTCAAGTGCTCAGCTATTACATCCTTTATAATGGACTCTAGCATTTTCCCCACTACCGATGTCAGGCTTACCGGTCTGTAATTCCCCGCTTTCTCTCTACCACCCTTTTTGAATAGTGGGGTAACATTAGCTACCCTCCAATCCATGGGTACAGTTCCAGATTCCATCGAATGTTGGAAGATGATCAGCAATGCATCTACTATTTCTAGGGCCACTTCCTTAAGTACCCTAGGATGTAGATTATCAGGCCCTGGGGATTTATCGGCCTTCAATCCCGTCAATTTCCCTAACACCATTTCCCTGTGATCTTTAGTCGCTGGGTTTGATTTTTAAACTTGTGTGACACAAAGCGTCTAATTGGGTGTGGGTTTTTTCTATGCTGTGTCCACCTGCTACATAAATCTCCACTCTATTGGCCAGATAAAGCCACGAAATGTAATTTGATGGGTGTGGGGAGTTCTGTTTTAGCTGCTTGTGAATGTACTGAGTGCTCCTCGTTCCTGTTGCAGTTATCACCATAATTAAGGGCAAGGTGGAGGAGGTGGAGCTGCCCGTGGAGAAAGTGGACATAATCATCAGCGAGTGGATGGGCTACTGTCTCTTCTACGAGTCGATGCTGAACACGGTCATCTACGCAAGGGACAAGTGGATGGTATGTGTCGAGAGCAAATTGGTTACAAGATTGTGTGAATGCTGATGGCTTAGTACAGTCTGCTTGACCATTCAAGCAGTGATCCAGCAAAGCCCGCGTGTCAGTCGCAACTGGATTTCACCCCCGTTTCCTCCCCGTCAGCTGCATATGAAATAATGATTGTACTCCAATCTGTTTTAATGCTTTTGGAGCCTGGTTTCATTAGTAACTTCTTATTGCCAAATAGCCCCCCACAGCTGGAGGTTTGGGGTCAGCGAGAGCGTGGCTTCCACCGGCGCTCTGCAGCTTCTCGTACATTGTTCGTACAGGAGGCCAGACTGCAGACATCGGCAGGTATGCTCAGCTGTGCAAGGTGTCGCGGCAGAACTCGATCCATTCCTCGTCTGATAACCTTGCGCGCACTGTCCGTCTGCTGCCACTGGTGGCAATTGGGGGTGCTGAGGCAAATTGGAAGTGCCCCAGTTGCCACCCTGGCTGAAATAGTAACTGCTGACGCCAAGGTCGGAGTGTCTTGTATGCCAGTTTAAAAAAAAAAAAAAAGCTGTGTGCATCTGCCCTTGTATGAAGTAAAAATTATATCCCCTGTGCTGTATTTGAATTAAGAGTGGATTGCAGCTTCATCCCTTTCCTTTGGTCCAAGGACTGTTCCTTATTTGTGACGCTACTTTGGGAATTTCTTTACATTACTGTACAAGTGCAAGTTATTGTTGAGTGTGTGTGGTTCCTGTCTCGTCTGTTGAGGCACTGTGTGTTCTGAGTTTACTGGTAGTCAGTCCAGTTACACACACACTCTGGTCAAGGCTGTGACTTTGATTAAATGTCCTTTGTGTAACAAGTGCAGTAGAGTGTGTGTCTCCTCGTCAGCAGTGGGGGCGAGGTTGGGGTTTTACTGCACGTTGCTATACATTTATTCTTCACTGATCTATGTGTCTCTTTTTTTCAGCATCCAGAAGGCCTGATTTTCCCAGACCGGGCTGCCCTGTACGTCACAGCCATTGAAGACAGACAGTACAAGGACTACAAGATCCACTGTAAGTTTGCATGGGAACTAAAACTTGCATTTATATAGTGCCTTGCTCGACCCCAGGGCGTCCCCAAAGCGCTATACAGCCAACAAAGTACTTGTGAAGTGTACTCACTGTTGTAATGTAGGAAACACGGCTGCCAATCTTTGCGCACAGCAATGAGACAATAACCAGATCTAATTAAATGGTAGAACAGGCTGTTGGGGCTGAACGGCATTGGCCTGTAATTTGCGGTCACTGGTGAAGCGAAGGCGCTCGCCGCTGACCTCTAAGAAAGCTGCCCACAAAGATTTTGTGGTCTCTGTGGCAAAACCTTGAGGTTTCTCGACGTGTAATTGATTGTAGTGCTGTGAATTGGGAATTCCGAGAGCGATGAAGCAGAGACGTCATCAAGCTGCCCCTAAGCAGTCAATCTCAGACGGCAAACCAGAAAATAAAAAGCAACTTTTATCATTTAAAAAAAAATGTTTGAGCGAAATAAAGATGAGACTTTCACGTGGAGATAAGGTAGAAGTTAAACTATCATGACATTTTTTTAAAGTTTTTTTTTATTGTAATTTTTATCATAATGGAGAAATTTGACATTCCACAAACATTTCAGGGCCAGAACGGTTGTTTAGCAGTCAATACGCTGTTAAAACCCTGGTTACACCTATTGCAACAAGGCTTAAGGTTTAATGGGGTATTTAACAGCGATATCAGTGTGAAAAAGTTCAAGTTTTCATCGGTTCCAATGATTTCACGAATTGCCGGCTATATGGGGGGGGGGAGGGTCCACAGCGCAGCCTGTGTCGGAGCAGTGACTGACTGACCCCGACTTCAGGATTTCTGCGTTTAGATGCATATGCGCTAAATCCTGATGTTGCGGTCAGTTTCAGAGGGGTTATGACGGCGAACGCTGACAGTTCACCGTCATTACCCACCGCAAAATTCGGGCCGATATGATTTTTGTGTATAATGCAGCGATCTCTTTGAGTGGAGGTTCGATACTGGAACTGACGAGTGCCAATCGTTTTGCATCAGCTCTACTGAAAATGATTTTATTTTGGGACTATTGCACAGGTGTCGGCCGCGGCACTTCTGGCTATTGTCGTTCGGCTTATGCAAGTTATTTATTGTCCTTCGCCCAGCCTCTAGTTATCTGTGTATTCTAGCTGGATAGCAGCCAGGAGCTGAATTCCTGCTTGACTTTTCTTTCCATGCCCAGGATCATCTGTTGTGCCCCACTAGCTGAGATCCGCTTACTCAGTGCACGACAGGGATCTGTCCACTGAGCCCAGGAGAGTGTCTGGGGATTAGTCCAGAGCTGCGTGGTTTTATTAAGTTTTGCGGGGGCGGGGGATCTACGATGGTAGAATTTTACAGCTAGCGGTAACTTGTCTGCAAGTTCGTAACCAGCCTCTTTACCTTTGTCGACAGGGTGGGAGAATGTCTACGGTTTCGATATGTCCTGTATAAAGGATGTGGCCATCAAGGAACCACTGGTGGATGTAGTGGACCCCAAACAGCTGGTGACCAACGCCTGCCTCATCAAGGTTAGTGTGTGATTTTATTACATTCAGAGCTTCCTCTCTGAGGGAGGGAGAATGGGCACCATAAAACTTCAAACCGCTCCTCTACTATGCAAGGATGAATAATTTTGAAGGGTTGGGTTGTGGGGCTGCTGTTGTGTAAACTCCTTCCAACAACCCGAAGGATGCTGAGAGTCTGGCCGGAGTTTGGCTGCAGGGGACCTAAAGACAAAGGTGGGGTAAGAGGGGTGTGTGTGTGCGTAATTTTAAAAATGTATCCTATGCAACTGAATTGTGTGTTTCTTCAGGAGGTGGACATTTACACGGTGAAAGTGGGCGACCTGTCGTTCACGTCGCCTTTCTGCCTACAAGTCACACGCAACGACTACATCCACGCACTGGTGGCGTACTTCAACATTGAGTTCACCCGGTGCCACAAGAGGACGGGATTCTCCACAGGTACAGTCTGGAGGGGGCTGCGGGATGGCTGTCTTGTCATTCCATGGCGGGTGACGAGCAGGTTGGAACTCAGATTGTGCTTAGAATGATGCTGGGTAAGCGGACCTTCCATCGAACGCTGTTCGCCTCCCATTTAAAATTCTCGTCCTTGTCCTCATATCCCTCCATGTCCTCGACCTTCCTAGCTCTCTCACTTTCTTCAATCCTCTTGAGATCTCTGGCCTCTTGCACATCCCCGATTTCCTTCACCTCCACCGTTGGCGGCCGTGCTGTCATCTGCCTCGACCCAAAGTTCTGGAATTCCCTCCCTAAACCCCTCTGCCCTTCCACCTCTCCTCCTTTTAAGTCTGCTCCTTGTCTGTGACCTACTGTAAATCATAGAATCATTCAGCACAAAAGGCAGCCATATTTTTCCCTTTTGGAAGTTACTGTTTAATCTGCTTAATCTGTTTAATCTGCTTTAACCTTTCAGGTCGTGCATTCCATATCACAACTGCTTTTTAAAAATTATTCTGGTCTTTTCCCCCCCAACCCCTGTTTTTTTTGCCAATTACCCTCAATCAGTATCCTCTGGTTCCTGACCCTCACCAGTGGAAAGTGTTTCTCCCTAACTACTCCAACAAAACCACTCCTCATTTTGAGCATCTCTATTGAATGTGATCGTGAAACTTCAAGCACAGTTGGGCCGGTGTAATTGGCCTCCCTTGAGCCAGGGATCAATCGGTGTCCACTGCTGCTAATGAGCACCACCCTGCTGGGGAGTGGATGTTGTGAGGATATGGTGGGGGGGTCCGCTACAGTCTGCCCTCTCCTGTGGATGAGTAGCTTACTCCGTGCTCTCTGTTTGTTTGAGCTCGTAATGAAGATTAACTGCTTAGATAAGGTAGTAAAGGGCTGCCGGTGACCATGCAGCTGTGTCCCAGCAAGCGTTGGCACTTGAGGAGATGTCTTGTTGCTGTCTAACACTGATTTGCATCGTCCCCATCTAGTGTACACTTGAGGCTTGGATGCTGAAGATACAATTAGTTCGTGTGGGGGGGGTCTTTGCAGTTGTTGCCTCTTCCTATTCTCTGGGTGTACACTCCAGGGGCTGCAGCTACAGAGCCCTCGTGCAGCACTGCTTGCTTGTGTGCTGCATAACTACCTGCTGTGCGGTGCAATGTCAGTGTGAGCGGCATTACTGTCTGACGATTTGATTGTGGTGTGGCCAAGTAAACTCGGTCTCCCGCCTGTCTGTGTGTGCATAATCCTCGTGCCTATGGCGTAACTCGTCTCCGTTCTTTAATTGCAGCCCCTGACGCCCCTTACACTCACTGGAAGCAGACCGTTTTCTACATGGAGGACTACTTGACAGTCAAGCGAGGCGAGGAGATCTTCGGAACAGTTAGCATGAAACCCAACGCCAAGAACAATGTAAGTTTGGAAAATACAAGTGTGTGCGCGTAGCAACATTAGTGGCTAAGATTACAGACTCGCCGCGCTTGGAGTACCATGATCAGTCCTGGTCTCATATTATAAAAAGGATATAGAGGCACTGGAGACGGTGTGCCAAGGATGATACCACAACTGAGCATTTGCTCTAGAGAGGGGTCTAAAACGGGGAGTGCTGTTGGCCTGCAGCCCCTCCTGTTAATCTGCCTGAAGAGTGGCGTTGGCAGCTGTCTGGGAAGCGGGTTCCTTAGTCACAGTAAGCATGTGGCCAGCAGGTGGTGGAGAATTCTGCACTCCACCAGAACATAAGAAATAGGAGTAGGCCACACGCCTCGTCGAGCCTGCTCCGCCCTTCAGTAACAACATGGCTGAACTTCAGAGCAGCTCCACTTTCCTGCCCTATCCCCATATCAATGTTTTCGGGTGCGCGGCCCATTCAAAATACCGCACACATGTGGTTTTCCCCATTGAAGAGCTGGCTGCGCGAGAGGTTCAGAGAGCTGAGCGGCCACACAGCTTAAAAGGAACATTGCCCCATATCCCTTGGTGCCAAAGAATCTTATCGATCACAGTCTTGAATATACTCAACGACTGAGCCTCCACAGCCCTCTGGGGTAGAGAATTCCAAAGATGCACAACCCATTGAGTGAAGAAATTCTGAGACTGTGACCCCTAGTTCTCGACTCTGCAGCCAGGGGAAAACTGCCTCTCCGCATCTACCCTGTCAAGCCCTCTTAAGAATTTTATACGTTTCAATGAGATAAAACAATGGATTAAAACTTGTGACTTTTTTTCCCCCCTCCAGCGGGACCTCGATTTTACCGTCGACATTGAATTCAAGGGGCAGCTGTGCGAGATGTCCAGCTCCATCGACTACAAGATGCGCTAGATCCACCTCCACCCCCCTCCAGCCGCGCGCACCGTCCACACTGCTCCATTCACAGGCTCGAGTGCGACCACTGTAGTGTCCTATATGTAGATAACCTTCTCGTTTTTCCAGATTTGGCTGTGCGACTGACTGCTCCCCTCTCCTCGATCAGTTAGAGTCCGTTAGCATGGCATATGGGCTGGGAGGAGGAGTGGGGGGGAAGGCATCTAGAATAATTCTAGTTCTAGCAGTTGCCACTTGTGCTATTATGGAACCATTCTCGAGCTGCTCTATTGTGATTTTTTGTTTTCTTTTTAAAACAAACATTTTAATGCAAATCCCTGATTCTGAGCTAGATCTACCTTGGCAGGCAGGGGTTAAGGTCTGGGTCAAGTATATTTTTTTTAAAGAAAAAAAGAATGGTACTTTAGATTTCTGCTAGTTCCCTAATTTGGCAAATCATTCTTCAGTCAGCAAAGCGATTCTGGCCTAACTTTACAAGTGCGTCTTACTTCTGTTTTTTTTAATGTAATAACTTATTTTGGGACCTTGTTCCTGACTGGAGAACTCTTTGTTGTCTCAAAAGTGGATTGCATCGCGATGTGAGGTAGAGCAAAAAAAAAAGAGTTAAAACTGCTGTTACTATAGAAACCGTCTGCCTTCAGAGACGGGGATGTGGAGTCCAAGGGTAACCGCAAGATCCCAAACACTCCTCCGACAAATGCGATTGGGTTGAGGAAACTGTTTCGGGTGTTGGCAGGTGGAGAGATTTTTTTTTTACCGAACTTGTTCACGCCGTGGGAATCCCATCATTTCTATTGCGCCCATTCTCCAGCTCGTGCAAAACCGCACAAGCACAGATTTCCTGGTTCCTCGCTATTCTGTGGAATTGCTGGGCTCAAAATCCCAGCGTCGGGGTGGGGGGGTTGAGTCGTAGTTCTGTGTTTAGGCCTACACTACGGCTGGTGGTGGTCACTCTAGTACAGACAGTCTAAATTACCGGATTGTGGCTTCTGGTAGCTTTTTTTAAATTCGACTCGCTGCAAGGAGGTCGCCTTTGGCTGGGTCAACATGGCATTTGAGGCTAGACATTCGGCTCTCTCTCTGTCTCTCTCTCTCTCTCTGGTCCTGCTGTGATTCGTTCTTTCCATCTCCCTCAAAATGAATTCAACTTGACTTTAATTTGCCTTTTTTGTCCTAAACTTAAATGATTTTTCTGCAGCGATTTATCCATCCATTAAATTGGCACCATTTTTGAAATCTCTGTCCTCTCGCCTTCAGTTGCACAGAACTCTAGGTTCAGTGTTAACTCTTGTTTCTCAAGCAATCGCCAAGTAACCTTCCAGTGGGAGTCGCTCAGTGACTTGAGTTTGCTGCTTCACCTCTACGCATCTGCTGCCCGTTTATCCTCTGCACAAGCCTCTGTGTAAATGCTTCCATTGTGCATGTAGAGTCTCCAGGTCCGGACGCCTGTGTCGAAGGTTTGTGACGGCCTGCTTGTCTTGCGCGTTGCAAGAGTCCATGTTACTGTGAAACTTGGCTGAGCCAAGTCATCAACGCTCCGTAAACTTGCCGGTCTGGTTGAACAACTCAAAGACACTCGGTAATTGGGAGTTTGCTGCGCGGTAAGAAATTTGGGGGGGGGAGTTGTTCTGCAACTTCGGAGCAGGAGGGAATTCTGAACCTGCTGTGAGCAGGGAGGCTGTGCGTAAACATTACTGATAGTGGTGCCGTTTGTGCCTCGTATGCGATTGCCACTATCCGAATGAACTTGGTTTTTAAAAACCTTGAACAGAAGTGGTTGCGTTCCCCTGAGTGAAATAATCATAGGGCTGTAACTATCCCCAGCCATCTCGCTTTCTCCCCCACCCTCCCCTAACCCAACACCTACTTCTGTTTTGGCAGGTCATGGTTGCACCAGGTGAAGAATTTAATAAACATTGCAAGGCTGCAGAGTGGTGTAACTCTGGCATAGGTTGCAGCCCTGGTGCAACAGGAGTCATCGTTTCATAAACACTATCTTAAAACGGTTATTGTTTGAGCAGAATCCGATCTACTTAGCGACACACCATTCAGGTTGAGAAAGGAGCTTTGACTTCTAGTTCTTACGGCGCATCAGACAGTTTTTGGCTCAAAACACTAATGTTTTATTTCCCTCCCTCCCTCCGATTGACCTGTACTGCAAGTTCCATGAGAGCCACCCTTTGTGGTGGATGTCATTTCTGACGCTAGATATCCCTTGTCTGGATACGTATTTAAAGCTCACACGAACATGTTTTACCTTCCTGATGGGATGGTTTGTGAGTCTGGCCAGGGAGCATTGACAGGCTATGCAGCTGATGAGCATCACTAACTGAGCTGTGTTTTGCTCGCGCGTGTCTGCTGTCCAGCAAAGGTCACTCTTGAGAGCCCTGGCTGATTTTTTTTTTTCTCTCTTTTCAACCCCTTCCAACCTCAAGTGCTGAGCTAATTGTACCGCCCCCACCAATGTTTCATCTAATTTCTTTTGGCGCTGCGTGGCCCCCCACCCCTCGCTGTCTTTACTGAGTTCTGCATAGACGTGGCTCAGTACTGCGCCAGTTGGTGCACAGAGCAATTTACCCACTGAAGCATTGCCAGTTCCAAAATGATTTTCCGTCACGTTTTATATATTGGGTAAAGGTTAGCCCCGTGGCACCATAATGTATCACTGCAGTGTGGAGATGCCTCTGGCCCAGTGTGTACTGCTGGGGGAAGGGAGCTGGTTAGTTGGAGCTGGGTGACTGCATTCTTTAGACCTGTTTGGTGAGGCTGGCTCATCAGGTCTGAAAATGAAACTAGAAACAAGACTCTCTTGGAATCTGAGTGCTGCCTCGCTATGCCAGCTTTTTTTTTTAACGTGTGGAGATGGTGTTTCGGTTATGTACAATACGATACCCAAGGGCTGTGACCAAGCTTTGCTTCGACTGCCAAACGAGAAGTACTGTTCCGAGACTCTTGTGTGTTTTAACTTTTCCTCTGTGTGCTTTTACTCAGTTTTTAAGGTGTGCCTCCACGCTAATTGAATCTACAATCAGGAGTGGGTCGGCCTGCAGCAATCGCTGGTAACATTTGCTTACTAGGTGCAATTTCATCTCTGCTGTTACTGAGCCAAGACCGGCGATGCCCGGCAGGCTGTTGCGATCGCTCTCCTGCCCACGATTTCCTTCCGAGACCAGGATCCAGCCCGTTGGATGGCTGGTGTTTGGAAGCCGGGTCGTTTGCCCTTTAGCTTCTTGGAGTCGAACCTGTGATCTGAGGAAGGTGCTGTGCCGTGCAGCCCCAATATGCTTAGATTTTCATGTTCGGGATAGGGAGGAGAAAGACGCTCCACTTTCTGTTTTCCCCCTTTAGTTTTAAAGGGGTAGTTGTATTTCTGAAGCTTTGTTACAGCCCTGACTTGTACCTAAAATTGATCTTTTTACAGAGTGTTAGTGTGTGTTGGGACTGCCATGTTGGTCTTTTAATCCCCCAAGTACTGACTGGCGAACATTGTGGCTGTGTAGTAAATTATGTTTTTGTTTTTTTTATATATGGTGACATTCATTGAGAATAAAAGTTTGACGTTACTCCCTTTTGTGCAAGTCTTTTTTCCAATCTCCATTTAGAGGGAAGTAGCAATGGGTTTCCCCTCTTGTAATAAAAGACAGACTTGGATTTCTACAGCGCCTTTCACAGCCTCAGGACGTCCCAAAGCGCTTTACAGCCAATGAAGTACTTTTTGAAGTGTAGTCACTGTTGTAATGTAGGAAACGCGGCAGCCAAAATTGCGCACGGCAAGCTCCCCCCAAACCGCAATGTGAATGACCAGATAACCGAGTGATGTTTGAGGGACAAATATTGGCCAGGACACTGGGGATAACGCCCCTGTTCTTCGAAATAGTGACATGGGATCTTTTTACCTCCACCCAAGAGAGCAGACAGGGCCTCAGTGGTTTAACTTCTCGTCTGAAAGACGGCACCCCCGACAGTGCAGATTTTGTACTCCAGTCTCTGGAGTGGGACTTGAACCCACAACCTTCTGATTCAAAGGTGGGAGCGCTACCAACTGAGCCACGGCTGACATGTAATGGTATGCTGACACACAGCACTCCACAAGTGTGAGATAAATACAGGAAACACTCAGCTAGCCAGGATTCTCTTGGAACAGACAAGTTAATATTTTGGGACGTACCCTCCTTTGCCAGAACTTATTGAACGGTCCATACCTGAAACATGAACTTTGTCCGTTCTCTCCGCAGATGCTGTGTGTTTCCAGCATCTTTTGTTTTTGTATCTGATTTCAGTGGCTGTAATATTTTTTGCTTTTAACAGAAAATGCTGGTAACACTCGTGTCAGGCAGCATATGTGGAGAGAAACCGGTAACATTTAGGTTGTGCATGTTTCATCAGAACTGGAAGAGGTTGGAGATGTATAACAGTTTATAAGCAAGTACAGGGAAGGGGGAGAAAATAACAGGAAGGTCTGTGACAGAATGGCACACAGGAGTGATTAAATGGCACAAGGGATGATGGGGCAAGAAAAAAAGGGTATGGTAAACAGTAGAACCATGACTGGCATCTGCTGTCTTGAGAAAATGGGAGTGGTGGTTATGATCTAAAGTTGAAGTCCATGTTTAGGCTGGTAAGTGCCTAATTGAAAGGCTGAGTTGCTGTTCCTTGAAAGAGTGTTGGCAGCTGAGGACAGAGATGGGAATAGGATGGAGATTTAAGGTGGCAAACGACTGGAAGTTCTGGGCCACGCTTGCAGACTGAACCAAAATGTTCAGCAAAGCAATGACTCAATCTGCGTTTGGTCGCCCCACTAGGGGAGACTGCATTGTGAGCAGCGAATACAGTATACCAAGTTGGAAGATGTAGTACATCGCTGTTTCACCTGGAAGAAGAGTTTGGGGTCCTGGATGGTGAGACAGGAGGTGGTGAAAGAGCAGGTATTGCTTCTTGTTCACAAGTCTTGATGTCTGGTTCACCAGTCTAGACACTGCTTACAAAGACATAAATGAAAAGCAGGTGGACTTCTGCAATTTACTGTTGAGTACTGGAAGCTTGGACATCCTCTCGGATTGCCATTATTTGGAAATGGTTGTAAAACTGACATATATATAATTCTTGTTGAAGCAAGAGACACTGCTTTAGATCACTGCACTGGTGCTCTTATTAGCTGGTGTGTAGACAATGGACTGTCACCAGCTATGCTGACTATCCAACTTGATAATGTAATTACAAAACCTATACTGGCAACAAAAGACTGAGCCAACACCAGCCTGGTCTCTCTGTGCAGCAGAATTAAAGCAAGCCAGCTCTCCTTCTGTGGCTCAGTCAGTAGCACTCTCGCTTCGACTGAAGATCGTGGGTTCAAGTCGCACTCCAGAAGACACAAAAGCCAGGCCGACACTCCAGTGCAGTACTGGCAGAAGTCCCGTCTTTCGGACAAGAAAAGCAAGGCTCCCTCTGCCCCCTTGGGTGGACAGAAAAAATCCACTATTTCAAAGAAGCAGGAGTTCTCCCCCACTGCCGTGACCCATCCCTGAGACATGATCTGGTCGTTATCACATTGCTGTTTGTGGGAGCTTGCTGTGTGCAAATTGGCTGTCGCGTTTCCTACATTACAACACTTCATTGCCTGTAGAGCGCTTTGGGATGTCCTGAGGTCGTCAAAGGCACTATAGAAATGTAAGTCTTGCTATGAAATATATGCAAGTTAAACCATCCAGGCATCATGCACTCAAAACAAAAACTCAGCCTTGTGCACTGCAAGAACTTTTATTTAAACATCTCTGCAGAACAGAAGTTAATCTCCCAGCTCAGCCACATTCCCAAACAATGATCTGCACAGATCGGCGATGGATGCTGGTTCGCAAGTTAGTGCTCAGAAACCTGCATCATCCTGGAAACATGGGCGGTCTGAGGAAGAGCCCGAGGTTACATTCATCTTTAAACCAGAAGGTTAGAGCACTTCCAGGCACAAGGGAGCTGCACACTATCCAACACAACTAAAAGAAAAACTTCCACACATGGGAGAGTCAGTATTCACATTAATGTAGCATATGTTGACACCACCATGCAGTGAGAGTTGTAGAAATAGGGACCTCCGCCTAAATGTTTTGTAACATTGATCATAGAAAATTAGTTAAAATTAAAGCGTTGGTACTACAAATGATGTATTCAAGGTTTATTATTGGAGAAAGGATGTGGGGAAGAAAGTTGAAGCCACAAAGTTTTAACCATGAACGTTAAATACCAGGCAGAAGACTTGAGCACAAAAGCCAGGCGGGTTAGGTTGATTTGGCTATGATAAATTGACCCTTAGTGTTAGGGGGATAGGGTGGGATATGTGTCGGTGCAGGCTCGATGGGCCGAAATGGCCTCTATCTGCACTGTGGGGATTCTGTTATTCTGTGAATTTACACAGCGAATTGTGACTGGTGTAAGCACAAAGGTGGCAGTCGTTCTGCACCAGCAAGTTCAGCGAGACGAACACCACTTGCCTTGCTTTAATGGTGCTGATTAGGAAGGAATATTGGCCAGGACAACTGCGAATACCCCCCCCGACAATCCGCAAAGGTTAAAATGTTGGAGAGTTACATTTACTGGTGTCTGAATTACCTTGCTCTGCTTTCAAAGTGTTGGTCAGAAGTCACCTTGAGAACAGACATGTTGCACACAATTCACTCTCCAGGGGGGGCACTGCAGATTGGGAATACTCAACGGAATTCTATCTCCATTCACAATTTCACTTGGGATTGGGGGGGGGGGGGGGGGGGGGTTTCCGTGCAATGCTTGCAACGACAACATTTAAAGGGGAACTGGGATAAGTGTTAAGGAAAATAATAAAAGTAGAGAAGTGGGGTTAGATCAGATAGCTCTAGATTAACAGCTAGCACTGGCACAGTGGGCCAAATGGCCTTGTGCCGTAATCTATGATCTTATGACAAAATGGTTATTTCCAGGCTCTCTGACCAGCACAACACAAGGGGATCCAGCAAGGTATCCTCTCCCTTACTAATATATAGCAATCCAAATCAGAGATTATCCCTGTATGAGTACTTACCAATAGAAATTTACAGTGCATCTATACAAAAACACATGGCTCTAAAATAAGTTAAATCCCCATTTTATTTCCGAGACGCAGATGACAAATGAAAATTTTTCTCTTCTCCCACCCCTAAACACACGGATTAAACGGCAATCACACTATTCAGATCCACGTGTAGAGTCCTGCCACCAAACCAGAGAGGTTTGACCAATACTGTCCATCGTCGTGATCCATAAACTAAGGGTGCGTCACTTCTCCAGCGGCGCATAGTTCAGGAGTTTCTCGATCAGGTCCACGTGGGAGAGCAGCATCCGTCTGCAACAGTAGCGTTTCAGGCCCAATGCGTCCAGTGCATCGCTGGGAATTAAAAACCCACAATCAGTAACAGGTTAGTGCTGCATTGCTGATTCTAATCCTCTATCCTACCCCATCTTAAAAGAATTAAATTATGAGGACAGGTTGCGTGGTTAGGCTTGTAGTCCCGCGAGTATAGAAGATTAAGGTGTTTAAGATGATTAAAAGGAGTTGATGGGGTAGATAGAAACTATTTCCTCTGGTGGGGGGAGTCCAGAACAAAGGGACATAACCTTAAAATTAGAGCCAGGCCGTTCAGGGGTGATGTCAGGAAGCACTTCTTCACACAAAGGGTAGTGGAAATCTGGAACTCTCCCCCAAAAAGCTGTAGAGGCTGGGGGGTCAATTGAAAATTTCAAAACTAAAGATTGATAGATTTTTGTTAGGTAAGGGTATTAAGGGTTACAGAACAAAGGCAGGTAGATGTTGAGATTCAGATCAGCCATGATTTAATTGAATGGCAGAACATCAAGGGGCTGAATGGCCTCCTCCTGTTCCTATTCCATGTCCTCACCAATCTCCACTGGCTCCCCATCCACCACCACATTAACTTCAAAATCATTTTAAAATCCTTCCACATCCACACTCTCCCTTATATAAATTGCAGCAGCCCTACATTCCAACACAGATCCTGGTCTGTTGTGTGGACTCCAGCCCCCATTGGTGGCAGAACCTCCAGCCATCATGCCCGTCTCTTCTTAACCTCTCCCACCCGAACTCAAAAGCCTCCGCAAAAGCTACCTCTTCAACCATGCTTTCGGCCACCTCCCCTCTTCTTCCTGGCCCCATCTGTGAAGCCCCTTGTGACGTGTGTTACATGAAAGGTGCGAGTTATATTCATGGGCAATACTGCACATGCACTGCTGTGTATAGGAACAGGAGGAGGCCATTCAGCCCCTCAAGCCTCTTCAACCATTCACTCAGTTAGGTCATGGCTGATCCTTACCCAAAATTCATTTACCCACTTTTGCTCATATCCCTCGATATCTTTATCCAAACGTAGAGAGGCATACTTACCGCTCAGTACATATACGAGATGGAGAATTCCCTGCACATGAACAAGCAACAGATCCCAAATCAGTCTATTTGGGCAAAATACAGAATCCCTGGCTGATTTAACCAGGATGCGGAGATGCCGGTGTTGGACTGGGGTGGACAAAATTGAGAGGTCGCACAACACCAGGTTATAGTCCAACAGTTTTATTTTAAATCACAAGCTTTCGGAGTTACAACTCCTTCGTCGGATTTAACCAGGCCAAGGGTACACTTTCTCCAGAGGCACGGACTCTGGGCACGGTTCCACAAGGCACTGGCAGCACCCCCAGTCCCCTGCCCAAGAGACCATCCTTTAGATGCAAGCTCAGACTGGCAGGTTATTCAACCATAGGCTGTTGAGCATCACAGCAGAGCCCCACCCTGACCTCACCACACTTTCCACCGTGATCACCCGATTGCAATTAGGGGGGTGGTCCGGAGTGGAGGAACGCAACGTTGCAGAATTCTCAAAGGGCTGTGGCAGCTTCTGAAGCCCAGTCCCATGGTGCAAGTGCGCAGCTCTGGGTAGCGAATGAATCACACACTCTCACATCCGAGGCACAAGGTTGTGGGTTCAAGTCCCACTCCAGAGACTGGAGCACAAAAAGCTAGGCTGACACTCCCAGTGCAGTGCCGAAGGAGCGCCGCGCCGTCAAAGGTGCCGTCTTTCAGATGAGACATTAAACCGAGGCCCCGTCTACCCTCTCAGGTGGACGTAAAAGATCCCACAGCACTAATGGAAGTGCAAGGGAGTTCTCCCCTGTGTCCTGGGGCCGATATTTATCCCTCAGCCAACATCACAAAAAAATAATTATCGGGTCATGATCACACTGCGATTTATGGGATCTTGCTGTGCGCATATTGGCTGTCGCGTTTCTCCACATTAACACAGCTGAGCGACCACACTGCAAAAAAAAAAGCACTTGGTTGGCGGTAAAGCGCTATAGAAAGGCAAAAAACGAATAAAGGTTCTTTCTAAATCTCCCCGCGCTCAGCTTAATACGCTGCTGGTCGGCTGACCGCCCGCCCGCGGCGTCACGCACAGATGCAGTATTCAGGAGGGGGGGGGGAATAACTCGGACTCCCCGGGCCGGCAGCGGCTGCCCCGGCCCGGCCCCGGCCCCCGGGACACTCACCCCTCGGTGTACTCGGCCTGCAGCAGGCCCAGGTAAGCCTCCCACTTGTTGCCGACAACCTTGCCGCAGGTGAAGCAGCGGACCGGGATGATCATCCTTCGCTGAGAGGAGCGTAAGAGACGGTGAGGTAAAAGCTGAGGGAGTTAAAAATGAAAATCAGGCCCGAGAGGAGGAAAGCGCTGCCCGGCGACGAAGGCGAAATTTCAGGCTGCGGCCCCTTCTCGCTTCCTCCTGCGCATGCGTTACCCGCTCCGCGCCGCTTACTGCGCATGTGCCGGAGGGGGAGAGGGAGAGGACGCTCGTCCCTCCTGCGCATGCGTTGCATGGTGCCTGCCGGTTACTGCGCATGTGCCAGAGGAGGAGGGAGGGAGGGAGGGAGCAGTGGGTGAGACTGCGCATGCGGTCTACGGGTCCGTGTGGTCCAGGGCGCCCAGCGTGACAGCCACCCTGCTGGTTACTGCGCATGCGTTACTCGCCGCTCCAAGGCATGGTTACTGCGCGTGTGCCACGGGGAGAGGACGCCTTGGAAGGCTGGAGTGACGCATTGGAAGCAGCAGAGGGCGCCTCTACTGTGACTATCAGTGGAGGAATGATGCGGAGATGCCGGTGTTGCTCTTTTTGGTTGGACAAATCAAAATTTACTGTAAATCAATTAAAACTTTAAATGAAACTTAATAAATCAAATCAAAATTTGGAAGTCAGGGGTGACGATGCACTCCAGCCCCCGCGGCGCCCACCAGTCGCGGAAAAACTCAAGCGTGCCGGCGGACACCGCCGTGCTCCATCTCCAGGGCCACCCGGGCGCGAACATGGCCGCGGAAGAGAGGCAGGCAATCGGGCCGAACGACCCCCTCGACCGCCCGCTGCCTGGACCAGTTAATGGCTTTCTTGGCCAGGCCCAGGAGCAGTTATAACCTGGTGTTGTGCAACTTCTCACTTTTATTAGTGGAGGCACTGAGAGTAAAGAGGGGGAATGGGAAAAGGTGGAATTAGGGAATGGGAGGGGGAATTAGGGAATGGGAGGGGGAATTAGGGAATGGGAGAGGGGGAATTAGGGAACGGGAGGGGAGGAATTAGGGAACGGGAGGGGTGGAATTAGGGAATGGGAGGGGGAATTAGGGAATGGGAGAGGGAATTAGGGGACTGGGAGGGGAATTAGGGGAATGGGAGGGGGGATTAGGGAATGGGAGTGGGAATTAGGGGAATGGGAGGGGGGATTAGGGAATGGGAGTGGGAATTAGGGGAATGGGAGGGGGATACATTTTTTTTTATTCGTTTATGGGATGTGGGCATCGCTGGCAAGGCCAGCATTAATTACCCATCCCTAATCGCCCTTGAGAAGGTGGTGGTGAGCCGCCTTCTTGAACCGCTGCAGTCCGTGTGGTGAAGGTGCTCCCACAGTGCTGTTAAGAAGGGAGTTCCAGGATTTTGACCCAGCGACGATGAAGGAACGGCGATATACTTCTAAGTCAGGATGGTGTGTGACTTGCAGGGGAACTTGGAGGTGGTGTTGTTCCCATGTGCCTGCTGCCCCTGTCCTTCTAGGTGGAAGAGGTCGCGGGTTTGGGAGGTGGTGCTGAAGAAGCCTTGGCGAGTTGCTGCAGTGCATCTTGTAGATAATATACACTGCAACCACAGTACGCCGGTGGTGGAGGGAGTGAATGTTTAAGGTGGTGGATGGGGTGCCAATCAAGCGACCTGCTTTGTCTTGGATGGTGTCGAACTTCTTGAGTGTTGTTGGAGCTGCACTCATCCAGGCAAGTGGAGAGTATTCCATCACACTCCTTACTTGTGCCTTATAGATGGTGGAAAGGCTTTGGGGAGTCAGGAGGTGAGACACTCGCCACAGAATACCTAGCCTCTGACCTGCTCTTGTTGCCACAGTATTTATGTGGCTGGTCCAGTTAAGTTTCTGGTCAATGGTGACCCCCCAGGATGTTGATGGTGGGGGATTCGGCAATGGTCATGCCGTTGAATGTCAAGGGGAGGTGGTTAGACTCTCGCTTGTTGGAGATAGTCATTGCCTGGCACTTGCGTGGCATGAATGTTACTTGCCACTTATCAGCCCAAGCCTGAACGTCGTCCAGGTCTTGTTGCATGCGAGCATGGACTGCTTCATTATCTGAGAAGTTGTGAATGGCGCTGAACACTGTGCAGTCATCAGCGAACATCCCCATTTCTGACCTTATGTTGGAGGGAAGGTCATTGATGAAGCAGTTGAAGATGGTTGGGCCTAGGACACTGCCCTGAGGAACTCCTGCAGCAATGTCCTAGGGCTGTGATGATTGACCTTCAACCACCACAACCATCTTCCTTCATGCTAGGTATGACTCCAGCCAGTGGAGCGTTTTCCCCCCGATTCCCATTGACTTCAGTTTTACTAGGGCTCCTTGATGCCACACTCAGTCAAATGCTGCCTTGATGTCAAGGGCAGTCACTCTCACCTCACCTCTGGAATTCAGCTCCTTTGTCCATGTTTGGACCAAGGCTGTAATGAGGTCTGGAGCCGAGTGGTCTTGGCGGAACCCAAACTGGGCATCAGTGAGCAGGTTATTGGTGAGTAAGTGCCGCTTGATAGCACTGTCGATGACACCTTCTGTCACTTTGCTGATGATTGAGAGTAGACTGATGGGGTGGTAATTGGCCGGGTTGGATTTGTCCTGCATTTTGTGGACAGGACATACCTGGGCAGTTTACCACATTGTCGGATAGATGCCAGTGTTGTAGCTGTACTGGAACAGCTTGGCTAGAGGCGCGGCTAGTTCTGGAGCACAAGTCTTCAGCACGATAGCCGGGATGTTGTCGGGGCCCATAGCCTTTGCTATATTCAGTGCGCTCAGCCGTTTCTTGATATCACGTGAAGTGAATCAAATTGGCTGAAGACTGGCTTCTGTGGTGGTGGGGACCCCAGGAGTAGGCCGATATGGATCATCCACTCGGCACTTCTGGCTGAAGATGGTTGCAAACACTTCAGCCTTGTCCTTTGCACTCACATGCTGGGCTCCACCATCATTGAGGATGGGGATATTTATGGAGTCTCCTCCTCCCGTTAGTTGTTTAATGGTCCACCACTATTCGCCACCGGATGTCGCAGGACTGCAGAGCTTTGATCTGATCCGTTGATTGTAGAATTGCTTAGCCCTGTCTATAGCATGCTGCTTCCACTTTTTAGCATGCATGTAGTCCTGTGTTGCAGCTTCCCAGGTTGGCACCTCATTTTTAGGTACGCCTGGTGCTGGCATGTTCTTCTACACTCCTTATTGAACCAGGGTTGGTCCCCTGGCTTGATGGTAATGGTAGAGTGAGGGATATGCCGGGCCATGAGGTTACAGATTGTGGTGGAATACAATTCTGCTGCTGCTGATGGCCCACAGCACCTCATGGATGCCCAGTTTTGAGCTGCTAGATCTGTTCTGAATCTATCCCATTTAGCACGGTGGTGGTGCCACACAACACGATGGAGGGTGTCCACTTCATCTCCACAATGACTGTACACCTGGTGCTGCTCCTGAAGCGGTAGGTGGTAATCAGCAAGAGGTTTCCTTGCCTATGCTTGAAACCATGAGACTTCATGGGGTCCGGAGTCAATGTTGAGGACTCCCAGGGCCACTCCTTCCCGACTGTATACCACTGTGCCGCCACCCCTGGTGGGTCTGTCCTGATGGATGAGTTTGGGACATTGGCTGAAAGGTATGATTCTGTAAGTATGACTATGTCAGGTTGTTGCTTGACTAGTCTGTGGGACAGCTCTCCCAATTTTGGCACAAGTCCCCAGATGTTGGTGAGGAGGACTTTGCAGGGTTGACTGGGCTGGGTGTGCCGGTGCCGAGGTCGATGCCGGGTGATCCGTCTGGTTTCATTCTTATTATTGTGTTTTGTAGCGGTTTTGTTAAGAGTCAGTGAACCAGATGGGTTTTTACATGGTCACCATTACTGATACTAGCTTTTTATTCCAGATTTATTTAATTCACTGAATTTAAATTCCCCAGCTGCAGTGGTGGGATTTGGATTACTAGCCCAGTACGCTACTGTTCCCGTAATGAAAAGGGAGGGGGAATTAGGGAAGGGGGAGGTGAAATTGGGAAAGGGGGAATATGGAAAGGGGAGGGGGTGCTTTAAAATGTTGTGATTCTCCACTGGAACACGGAGATGGGATGAGGAATTGGGCACAGGGCAAGGAAAGGGGCCAAAGGAAAGCGGGGGGGGGGGGGGGAAACAGGAAAAATAAAAGAGAATGAAGTAAAGTAAAAATGTAAAAAGCAGAATAAAGGAAAATAAACATCGCAGCTAGCCTCCGTTTAGTATAATTCCTTATTTCAGGTCGATGACCTTTCATCAGAACTGGGAAGAGCTGGAAATCAAATAGATTTAAGGCCAGGGTAAAGCTGGGAAAAGGGGGAGGGGATAAAGGAACAAAGGAGGAGATGAAGAGACATTAAGAGACATTAAGAGATATGCAAGGCTAGAGGTGGTGTTAATGTGACAGATTAAGGCTGAATGAATAATTCCTTATTGTTCACACTTTGTGAGATTTTGAAATAACTAAATGGGATATTTTGGGTTAAATATGTGAGTAAAAAGCTACTCAGGATGATTTGTTCAGGGAAATATATATGTGGGTGAATAAAGCAATGGGTGGTGGGGGGGCAACTCATTATAAATAATCTCGGCAGTGTGTAATTTCGAAGTGAGAAAGATGGGGGGATGGTAGAGGAAAGCTGCAGTGATGAGAGTTTGAAGTTTATATAGTAAACGGGAATAAACACTGCTTCCCGGAATTTAAGGTTTCAGAAATCCCCCATCCAGAGACTGAGACTGCCCGTCTGTAAAACCTTACAGTAAACTTCCTTTTAATCCCACAACTTTTACTCAAAATTTACTTTCTTGCTAAATCTTCTCGTTAAACATTTTTCTCGTTCTTTTTTTTAACCTTTTTTTTAACTCAAACTTTATAAAAAAGTATATTTAGAAAAAAAGTTTCAATAGTAAAAAGTTTCGAGAACGAAAAGTTTATCAATTAATTTCACAAGCAGAAAAAAAGTTTCAACAGAAAAAAAGTTTATAAAATTAAATCCAGAAACAGTTAAAAGTTAAAAAGTAAAAAGTTTGTTTATAAAAAAGTATACACAGAAAGCGAATAAAAAGTTTAATCAGGGAGAAAAAGTTTGAGTTTCTTTCGAAACTTTTTACTATTTAAACTTTTTTTTTTCTAAATATACTTTTTTATAAACTTCTAAACTTTTACCTGTTTTTTTCCCCCCCGCTACTTTCCAAACACATTTTTTTTCTTTTCCCCTCCTCTCTGCCTCTTTAAATCTTGAGAGCAAAACCTTTCCATTCCCACCCACTTCCGCCTGTCTGTAACCCAAGGCGGCGTGTATCCGACCCCAAACCCTTCCTAGCCTCTCTGCCGGGAAGGAATACAGCAGGGGATCCGGCTCGGGATCAGCAGAACAGCCGCCGAAGATCAGCTCAGAATCGCCTTCGACAACTGGGCAGACAGAAGTAAGTCAGTAACTTTTTACATTGGTTGGGAGGGAGGGGGACAAAAACTTTATTTTATATGTTTGATTTTTTTTGGGGGGGTGGTGAGTGATGGAGATTCCTCTTAGTCCTCAGATCAGCTTTATCAGGATGGAAATAAAATGGCATAGACAGGATTTAAAAAGAGGGAATGGTAACAGAGAGTGTTTAAGCTGCAAATTGCCCTGCTGGTAGCCTCTGAAAGAGACTCACTGTATATCCCACATCATTCAAGCCCAACTTTTCAAACTTCACTATCCCAAAAAGGTCTGGGACATGTGTGGACCGTGACAGCGAGGGACTTGTCCTGGGGTTATTTTTTTACGAAAGGCAGAGGGAGAGGCTGGTGCTGCTGGTTTAATCAGGAATGATGGCCATCGCTTACTTTCACCAAATGTCCCCCTGGCAGTTCACAGGACCCAGTTCTGAGGAGACTTTTGGAGCGGGGGAGACGGGCAGCGAGCTGAAGTGGAATTCTAGAGTGCGGGACATAGTCCCTGAAGACACTGACACTTGCGGTGGAGTGGAAGGGGGGGAGGGATGTTCAAAAAGGAAAGGACAGAACTTGCATTTATATAGCGCCTTTCACAACCTCAGGACGTCCCAAGTAGCTTCACAGCCAATGAACTTTTTTTTTCACAGTGGAGTCACTGTTGTAATGTAGGAAACGCGGCAGCCAATTTGCGCACAGCAAGCTCCCACAAACAGCAATGCGACAATCTGTTTTTTAGCGATGTTGGTTGAGGGATAAATATCGGCTCGGACACCGGGGATAACTCCCCTGCTCTTCTTCAGAATATTGCCGTGGGATCTTTTATGTCCACCTGAAGCATGGCTGACACCGACAGTAAATGACGCTGGAACACAATGATGAGGGACTTCAGTGATGTGGAGAGATTAGAGATGCTGGGGTTGTTCTCCTCAGAGCAGAGAAGGTTAAGAGGTGATTTGATAGAGGTGTTCAAAATCATGAAGCGTTTTGATAAGAGTAAATAAGGAGAAACTGTTTCCACTGGCAGGAGGGTCGGTAACCAGAGGACACAGAGTTAAGATAATTGGCAAAAGAACCAGAGGGGAGATGAGGAGACATTTTATTACGCAGCGAGTTGTTGTGATCTGGAACGCGCTGCCTGAAAGGGCGGTGGAAGCGGATTCAATAGTAACTTTCAAAAGGGAATTGGATAAATACTCGAAAAGGAAAAATTTGCAGGGCTGTGGGGAAAGAGCAGGGGGGAGTGGGACTAATTGGAGAGCTCGTTCAAAGAGCCGGCACAGGCACGATGGGCCAAAAGGTCTCCTTGGGTGCTGTATGAGTCTATGATAACATTGGGTGAGATAGTTGCCAGTGTGAAATAATGTGGGGGTCACTGACATGGGGGTTTGAGTGGGCGCGCAATAATTCACAAGATTGCTTTCAGCGGTCTTGGAGTGCAGCGAGTGACTGTGAGTTCCTTTCAGCCGAGAGACCGTCGATCGCACCCCAACTCCCCCCACTCGCTACCTGGACTTGCGCGTGAGGAGTGGGTGAGGTGTTCGTGGGTGGCAGAAACCGTTACCCTATAAACAGTCAGTGCCGTCAGGATAGATGTAGTGGGGAGGGGGAGTGGAGGGCGGGTAACCCAGAAATTCCTTTCCAACAGGAAATCTGTGCAGAGTTTTGAAAATTTTGACGGCCCCGAGCTCTCCAGGGAGTTCAATAAATAAACAGCCTTCGACTGAGTTCAGACTGGCAGAGGCTCCCTGCAAAGGTCAGGCTACGCACTCAGTGGCTCATTAGTCTCGAGTCTGAATAGGCTTCTGTCATTCCCAGTTCTCTCCCCTCCTCTCCCGAAGAGGGACAGACAGTCACTGAGGTGGGATTCCAACGAGCCTGAGGGTCCTGAGCGCAGCAAGTGAAACATTGGCCGCTGTTCTACCACAAGCCATATCTGATCTGCACCCTTTCCAGCAGGGTGCACTTGGACAATGGCCAAGTCTTGGCCTCTCCCTAGACCAAGGCTGCCCATACCATCTGGACCATCTCGGTCACGGCTCCGACTGGGATCTCCTGGTCTGTGTGGCCCAGTACAACAACAACTTGCATTTATACAGCACCTTTAAAGGCGCTTCACAGGAGCGTTACCAAACAAAATTTGACACCGAGCCACATAAGGAGATATTAAGACAGGTGACCAAAAGCTTGGTCAAAGAGGTAGATTTTAAGGAGCGTCTTAAAGGAGGAGAGAGAGGCGGAGAGGGAATTCCATAGCACCACATGCCGACGTCCCACAGGCCAAAGTCCCACGCGCCAACATTCCACGCACCCACGTGCCAACGTCCCACGTGCCAATGTTCCTCACGTCAACGTCCCACACGGCAACGTCCCAAGCGCCAACGTCCCACGTGCCAACGTCCCTCACGCCAACGTCCCACGTGCCAACGTCCCTCACGTCAACGTCCCATACGCCAACGTCCCAAGCACCAACATCCCACGCGCCAACGTCCCACCTGCCAACGTCCCTCACGTCAACGTCCCACACGCCAACATCCCAAGCACCAACGTTTCACGCGCCAACGTCCCACGTGCCAACGTCCCTCATGTCAACGTCCCACATGCCAACGTTCCACACGCCAACGTCCCACGCGCCAATGTCCCACGTGCCAACGTCCCTCATGCCAACGTCCCACATGCCAATGTCCCTCACGTCAACGTCCCACACGCCAACGTCCCACGCGCCAACGTCCCACACGCCAACGTCCCACACGCCAACGTCCCACGCGCCAACGTCCCACGCGCCAATGTCCCACGCGCCCACGTCCCAAGCGCCAACGTCCCTCACGCCAACGTCCCACGTGCCAATGTCCCACGCGCCAACGTCCCACGTGCCAACGTCCCAAGCGCCAACGTCCCTCACGCCAACGTCCCATGCGCCAACGTCCCAAGCGCCAACGTCCCACGCGCCAACGTCCCACGTGCCAACGTCCCTCACGCCAACATCCCACGCGCCAATGTCCCACGTGCCAACGTCCCAAGCGCCAACGTCCCATGCGCCAACGTCCCAAGCGCCAGCGTCCCACGCGCCAATGTCCCGCGTGCCAACGTCCCTCACGCCAACGTCCCACGCGCCAACGTCCCACGTGCCAACATCCCACGTGCCAACGTCCCTCACGCCAACGCGCCAACGTGCCAACGTCCCTCGCGCCAACGTCCCTCGCGCCAACGTCCCACGCGCCAACGTCCCACGCGCCAACGTCCCACACGCCAACGTCCCTCACGTCAACATCCCACACGCCAACGTCGCTCACGTCAACGTCCCTCACGCCAACGTCCCTCACGCCAACGTCCCTCATGCCAACGTCCCACGTGCCAATGTCCCACGCGCCAACGTCCCACGTGCCCACGTGTCAATGTCGCTCACGCCAACGTCCCACGCGCCAACGTCCTACGTGCCAACGTCCCTCACGCCAACGTCCCACGTGCCCACGTATCAATGTCGCTCACGCCAACGTCCCACGCGCCAACGTCCCACGCGCCAACGTCCCACGTGCCAACGTCCCTCACGCCAACATCCCTCACGCCAACATCCCACACGCCAACATCCCACGCGCCAACGTCCCACACGCCAACGTCCCACACACCAACGTCCCTCACGCCAACGTCCCACATACCAACATTCCACACACTGGGTGGTGCATTTATCCACTACTCCATTAATCTTTCTTCATTTCACTGTCTCTGACAGCCTTTGCTGCTCCGCCCACTGCCTCTATCACTGCTCCTGGAATCCCAATGTTCTCATGGTCAAGTGAGATTCTGTGTCCCTTCCTGTGCCAATATGCCATTGGAAACTCTGAATTTAACTGGAAAAATAACACTCCCATAGATTGCAAAACCCATTACAATGGACAGGGTGGGTCTGGTTTGTTTTAAAGGAACCGTGCTGTGCACAAAAAGAAGTTAATTTTTGTTCCTAATTAAAAGTGGCATTCAGTGGCTCCCCCTGATCCAGGAAGGTTCAAAGTTCAACCCCTGGGCTGTCCCGAGTTATCTGATCTCAGTCGGACTTGTGGTCAGGTCACATTTAGCCACAGGGTCCGAGTTGGGAAAATCAGCAACAGTTTCCATTTCCACTCCTCGCTGAGATGAGTGGGATTCAGCTCGCTCTTTCTTTTTTTTTCTCTCTCTGTCCTCTCTCTCTTTCTCTTTCTCTCTCTCTCTCGCTCTCTCTTTCTCTCTCTCTCTCGCTCTCTCTTTCTCTCTCTCTCTCTCGCTCTCTCTTTCTCTCTCTCTGTCTTTCTCTTTTTTCTCTCTGTCTGTCTCTCTCTCTCTCGCCTCTTTCTCTCTGTCTCTCTTTCTTTCTCTTTCTCTTATTTCTCTTTCTCTCTTTCTTTCACTTTCTCTCTGTCTCTCTCTGTCTCTTTCTCTTTTTCTCTCTGTCTCTCTTTCTCTTTTTCTTTCGTTCACTCTTTCTCTTTTTTCTCTCTTTCACTTTTTTTCTCACTTTCTTTTTATTCTCTCACTCTCTTTCTCTCTCTGTCTTTCTGTCTCTTTTTCTCTGTCTCTCTCTCTCTCTGCCTCTCTCTCTTTCTCTTATTTCTCTGTCTCTCTCTTTCTCTCTGTCTCCCTTTCTCTTTTTCTCTCGTTCACTCTCTTTCTCTTATTTCTCTCCCTTTCTCTCTCTCTTTCTTTCACTTTCTTTCTCTCACTTTCTCTTTTTTTCTCTCTGTCTGTCTGTCTCTCTCTCTTTCTTTCTGTTCTAATTTACCGCCCCCCCCCGGATTCTCTCTCCTCCTCAAGGCGCTGACCCCTGTGCTGGAGGGAGAGTTCTCTGTGTACAGGCCCCAGTCCAGCTCATTCAGCCAGTGCGCACTGGCGCGAGTGGGCAGGGAGTGTTGGCGCGAGTGAATCATAGAATCATAGAATGGTTACAGCACGGAAGAAGGACATTTGGCCTGTCGAGTCCGTACCAGCTCTCTGCAAAAGCACTTCAGCTAGTCCCACTCCCCCCGTCCTTTCCCCGTAGCCCGGCAAATGTTTTTCTTTCAGGTACTTATCCAACTCCCTTTTGAAAGCCTCGATTGAGTCTGCCTCCACCACCCTTTCAGGCAGTGCATTCCAGATCCTAACCACTCGCTGCGTAAAAAAGTTTCCCCTCATGTCACCTTTGGTTCTTTTGCCAATCGTCTTAAATCTGCGTCCTCTGGTTCTCGACCCTTCCATCAATGGGAACAGTTTCTCTCTATCTACTCTGTCCAGACCCCTCATGATTTTGAACATCTCTATCAAATCTCCTCTCAACCTTCTCTGCTCCAAGGAGAACAACCCCAGCTTCTCCAGTCTATCCACGTAACTGAAGTCCCTCATCCCTGGAATCATTCTCGTAAATCTTTTCTGCACCCTCTCTAAGGCCTTCACATCCTTCCTAAAGTGCAGTGCCCAGAATTGGACACAGTACTCCAGTCGAGGCTGAACCAGTGTTTTATAAAGGTTCATCGTAATTTCCATGCTTTTGTGGGCAGGGATTGTTGGGGCGAGCGGACAGTGATTGCAAGCTGTACGTGACTGTGTGACTGTATGGTCTGCGCTGGGCTATTGTGTGACGGGTTCAGGCAGGAACACGCAGTTTTTGTTGTTTATCTTGGCTGCCTCTCTGGCTGAAGCAGATTACTGAATCCTTTAAACCAGGGCTGGGCAGAGGAGCCCCAGCTGTTCGACGAGCTCTGCAGGGAGTAGCTAGTGTGTGACACCAACAGCATTCCTCTGGGCTCAGGGACATGATCAGGCCTTGTGACACACACCACTGCAACTGCTGTTCTGTGTCAGGCTTTGTACCCTGTGCAGACCAGTGTGTGTGAGTGCCTTGGCTATGCTTTGTACCCTGGGACCCATTGGCACCCTTGCGTCTGCTGATCTGGGCCTCGCGCTTTTGAGATGTATTACCAGAGGAAATGGAACTGAGCTTGAAGGGATAATTACTAGTCCTAGCCCCTTTAGGGCTACCCCGGATCAGGCGTATTTCTCAGACGTTCACTTTCAACTAAAGTTTGAGGTAGCCAAATCCTAAAGACGCTTAATTGGGTCTAAAGGTCCGGACTATCTCTCCCTAAAGGAAAGGAACAACCTGAAAATGTTACCGTCCTCCAGATAGCGCTTTTAATAAGTTTAGCTAGACTGTAACGTTCTGGATATTATGAGGGTCCGGAAAACTCTCCGAGAATTCTGCAACACCTCACCAAAGAGTGTACAGAGATTGAGTTCGCGAGTTTTTGATACAGAAGTCTTATGTGAGACAATTCTAAAAATATATAGATTTATTAAAGAACCGACATGCAATTTACAGTTGCTGAGTCAATCGCAACATTAACAGTTCCAAAAAGAGAAAGCTTACAATCTTATTATCAGAGAACCTTACTTTCAAATCTTAACTTCACTACAGTATTACAGTTCTTAGTGTTCTACAGGATATCCACCAAAATCAAATACCTTTGATCCTCGAGGTACAAAGAGTTGGAGACTTACAGAGCCGCCTCTGAAGCCGAGAATCACTTTGCCTGATTAAAGCGAGTCTACTATCCCATTTGAGAGTTCAATATTTATACCCTTTTCCAGTGGTATTTCCTTTAAGGTTTTCTGCTGATGCAAGCTAATTATCTCTAGTCATTTTTCTGCTGACCTCTGCAATTCTTACTGCCAGACTCGTGTCTCATCTCGAGGTGTTCTAAGTTTACCATATAAAAAGCGGTGTGACGGCAGGTGTTCCTTACTTTATGTCATCTTCACGAGGGCAGATGTTCCTTACTTTATGTGCTTCTTTACGAAGTGTAAATTAGAACACCTTATCCATGGTGAATCATTGTTTCGTTCCAAAAAGCTCAGCCTGTCGGAGCCCTTAACCTTCTGTTTCAATAAGGTTATATATTCAGGGTCAACAACTACCTTATCTCAATAGCCAGAATGCTTTCACAGCTTTATCTCAGTAGCCAGAATGCTTTCACAGCTATTTCATAGTTAGGTTTCTAGATTTCCAAACCCAGTTTGTCATGTTTTAATAAGGCCAAAATTCTTTCATAAGATGGTGTATTTTTCTGAATAGGTTATATGGCTTACTCCTTCACAAGCTGGGGGAGTTTCTACCCTCGCTGCCCCTCCTGTCCGCTGCAGTTACTCACACTCCAGCCCGAACCTCCCATTCTATCAGTCTGTTTAATAGCTTCGCCGAGTGAGGGACTCATCTCCCGGAGCCACTAACTCATGTTGGGGTGTAAGTTCTACTGCAGCCGCAAGCCTGCCAGCAACCTTTGGCCGATTGGCCATTCTTCAGATGCGGGGGCCAGCCAGGCTGTTCAACTGTGGGGGGCATCACAGCTGAACCTGATCCTGAAATCGGCTGCCCGAGTCCTAACTCGCACCAAGTCCCGTTTGCCCATCACCCCTGTGCTCGCTGACCTACATTGGCTCCCGTTTAAGCAATGCCTCGATTTTAAAATGCTCATCCATGTTTTCAAATCCCTCCATGGCCTCGCCCCTCCCTATCTCTGTAACCTCCTCCAGCCCCACAACCCCCCGATATATCTGCACTCCTCCAATTCTGGCCTCTTGAGCATCCCCCGATTTTCATCGCTCCACCACTGGCGGCCGTGCCTTCAGCTGCCTGGGCCCTAAGCTCTGGAATTCCCTCCCTAAACCTCTCCGCCTCTATCTCTCCTCCTTTAAAACGCTCCTTAAAACCGACCTCTTTGACCAAGCTTTTGGTCATCTGTCCTAATATCTCCTTATATCTTACGATAGCAAAATACTGCGGATGCTGGAAATCCGAAATAACAACAGAAAACGCTGGAAAAACTCAGCAGGCCAGGCAGCATCCGTGGAACAGCACCTCATCTTTCGTTTAGGCACGCTACAGCCCTCTGGACTCAATATCGAGTTCAACAATTTTAGATCATAACCTCAGCTCCAATCACATTTATATTTTATTTTTTCCACCCTTTTATTTGTCCCCCCCACCTTTTTTTTCCTCCTAGAAGCTGGCAGCTGTCCTTCATTCTGCCAGTGGATTTCACACTTCATTCAGCCTTAATCTGTCACATTAACACCACCTCTAGCCTTGCATATCTCTTAATGTCTCTTAATGTCTCTTCATCTCCTCCTTTGTTCCTTTATCCCCTCCCCCTTTTCCCAGCTTTACCCTGGCCTTAAATCTATTTGATTTCCAGCTCTTCCCAGTTCTGATGAAAGGTCATCGACCTGAAACGTCAACTCTCTTTCTCTCTCCACGGATGCTGCCTGGCCTGCTGAGTTTTTCCAGCGTTTTCTGTTCTCCTTATATCTTGTCAGCCGTGGCTCAGTGGGTAGCACACTCGCCTCTGCGTCAGAAGGTTGTGGGTTCAAGTCCCCACTCCAGGGACTTCAGCACAAAAATCTAGACTGACACTCCCAGTGCAGTACTGAGGGAGCGCCAGACTTTCGGAGGTGCCGTCTTTCGGATGAGACGTTAAACCGAGGCCCCGTCTGCTCTCTCAGGTGGACGTAAAAGATCCCATGGCCACTATTTTGAAGAAGAGCAGGGGAGTTATCCCCGGTGTCCTGGGGCCAATATTTATCCCTCATCCAACACAACAAAAACAGATGATCTGGTCATTATCACATTGCTGTTTGTGGGAGCTTGCTGTGCGCAAATTGGCTGCCGCGTTTCCTACATTACAACAGTGACTACACTTCAAAAGTACTTCATTGGCTGTAAAGCGCTTTGAGATATCCAGTGGTCGTGAAAGGCACTATAGAAATGCAAGTCTTTCTTTCTTATGTGGCTCAGTGTCAAGTTGTGTTTGGTAACACTCCTGTGAAGCACCTTGGGATGTTTTACTGCACTAAATGCGCTATATAAATTAAAGTTGTTGTTGTTGTTGAAATCCAGACTTTCCAGTGAGGGGGGAGGGGGTCTCTGGAAAGCACCTCGGCATGCGGGTCTCTGACTGGATTTTTTCCCACCATCCCTATCCCAATGGCACTGAGGCCAATTGTAAAGTCCCTTCCCCCCCCCCACAACAACAACAACAACAACTACATTTATAGAAAGAAAGACTTGCATTTCTATCGCGCCTTTCACGACCACCGGACGTCCCAAAGCGCTTCACAGCCAACAAAGTACTTCTTGAAGTGGAGTCGCTGTTGTAATGTAGGAAAGGCGGCAGCCAGTTTGCGCACAGCAAGCTCCCACAACCTTTAAAAGGTCCCGCGGCGCTTCACAGGAGCGTAATCAGACAAAAAACATGACACCGAGCCACATCAGGAGCTATTCGGACATGTGGCCAAAAGCTTGGGTCAAAGAGGTCGGTTTTAAGGGAGCGTCTTAAAGGAGGAGAGAGAGAGAGGCGGAGAGGTTTAGGGAGGGAATTCCAGAGCTCGGGGCCTGGATCAACTAACCCAAGACAGACCAGGGCTCGAATCCTGGGACCCTTTCTGATTCGGCGTGGATCAATACATTCCTACACTGTGCCTTTAACCGCCGGGGAGGTGCTGGAGGACACTTACCGATTAAAGTTGAGTGAAGATCCATGGCCCAGGACACCAAGGTTGGAAAAGTAGGAAAGATGATTAAATAAACCAAAATGTAGTAATTGGGCGGGCGCTAAGTTTTTAAAAAACCTTTAGATTGTTGGAGGAAATGACGGCACGGGGAGATGAGGATGAGGAATTGGGAACGAGTGCGTTCCGAGTCAGAGACGGCCCGATGAGCTTTGGTTTCAGCACAGTGAGGATGAAAGGGAGAGGAGGAAGAATATGCAGGAGAGTACATTGGGAGTTTAGGAGGGGCAGGAGCGGAAAGTTCAGAGACACAGACCAGGTAGCAATAAAATAGAGAGAGAGAGAGGGATGTTGGAGGCTACAGGTGAGAGAAGGATCTACTATCAGACGACAAGCTTTTTCTCGTACCCTGCTTAACATATAATCTTCATCTGTTTTCAATTAAGCCTCCCTGCATCACTGCTAAACACTGAGGCTATAAACAGTCACTGCTTAACTATTCCAATAAAAGTCTTCAAGCTCTCGGCAGAACTACATGTACCTTTTTATTGTTTCCTGAAGGTGAGATCTGTTTGCAAAGTCACTTGCTGCCATAAAACTAAACTTGGACCCAACTTGCACTAATATTAGCGAATAGAGAGGTGTCAGCCGTGGCTCAGGGCAGCACTCCAGCCTCTGAGTCCGAAGGTTGTGGGTTCGAGTCCCCACTCCAAGAGACTTGAGCACAAAAAAGCCCAGGCTGACACTCCCAGTGCAGTACTGAGGGAGTGCTGCACTGTCGGAGGGGCAGTACTGAGGGAGCGCCGCACTGTCGGAGGGGCAGTACTGAGGGAGCGCAGTATTGTCGGGGGGCAGTACTGAGGGAGCGCTGCACTGTCGGAGGGGCAGTACTGAGGGAGCGCCGCACTGTCGGAGGGACAGTGCTGAGGGAGCGCTGCACTGTCGGAGGGGCAGTACTGAGGGAGCGCCGCACTGTCGGAGGGGCAGTACTGAGGGAGCGCAGTATTGTCGGGGGGCAGTACTGAGGGAGCGCTGCACTGTCGGAGGGGCAGTACTGAGGGAGTGCTGCACTGTCGGAGGGGCAGTATTGAGGGAGCGCTGCACTGTCGGAGGGGCAGTACTGAGGGAGCGCCGCACTATCGGAGGGGCAGTACTGAGGGAGCGCCGCACTGTCAGAGGGGCAGTACTGAAGGAGCGCTGCACTGTCAGAGGGGCAGTACTGAGGGAGCGCCGCACTGTCGGAGGGGCAGTACTGAGGGATCGCCGCACTGTCAGAGAGGCAGTACTGAGGGAGTGCTGCACTGTTGGAGGGACAGTACTGAGGGAGCGCTGCACTGTCGGAGCTGCCGTCTTTCAGGTGAGACGCTAAACCGAGGGCTTCGTCTGCCCCCTCAGGTGGACGTGAAAGATCCCATGGCCACGATATAGAAGAAGAGCAGGACAGTGCTGCCCATTTCCTGGCCTATATATATCCTTCAACCAACAGATTATCATTTGTGGGAGCTTGGTTCGCGCAAATGGGCTGCCACGATTCCCTACATTGCAACAGTGACTCGACTTCAGAAATTATTTAGTTAGCTGTAAGCCCTTTGGGACTTCTTGAGGATGTGAAAGTTGTTATAAATACAAGTCCAAGGGGGTGAATTTACATAGAATTTACAGCACAGAAACAGGCCATTCGGCCCAACTGGTCCGTGCCGGTGTTTCTGCTCCACACCAGCCTCCTCCCACCCCTCTTCATCTCACCTTATCACCAATTCCTTCTGTCCCTTTCTCCCTCATGTGTTTATCTAGCTTCCCCTTAAATGTATCGATACTATTCACCTCAACCACTCCCTGTGGTAGCGAGTTCCACATTCTCACCACTCTCTGGGTAAAGAGGTTTCTTCTGAATTCCCTATTGGATTTATTAGTGACTATCTTATATTTATGTCCCCATTGGACACGGGCGGTGGGGCAGGTGGAATCTCATTGGCTGCTCATGATACGCCCCGCTCAATATTCAGTTCTATTGTTGAACTAAGGGAGGCATCCTCCAGACAGTCCTATCTTTATCTTTCTGTCTGGCTTCATCATTGTACCTGTTGTCTGCTGCTCCCCTAGGTTAGATAAGTTGAGAGTATTACAGATAATGTATGTGTTTGCATAACCTCTTGTCACACTGGAATATCTCACAGCTTCAGTTCGTTTTGGAGTGCAGTTAATGTTATGTAGGTGAATGTGGTCGCCAATTTTCATACATATAGGAACAGGATTCGGCCATTCAGCCCCTCAAGCCTGTTCCGCCATTCAATTAGATCATGGCTGATCCGTATCTGGTATGTCAGCCGTGGCTCAGTGGGTACCACTCTCATCTACTGAGCCAGAAGGTTGTGGGTTCAAGTCCCACCCCAGAAAATCTAGGCGGACACTCCCAGTGCAGTACTGAGGGAGTGATGCACTGTCGGAGGTGCCGTCTTTCGGATGAGACGTTAAACCAAGGCTGCATCTGCCCTCTCAGGTGGACGTAAAAGATCCCATGGCACTATTCGAAGAAGAGCAAGGGAGTTCTCCCCAGTATCCTGGCCAATATTTATCCCTCAATCAACATCACTAAAACAGATTATCTGGTCATTATCACATTGCTGTTTGTGGGAGCTTGCTGTGCGCAAATTGGCTGCCACGTTTCCTACATTACAACAGTGACTACACTTCAAAAAGTACTTCATTGGCTGTGAAGCGCTTTGGGACGTCCTGAGGTCGTGAAAGGCGCTACAGAAATGCAAGTCTGTCTTTCCTTTAACTCTATTTACCCGCCTTGGCTCCATATCCCTTAATCCCCTTGCCCAACAAAAATCTATCATTGACCCCCAGCTTCAACAGCTTTTTAGGAGAGAGTGTTTCAGATTTCCACTACCCTTTGTGTGAAGAAGTGCTTCCCGACATCACCCCTGAACAGCCTGGCTCTAATTGTAAGGTTATGCTCCTATTGTTCTGGACTTCCCCCAACCAGAGGAAATAGTATCTACCCTATCGAATCCTTTAATCATCTCGATTAGATCACCCCCTTAATCTTCTATACTCGAGGGAATACAAGCCCAGTCTATGTAACCTGTCCTCATAATGTAACCCTATTAGCCCCGAAATGACCAGTTAATCTGAGTTGTTGGTCGAGGTGGAGGGGAGATCTTTGGCCGGGACACTGGGAGAGCGCCTTGCAATCAATACCCACCAGAACCTGCAGACCAGGCCTGGGCTTAATTAACATCTCGCCCAAGAGTAAAAGAGGTGTTTGAAGATTAAGGAGTCTGACAAAAGCTCTAGGCAGCTCCCCTCAGTGGCCTGATGGGTTAGTGCACAGCAAGGTGCTGGCTTCGCTATTGGGGCGCTCTAGTTGACCGCCCCCCCCCCGCCGCCCCCACCACCTCCATATTTTAGATGGGGTGGAGTTGCCAACTCTGGTTGGACCTGTTCCTGGAGGTTTCATCACATGAACTCCCGCCTCCAACCGCCTCACCCAGTCAAACAGCATTTTTTTCTTCCTTCTCCAATATGTTCATAATTAAGAAGCAAAAGTGTCCAAAGAAAGTGAAGAAAACACATATCTTTATATGATTTCTCTCCCGGATTTTGCTCGCGGCAGTGTCCTGGAGATTAATCTTCAATTCCTGGAGACTCCAGGCCAACCCTGGAGGGTTGGCAACCCTACTTGGGGTGGGCGGGGAGGGGAGTAAAACCTCCCGCAGGTTCCCAATCCTTATTGCTGCCACGAAACCCTGCCAGAGAGTGTGGTCAACAAGTGAGGACTAGATCTGGAATCGTTGTGACGCCTCCCATGGTTCAATAGCCCAGGCACACTCATTGCCTAGGCTCACACCCAAAGAATGGTCATTTAGGCAAGGTATCAGAGGCTAGCCTGTGCCCGTGTAACTGCAGTCTGGCGCCAGTGCATGCCTTCGACAGATGCACACTGTGTGCGGTGGGGAATGGGTTTGAATTATATAAGTAGGGACATTTTTTGTTTTAAGTCGAGACACCCAAGGTTAGCAGAAGGACAGAGACAGCAGGGACTCTGTGGTGAAGGAGGATCACTTTAGCCACAGTAGGCCAAAATCGGGTGATTCTTGTGTTCAGATCCCTCCATGGCCTCGCCCCCCCTCCCTATCTCTGTAACCTCCTCCAGCCCTGCAACCCCCTCCCAGATCTCTGCGCGCCTCCAATTCTGGCCTCTTGTCCATCCCTGATTTCCATCGCTCCACCATTGGCGGCCGTGCCTTCAGCTGCCTGGGCCCTAAACTCTGGAATTCCCTCCCTAAACCTCTCCGCCTCTCTCTCTCCTCCTTTAAGACGCTCCTTAAAACCGACCTCTTTGACCAGGCGTTTGGTCATCTGTCCTGATATCTCCTTATGTGGCTCGGTGTCAAATTTTGTTTGATAATCGCTCCTGTGAAGCGCTGTATGAATACAAATTGTTGTTGACACCATCACAGATGATGAATGGTCCAGTCCGACCAGCAGAGAACATCTCACGACCCGTAGAAATGCACGTAGTTGTTGTTGATTCAAAGGAGTTAAGGGTCTTCAGAACACGCACCTCACTTAGATGGGCAGTTGGAGTAGAAAGAGTGACAGCGAATTGGAAGGAGAAAAAGGTGTGACTGTCACAGACACAATCGGGATTGAGGGGATGACATGAATGTTGCAGGCACACAAGGTAGGGTCAGAAGACTAAGCAACTGATAATCAAAAGCTCTGTGGAGAACGTTAGGTCCAGTCACGCTGGGAGCTTGGGACCGACTTCTATCGAATGCAACAGGGCAGAGTTGAATAATGTAGATTGGAATGTTCGACTAATGTCCGGGAGTTTTCATTGGTTAGGGAGTCCTTAATCCCACAACCCTTCCTCGGCCTACCCCGCCCCCGCTCGCCCTCTTCCCGGCCTCCCACCCCTCTCCCCCAGGCTCCCGCCCCTCTCCCCCCCGCCCCTCTCCCCCGGGCACCCGCCCCTCTCCCCCGCCTCCCGCCCCTCTCCGCCCCGCCCCTCTCCCCCGGGCTCCCGCCCCTCTCCCCCGGGCTCCCGCCCCTCTCCCCCGGGCTCCCGCCCCTCTCCCCCGCCTCCCGCCCCTCTCCCCCGGGCTCCTGTCACTTTCCCCAGGCTCCTGTCACCAACTCACTTTTCATTGCCTGGCGATTCCTGCCCCCCTCCGTCTCCACCTTTTCCCGGCAGGGTAGATGGCCTCTGCCTCTGCGCTATTTCCAGGACTGTTACAGCACGAAGCTGACTCTTGCGGTGTAACCTAGAAAGTTCAAAGCTGGAATTAAATTGATACGATCTGCCTCAGTGGTTGAATGAGTGATTCCAGCTGTTGCCCTGGGCTCTCGCTGATCATTCCTCGTAATACGCCATCCTTAGGAGGGTGTTTTCCAAATGTGTTACCTTCTTGCATATTTCACCCCTCACCTACATTTTGTTTGAAAGCAAGTTAAGTCTCCTCCCTTCCTCCTCTTCCAAGGCAAGGTTAATCCGACAATATCAGTTTTTGATTAACCTGCGACAGGATTTGGATCCCTCTTCCACTGGGGCTTGGCGAGAGTGTCTGAATAAATACTGTGGGATCTTTCCCTGCTCCCCAATTTTTGTTGTTGTTGTTGCTCAGAGCCCGCTGCTAGATCGTGGCTCAGTGGGCAGCACACTCGCCTCTGAGTCAGAAGGTTGTGGATTCGAGTCCCACTCCAGAGACTTGAGCACAAAATCTAGGCTGACACTCTCCAGTGCAGTACTGAGGGAGCGCCGCACTGTCGGGGGGCAGTACTGAGGGAGCGCCGCACTGTCGGGGGGCAGTACTGAGGGAGCGCCGCACTGTCGGAGGGGCAGTACTGAGGGAGCACCGCACTGTCAGAGGGGCAGTACTGAGGGAGCACCGCACTGTCGGAGGGGCAGTACTGAGGGAGCACCGCACTGTCAGAGGGTCAGTACTGAGGGAGCGCCGCACTGTCGGAGGGGCAGTACTGAGGGAGCACCGCACTGTCGGTGGGGCAGTACTGAGGGAGCACCGCACTGTCAGAGGGGCAGTACTGAGGGAGCGCCGCACTGTCGGAGGGGCAGTACTGAGGGAGCACCGCACTGTCAGAGGGTCAGTACTGAGGGAGTGCTGCACTGTCGGAGGGGCAGTACTGAGGGAGTGCCGCACTGTCAGAGGGGCAGTACTGAGGGAGCGCCGCACTGTCGGAGGGACAGTACTGAGGGAGCGCCGCACTGTCGGAGGGGCGGTACTGAGGGAGCGCCGCACTGTCGGAGGGGCAGTACTGAGGGAGCGCCGCACTGTCGGAGGGGCAGTACTGAGGGAGTGCCGCACTGTCGGAGGGGCAGTACTGAGGGAGCGCCGCACTGTCGGAGGGGCAGTACTGAGGGAGCGCCGCACTGTCGGAGGGGCAGTACTGAGGGAGTGCCGCACTGTCGGAGGGGCAGTACTGAGGGAGCACCGCACTGTCAGAGGGTCAGTACTGAGGGAGCGCCGCACTGTCGGAGGGGCAGTACTGAGGGAGCACCGCACTGTCGGTGGGGCAGTACTGAGGGAGCACCGCACTGTCAGAGGGGCAGTACTGAGGGAGCGCCGCACTGTCGGAGGGGCAGTACTGAGGGAGCACCGCACTGTCAGAGGGTCAGTACTGAGGGAGTGCTGCACTGTCGGAGGGGCAGTACTGAGGGAGTGCCGCACTGTCAGAGGGGCAGTACTGAGGGAGCGCCGCACTGTCGGAGGGGCAGTACTGAGGGAGCGCCGCACTGTCGGAGGGGCAGTACTGAGGGAGCGCTGCACTGTCGGAGGGGCAGTGCTGAGGGAGTGCTGCACTGTCGGAGGCGCCGTCTTTCGGATGAGACGTTATACCCAGGCCCCATCTGCCCTCTCAGGTGGACGTAAAAGATCCCACGGCCACTATTTCGAAGAAGAGCAGGGGGAGTTCTCCCTGGTGTCCTGGGCCAATATTTACCCCTCAACTAACATCACCAAGAACAGATGATCTGGTCATTATCACATTGCTGTTTGTGGGAGCTTGCTGTGCGCAAATTGACTGCCGCGTTTCCCACATTACAACAGTGACTACACTTTGAAAAAGTACTTCATTGGCTGTAAAGCGCTTTGGGACGTCCTGAGGTGGTGAAAGGCGCGATAGAAATACGAGTTCTTTCTTTTTTTACATGCCGTTTTCCAAAGTGGTGATGTTTTTGACAGCTATTTAAGGAGCTCCCACTGCTATTCTGCCTGTGCTCACAACTGTACAAAATGAAGGAGGCGATGCCTTTTCCGATGACAAACCAAGGCCTCGTCTGCCTGCTCAGGTGGACGTAAAAGATCCTGCGGCAACCAAGGTGTGGCGGGGGTGGGGGAAGGTAACCAGGAGACTTCGATCGATCCAGTGATTCCCACTGGAAGGCCTCCATAGGTGGATGAAAAGCAGAAAATGCTGGAACTACTCAGCAGGTCAGGCGGCATCTGTGGAGAGAGAACGTTTCAGGTCGGTGACCCTCTGCCAGAACTGAATATCTACATGGATCCTGGGCTAGACTCTCGTGGCCATCACGGTTGAATAGCCCGAATGGTATCGCGGGGGTTGACCAGCTCGTACAAGTCAACATAAATACTGTGGCAACAAGAGCAGGTCAGAGGCTGGGTATTCTGCGGCGAGTGTCTCACCTCCTGACTTCCCAAAGCCTTTCCGTCATCTACAAGGCACAAGTCAGGAGTGTGATGGAATACTCTCCACTTGCCTGGATGAGTGCAGCTCCAACAACACTCAAGAAGCTCGACACCATCCAGGACAAAGCAGCCCGCTTGATTGGCACCCCATCCACCACCTTAAACATTCACTCCCTCCACCACCGGCGCACCGTGGCTGCAGTGTGTACCATCTACAAGATGCACTGCAGCAACGCGCCAAGGCTTCTTCGGCAGCACCTCCCAGACCCGCGACCTCTTCCATCTAGAAGGACAAGGGTAGCAGGCGCATGAGAACACCACCACCTCCAAGATCCCCTCCAAGTCACACACCATCCTGACTTGGACATAAATCGGCCGTTCCTTCATCGTCGCTGGGTCAAAATCCTGGAACTCCCTCCCTAACAGCACTGTGGGAGTAGCCTTCACCACACGGACTGCAGTGGTTCAAGAAGGCGGCTCACCACCACCTTCTCGAGGGCAATTAGGGATGGGCAATAAATGCTGCCCAGATCCCATAAACAAATTAAAAAAAAACTTCGGAAAGGAGGGGTGGCGGGGGGGGGGGGTGGGGGGAAATTAGATTGATGGGGGGTGACTAACATTTTAAATAAAAGCACGCACTTCAGCTCAAGCAGAAATGTTCTCCTTTAATAAAATACAGATGGTATTAATTTATCAGAATATAAACCTATTTAATTTGGGGTTTTCTTTTGACTTGTATCTCTGGTGTTGGGATAGGTTCATGGTCGTAATTCCGTATGTTCCCCTGGAGAATTTAACGAGCTGAGGTTGCCGTGGAAACTGTGCCTGCACTTCCTGTTCTCGGGGCCTGAGGCCCTCGCTGCCAATTGGTGCACTTCCTGTGGCTTTATTAATAGCGCCGCAGTTCCTCTTTGCCTGTGATTAGATCTTCCTTGCTTCCAGCGATTATGAAACCTGAAAACGTTGAGTGTGTCTTTTTGCCAAGCGCTCCGCGGCGGTGGCACCTCAGCACGTCGCGACGTCTGGTTAAGGCCGGAAGGGTTAGGCCAACAGTCCATCAGCTGATACGACAGCAACTTGTATTTATGCAGCGGCTTTAACATAGTGAACCGTCCCAAGGCGCTTCACAGGAGCGTTATCGGACAAAATTTGACACCGAGCCACATAAGGAGATATTGGGACAGGTGACCAAAAGCGTGGTCAAAGATTTAGGTTTTAAGGAGCATCTCAAAGGAGGAGAGAGAGAGAGGCGGCGAGGTTTAGGGAGGGAATTCCAGAGCTTAGGGGCCCAGGCAGCTGAAGGTACGGCCGCCAATGGTGGAGCGATGAAAATCGGGGATGGGCAAGAGGCCAGAATTGGAGGAGCGCAGAGATCTCGGAAGGATGGTGGGGCTGAAGGAGGTTACAGAGATAGGAAGGGGTGAGGCCATGGAGGGATTTGAAAACAAGGATGAGAATTTTAAAAATCGAGGCATTGCTGGACCGGGAGCCAATGTAGGTCAGCGAGCACAGGGGTGATGGGTGAACGGGACTTGGTGCGAGTTAGGACACGGGCAGCAGAGTTTTGAATGAGCTCAAGTTTATGGAGGGTGGGAGGCTGGTCTGGAGAGCATTAGAATAGTTGAGTCTGGAGTAACAAAAGCATGGATGAGGATATGTACTGGATATAGAAGCACTGGAGAAAGTGCAAAAAACATTTACAAGGATGACACTAGAACTGGGAGGTTACAACTATCAGGGAAGACTGAACAAGCTGGGGCTCTTTTCTCTAGAAAAGAGAAGACTGAGAGGTGACTTGATAGAGGTCTTTAAAATTATGAAGGGGTTTGATAGGGTAGACGTAGAGGAGATGTTTCACTATTCACTAGAGTTTAGAAGAATGAGAGGGGATCTCATTGAAACGTATAAAATTCTGACAGGGCTAGACAGACTGGCTGGGGGGTCCAGAATGAGGGGTCACAGTCTCAGGATACGGGGTAGGACATTTAGGACTGAGATGAGGAGAAATTTCTTCACTCAGAGGGTGATGAACCTGTGGAATTCTCTACCACAGAAGGCTGTGGAGGCCAAGTCACTGAATATATTTAAGAAGGAGATAGATAGATTTCTAGACACAAAAGGCATCAAGAGGTATGGGGAGAGAGCGGGAATATGGTATTGAGATAGAGGATCAGCCATGATCATATTGAATGGCGGAGCAGGCTCGAAGGGCCAAATGGCCGACTCCTGCTCCTATTTTTCGATGTTTCCACTTGTGGGGGAGTCCAAAAGTAGGGGCCATAAATATAAGATAGTCACTAATAAATCCAATAGGGAATTCAGGAGAAACTTCTTTACCCAGAGAGTGGTGAGAATGTGGAACTCGCTACCACAGGGAGTGGTTGAGGTGAATAGTATAGATGCATTTAAGGGGAAGCTAGATAAACACATGAGGGAGAAAGGAATAGAAGGATATGCTGATGGGGTGAGATGAAGTAGGGTGGGAGGAGGCTCGAGTGGAGCACAAACACTGACATAGACCAGTTGGGCCAAATGGCTTGTTTCTGTGCTGCACATTCTGCGTAATTCCAAGTACAGAGCAGTACTCAGTAGACTGTCAAACTAGAATGAACCAAGATGACCTCAGCCAGAACAGTAGTTCAGACATTACAATTGGCCTAAACTATCGAGGAGGGGAAAAAATCAGCCTGATTCCCAATTCCAACGCTACCCAGTGGATCCTGTAGGAAAGGACGAGGAAGAATTTGTATTTATATAGCGCCTTTCACAACCTCAGGATGTCCCAAACGCTTGACAGCCAATGAAGTACTTTATGAAGTGTAGTCACTGTTGTAATGTAGGAAACACGGCAGCCAATTTGCCACAAACAGCAATGTGATAATGACTAGTTCATCTATTTTAGATGTTGGTTGAGGGATAAATATTGGCCAGGACACTCCACCTGCTCTTCTTCGAAATAGTGGCTGTGGGATCTTTTATGTCCACCTGAGAGAGCAGACCGGGCCTCGGTTTAATGTCTCATCTTAAAGACGGCACCTCCAACAGTGCAGCACTCCCTCAGTACTGCCCCTCTGACAGTGCGGCGCTCCCTCAATACTGCCCCTCCGACAGTGCGGCGCTTCCTCAGTACTGCCCCTCCGACAGTGCGACGCTCCCTCAGCACTGCCCCTCCGACAGTGCGACGCTCCCTCAGCACTGCCCCTCCGACAGTGCGACGCTCCCTCAGCACTGCCCCTCCGACAGTGCGACGCTCCCTCAGCACTGCCCCTCCGACAGTGCTGCACTCCCTCAGCACTGCCCCTCCGACAGTGCTGCACTCCCTCAGTACTGCCCCTCCGACAGTGCTGCACTCCCTCAGTACTGCCCCTCCGACAGTGCTGCACTCCCTCAGTACTGCCCCTCCGACAGTGCTGCACTCCCTCAGTACTGCCCCTCCGACAGTGCGGCGCTCCCTCAGTACTGCCCCTCCGACAGTGCGGCGCTCCCTCAGTACTGCCCCTCCGACAGTGCGGCGCTCCCTCAGTACTGCCCCTCCGACAGTGCTGCACTCCCTCAGTACTGCCCCTCCGACAGTGCGGCGCTCCCTCAGTACTGCCCCTCCGACAGTGCGGCGCTCCCTCAGCACTGCCCTTCCGACAGTGCGGCGCTCCCTCAGCACTGCCCCTCCGACAGTGCGGCGCTCCCTCAGTACTGCCCCTCCGACAGTGCAGCACTCCCTCAGTACTGACCCTCCGACAGTGCGGCGCTCCCTCAGTACTGCCCCTCCGACAGTGCGGCGCTCCCTCAGTACTGACCCTCCGACAGTGCGGCACTCCCTCAGTACTGCCCCTCTGACAGTGCTGCACTCCCTCAGTACTGCCCCTCCGACAGTGCGGCGCTCCCTCAGTACTGCCCCTCCGACAGTGCGGCGCTCCCTCAGTACTGCACTGGTGTGTCAGCCTGGATTTATGCACTCAAGACTCTGGAGTGGGACTTGAACCCACGACCTTGTGAAGCATTAACATTTAGAAGAGGGAGGAAGCCCAAATTATAACACCCCGGCCAGCCTATACACACTTTTCATGCTTACAAATACATTTTAAAATGTCCACTTGGGTGTGGACACCTGGGCGTATGGAACTGTACCCCAGAATGAGTCAGTATCTTGGGAGAGGAGGAGAAAAAAAGCCCCATCATTTCTCAAAGTAACTGCCAGGAAGACTTGGCATTGCAAACCTGAACGAAGGACCTTGCTTTCAGCATTTTATCTGAGTTCAGAGTGAGCCTGGGGACTAAATTCCATTTCATGAAAGTCAAACTTTCCACTCTCTGCTCCGCGGCCCTGAGCTGTGTTTGCAGCCAGGCGCAGCAAGCTCCCCACAACCTTCCTGGCCTCAGCGCCAGGTTTGACAAGCGCTCAGGAACCAAATGAAGCTGGAGGTGTAGATCACCGATCCTGAGCTGTCAGCACACAGACACAAGCTCCTCACTAATTACTGCTCCGCCTGTTCTTCATGCTTCCTTGTCCTGCCGATATAATCTTCTATAAATGTCTCCCACTCTTCTCCTCTCGTGTTCTCTCTCTCTCGTGTTCCCTCTCTCTCTCGTGTTCTCTCTCGTGTTCCCTCTCTCTCTCGTGTTCTCTCTCTCTCCTCTCGTGTTCTCTCTCTCTCCTCTCGTGTTCCCTCTCTCTCTCCTCTCGTGTTCCCTCTCTCTCGTGTTCTCTCTCTCTCGTGTTACCTCGTCTTGTGTTCTCTCTCCCTCTCGTGTTCCCTCTCTCCCTCTCGTGTTCCCTCTCTCCCTCTCGTGTTCCCTCTCTCCCCCTCTCGTGTTCCCTCTCTCCCCCTCTCGTGTTCCCTTTCTCCCCCCTCTCGTGTTCCCTCTCTCCACCCTCTCGTGTTCCCTCTCTCCCCCCTCTCGTGTTCCCTCTCTTCCCCCCTCTCGTGTTCTCTCTCTCTCCCCTCTCGTGTTCCCTTTCTCCCCCTCTCGTGTTCCCTCTCTCCACCCTCTCGTGTTCCCTCTCTCCCCCCTCTCGTGTTCCCTCTCTTCCCCCCTCTCGTGTTCTCTCTCTCTCCCCTCTCGTGTTCCCTCTCTCCCCCCTCTCGTGTTCCCTCTCTCCCCCCTCTCGTGTTCCCTCTCTCCCCCCTCTCGTGTTCCCTCTCTCCTCCCTCTCGTGTTCCCTCTCTCCTCCCTCTCGTGTTCCCTCTCTCTCCCCTCTCGTGTTCCCTCTCTCCCCCCTCTCGTGTTCCCTCTCTCCCCCCTCTCGTGTTCCCTCTCTCCTCCCTCTCGTGTTCCCTCTCTCCTCCCTCTCGTGTTCCCTCTCTCTCCCCTCTCGTGTTCTCTCTCTCTCCCCTCTCGTGTTCTCTCTCTCTCCCCTCTCGTGTTCTCTCTCTCTCCCCTCTCGTGTTCCCTCTCTCCCCCCTCTCGTGTTCTCTCTCCCCCCTCTCGTGTTCTCTCTCCCCCCTTTCGTGTTCCCTATCTCCCCCCTCTCGTGTTCCCTCTCTCCCCCCTCTCGTGTTCCCTCTCTCTCCCCTCTCGTGTTCTCGCTCTCTCCCCCCTCTCGTGTTCCCTCTCTCCCCTCTCGTGTTCTCTCTCTCTCCCCTCTCGTGTTCCCTCTCTCCCCCCTCTCGTGTTCTCTCTCCCCCTCTCGTGTTCCCTATCTCCCCCCTCTCGTGTTCCCTCTCTCTCCCCTCTCGTGTTCTCGCTCTCTCTCCCCCCTCTCGTGTTCCCTCTCTCCCCCCTCTCGTGTTCTCTCTCCCCCCTCTCGTGTTCCCTATCTCCCCCCTCTCGTGTTCCCTATCTCCCCCCTCTCGTGTTCCCTCTCTCTCCCCTCTCGTGTTCTCTCTCTCTCCCCTCTCGTGTTCTCTCTCCTCCCCTCTATATTCTCTCAGCCATGAGTAAATTATAATCATTTCCCAATCCTTTCCCATTAAGACCTTTGTGGGTAAAAACCTCAGCCAAGCCCTCAAGTCAATTAGATATTAAATGCCTGGATTATGGGTATGCACGCAGTTCGAGTGAGGTTGGATTGAGGCTTGGCTGCGATACCCACATGATCTAAGCTTGTGTCAACACTCGCTGCCTGGACTTACACGTGAAGAATGGCCACTTGTGTGTGGTGAGAAGAAACAGGAGCAGGAGTCGGCCATTCGGCCCCTCAAGCCTGCTCCGCCATTCAATAAGACCATGGCTGATCTTCCACCTCATCTCTACTTTCCTGCACTATCCCCATATCCCTTGATTCCTTTAATATTCAAATATCTATCGCTCTCTATCTTGAATATACTCATCGACTGAGCCTCCACAGCTCTCTGGGGTAGAGAATTCCAAAGATTCACCACCCTCTGAGTGAAGAAATTTCTCCTCATCTCAGTCCTAAATGGCCAACCCCTTATTCTGAGACCGTGACCCCTGGTTTAAGACTCCCCAGCCAGGGGAAACATCCTCCCTGCATCTACCCTGTCAAGCCCTGTAAGAATTTTGTATATTTCAATGAGATCACCTCTCATTCTTCTGGAGAGTAGCCTGTGACCAAGCAACTGCGTTCAAGGAACAGTCAGGGCCAGAGACCCGAGCACAAAATCCCAGGCGGACACTCCCAGTGCGGTACTGAGGGAGCGCTGCACTGTCGGAGGTGCCGTCTTTCGGATGAGGCGTTAAACCCAGGCTCCGTCTGCCCTCTCAGGTGGACGTAAAAGATCCCACGGCAACATTTGGAAAAAGAGCAGGGGAGTTCTCCCCCCCGGTGTCATGGGGCCAATATTTATCCCTCAAACCAGCATTACTAAAAAGAGATTATCCGGTCATTATCACATTGCTGTTTGTGGGAGCTTGCTGTGCGCACATTGGCTGCCGCGTTTCCTACATTGCAACAGTGACCCCACTTCAAAAGTACTCCATCGGCTGTAAAGCGCTTCGGGACGTCCTGAGGTCGTGAAAGGCGCTGGAGAAATGCAAGTCCTTCTTTTTCTTTCAGAGAGAAAATTAGGAGAACTAAAAAAAGTTGTTTTGTTACGAGATCTCCCAGTAGGTCTCGTAGAGTTTTGTTATCATTATACACAGGATGTGGTCAACTCTGGCAAGGTCACATTTATTGTCATCCCTAGTTGCCTTGTCAACCGACTGCTTTGCTGGGTCACATGAAAGAGCATTACGAGCCAACCTCGTAGTATGGACTAGGGTCACGTGTAGGTCAAACCAACTAGGTTCCCTGATGGACATTAGTGAGCCTGGTTTTGGTTTTTTAATGACGCGCTTTTGTGGTTATTTTTTGGTCTGGTGCCCGGCCACAAACGATTCAGAATTCAATTCCCAAACTTTCCAGGGTGGAATTTGAACTCCCGGTCTCTTGAGTTGTTAGTCCAGTCGCATTGTGACCCTCACTGAGGTGCCCCGGGTTCCCAAGTGAAATCGTTCTCATCAAACGGGCCGAGTCACTGGCCTGAGCTCCAATTCGGCTTTGTTGAGTAAAATTGTTCCGTGAGGTTTTTCCCCCTCCCCACTTCCCCTGTTATTCTGACCTCGTGTTGAACTAACGTTCCACGGGATTCTCTTCCAGCACCTTCCCCACGTGCCCAACCTTCAAGTGCCAGTCTAGACATTATAAAGTTTCATTTCTCCAGCGCCTTTCACAACCTCCAAAGAGCTTTACAGCCAATGAAGTACTTTTTGAAGCGTAGTCACTGTTGTAATGTAGGAAATGCGACAGCCAATTTGCGCACAGCAAGCTCCCACAAACAGCAAAGCGGTAACGACCAGATCATCTGTTTTATTTATGTTGCTTGAGGGATAAATATTGGCCCCAGGACACCAGGGAGAACTCTCTTGATCTTCTAGAAATAGTGGCCGTGGGATCTTTTACGTCCACCTGAGAGAGCAGACGGGGCCTCGGTTTAACGTCTCATCCAAAAGACGGCACCTCCGACAGTGCAGCGCTCCCTCAGTACTGCCCCTCCGACAGTGCGGCGCTCCCTCAGTACTGCCCCTCCGACAGTGCGGCGCTCCCTCAGTACTGCCCCTCTGACAGTGCGGCGCTCCCTCAGTACTGCCCCTCCGACAGTGCAGCACTCCCTCAGTACTGCCCCTCCGACAGTGCAACGCTCCCTTAGTACCGCCCCTCCGACAGTGCGGCGCTCCCTCAGCACTGCCCCTCCGACAGTGCGGCGCTCCCTCAGTACTGCCCCTCCGACAGTGCAGCACTCCCTCAGTACTGCCCCTCCGACAGTGCGGCGCTCCCTCAGTACTGCCCCTCCGACAGTGCGGCGCTCCCTCAGTACTGCCCCTCCGACAGTGCGGCGCTCCCTCAGCACTGCCCCTCCGACAGTGCGGCGCTCCCTCAGTACTGCCCCTCCGACAGTGCAGCGCTCCCTCAGTACTGCCCCTCTGACAGTGCGGCGCTCCCTCAGTACTGCCCCTCCGACAGTGTGGCGCTCCCTCAGTACTGCCCCTCCGACAGTGCGGCGCTCCCTCAGTACTGCCCCTCCGACAGTGCGGCGCTCCCTCAGTACTGCCCCTCCGACAGTGCAGCACTCCCTCAGTACTGCCCCTCCGACAGTGCAACGCTCCCTTAGTACCGCCCCTCCGACAGTGCGGCGCTCCCTCAGCACTGCCCCTCCGACAGTGCGGCGCTCCCTCAGTACTGCCCCTCCGACAGTGCAGCACTCCCTCAGTACTGCCCCTCCGACAGTGCGGCGCTCCCTCAGTACTGCCCCTCCGACAGTGCGGCGCTCCCTCAGTACTGGCCCTCCGACAGTGCGGCGCTCCCTCAGCACTGCCCCTCCGACAGTGCGGCGCTCCCTCAGTACTGCCCCTCCGACAGTGCAGCGCTCCCTCAGTACCGCCCCTCTGACAGTGCGGCGCTCCCTCAGTACTGCCCCTCCGACAGTGTGGCGCTCCCTCAGTACTGCCCCTCCGACAGTGCGGCACTCCCTCAGCACTGCACTGGGAGTGTCGGTCTAGATTTTGTGCTCAAGTGAGCGCCAGTCTAGTAGAGAGTGGAGGGGGAGGGGGACATAAGGAAGTGTTTGCTTAAGCAATTGGAGGATCATACCTGTTCTGTACGGACTCTGGGAGCCCCGGGTTCAATCCGTAGTCCATGCTGAGTTAGCTGATCTTAGTTGGGATAGCGGCGGGGTGGGGGTGGCTAGAGTTGGCTGCAAGGTTTGGGAAGGGACAGTGAGTCAGTGTTTCCGCTCCCGACTGTTATATGGATGGAAGTGTGCGCCTCTGGGACTGGTCGGGGTCAGAGGTCAGGCTCGGCAGTGATATCTTCTGCCATGAGATAGCCCACTGGTCATGTGAATAATGCACAGTTGGAACAGCCCGACAACCCTCCGAAATCTCTGTGCTCCTCCAATTCCGGCCTCTTGCGCATCCCTGATTTCCATCGCTCCACCACTGGCGGCCGTGCCTTCAGCCGCCTGGGTCCGGAGCTCTGGAATTCCCTCCCTAAACCTCTCCGCCTCTCTCCCCTCCTTTAAGACGCTCCTTAAAACCTGCCTCTTTGACCAAGCGTTTGGTCACCTGCCCTGATGTCTCCTTCTTTAACTCGGTGTCAGTTTTATTGTCTGATTACACTCCTGTGAAGCGCCTTGGGACGTTTTACTATGCTCTTCTTCTTTCGTATGGTAGTAGCAAAGTAAATTAAATGTCAATATCTAAGTCAGATATCCAGACCAAAGCTTCCGGTGTAACAGCGTGGATATCTTGTAGGCTGCCTGCGAATTTCCTCTGAGGGCAGTGCTCAATGATGTGCTCCAGGGTCTGATTAGGAGCTCCACATTCGCATGATGGGGATGCTTTAATCTTCCGTCTATGGAGAAGGCGGCAGCATCTACCATGACCGGTTCGGAGGCGGTTGTCCACTGTTTGCGAGGAAGGTTTGATCCTTCAGATTGTACTGTGGGGCCCTCTGTAAGGAATCCATTCCGTATGCCGCAGTTCTGCCAAGCATTTCGCCATCGGTCATCGAGGCTGAAGGGGTTCGGCGACGGTCCAAAATGGCCTTCTAGATTTGAGACGGGTTGGTGGTAGGTTGTTCAAGTCGGCCTGGATCGGCATGTCTTTGCTGGTGTAGCGGCTGTATTCTCTGGAGACTGCATATTCGCGGCGTAGGTATGGTGGTGCGATGTTTGCAAGCACGGGCAGCCAAGGTGTTGGTGTCGATAAAAGCGTACCGGTGATAATTCTCATTTTACTACCTTAAAGACGCTGTATGAATACAAGTTGTTGTTGGCACTGGAAGGCAATCAGTGGCGATGGACTTGCGCTCTGGTTAAGAGAGAGCCAAGTCCTTCGAGAGAGGAGGAGGAAGATAGAAAACAAAGTGGACTCGGACTTCTCGTGTAACATTGTTTTCAAGTTATAAAACGATGATTAAGTCTAAGATAGATTATATATTTGACCCGTATTTGAGCGTGACCTTGTGTCTGCAGTGTGTGTCCCTGCGATTAAACTGCGATGATTGTGCTGTTGTTTAGGTTATATTCCAGTCCTGTGTGGAATTCCAGCACATTCCAGAGGAAATGGATAACAGATCTCGTGAGAGAGTTGTGAATTTGACTTTATACACATATATGGTAAAAGGCTGCAGTCAATGCACTCTGAGCAAGGTTTCCAGAGAGTGATGACTGAAGTTACTCCCCTTGCAATCCATCTGTTCGTTAGATCAGACTCACTTCCCACTTCTCCCCTTCTTATCATCGCCCTTCACTCTCTGCTCCCATCGCCCCTCACTCTCTCCCCATCACCCCTCACTCTCTCCTCCCATCGCCCTCACTCTCTCCTCCCATCACCCCTCACTCTCTCCCCTTCACCCCTCACTCTCTCTCCCCATCGCCCCTCACTCTCTCCCAATCGCCCCTCACTCTCTCTCCCCATCGCCCCTCACACTCTCTCCCCATCGCCTCTCACACTCTCTCCTCATCGCCCCTCACACTCTCTCCTCATCGCCCCTCACACTCTCTCCTCATCGCCCCTCACTCTCTCCTCCCATCGCCCCTCACACTCTCTCCCCATCGCCCCTCACACTCTCTCCCCATCGCCCCTCACTCTCCTCCCATCGCCCCTCACACTCTCCTCCCATCGCCCCTCACTCTCTCCCCATCACCCCTCACACTCTCCCCATCGCCCCTCACTCTCTCTCCCCATCGCCCCTCACTCTCTCCCAATCGCCCCTCACTCTCTCTCCCCATCGCCCCTCACTCTCTCCTCCCATCACCCCTCACACTCTCCCCATCGCCCCTCACTCTCTCTCCCCATCGCCCCTCACTCTCTCCCAATCGCCCCTCACTCTCTCTCCCCATCGCCCCTCACTCTCTCCTCCCATCGCCCCTCACACTCTCTCCCCTCGCCCTCACACTCTCTCCTCATCGCCCCTCACACTCTCTCCTCATCGCCCCTCACACTCTCTCCTCATCGCCCCTCACACTCTCTCCTCATCGCCCCTCACTCTCTCCTCCCATCGCCCCTCACACTCTCTCCCCATCGCCCCTCACACTCTCTCCCCATCGCCCCTCACTCTCCTCCCATCGCCCCTCACACTCTCCTCCCATTGCCCCTCACACTCTCCTCCCATCGCCCCTCACACTCTCTCCCCATCACCCCTCACACTCTCCCCATCGCCCCTCACTCTCCTCCCATCGCCCCCTCACTCTCCTCCCATCGCCCCTCACTCTCTCTCCCCATCGCCCCTCACTCTCCCCATTGCCCCTTACTCTCTCCCCATCGCCCCTCACTCTCCCCATCGCCTCACTCTCCCCATCGCCCCTCACTCTCTCCCCATCGCCCCTCACTCTCTCCCCATCGCCCCTCACTCTCTCCCCATCGCCCCTCACTCTCTCCCCATCGCCCCTCACTCTCTCCCCATCGCCCCTCACTCTCTCCCCATCGCCCCTCACTCTCTCCCCATCGCCCCTCACTCTCTCCCCATCGCCCCTCACTCTCTCCCCATTGCCCCTCACTCTCTCCCCATCGCCCCTCACTCTCCCCATCGTCCCTCACACTCTCCCCATCGCCCCTCACTCTCCTCCCATCGCCCCTCACTCTCTCCCCATCGCCCTTCATTTTCTCTCCCCATCGCCCCTCACTCTCTCCCCATTGCCCCTCACTCTCTCTCCCCATTGCCCCTCACTCTCTCCCCATCGCCCCTCACTCTCCTCCCATCGCCCCTCACTCTCCTCCCATCGCCCCCTCACTCTCCTCCCATCGCCCCTCACTCTCCTCCCATCGCCCCTCACTCTCTCTCCCCATCGCCCCTCACTCTCCCCATTGCCCCTTACTCTCTCCCCATCGCCCCTCACTCCCTCCCCATCGCCCCTCACTCTCTCCCCATCGCCCCTCACTCTCTCCCCATCGCCCCTCACTCTCCCCATCGCCCCTCACTCTCTCCCCATCGCCCCTCACTCTCTCCCCATCGCCCCTCACTCTCTCCCCATCGCCCCTCACTCTCCTCCCATCGCCCCTCACTCTCCTCCCATCGCCCCTCACTCTCTCCCCATCGCCCCTCACTCTCTCTCCCCATCGCCCCTCACTCTCTCCTCCCATCGCCCCTCACTCTCTCCCCATCGCCCCTCACTCTCTCTCCCCATCGCCCCTCATTCTCTCTCCCCATCGCCCCTCACTCTCTCTCCCCATCGCCCCTCACTCTCTCTCCCCATCGCCCCTCACTCTCTCTCCCCATCGCCCCTCACTCTCTCTCCCCATCGCCCCTCACTCTCTCCTCCCATCGCCCCTCACTCTCTCCCCATCGCCCCTCACACTCTCCCCATCGCCCCTCACTCTCTCCCCATCGCCCCCTCACTCTCCTCCCATCGCCCCTCACTCTCTCCCCATCGCCCCTCACACTCTCCTCCCATCGCCCCTCACTCTCCTCCCATCGCCCCTCACACTCTCCCCATCACCCCTCACACTCTCTCCCCATCGCCCCTCACTCTCTCTCCCCATCGCCCCTCACTCTCTCTCCCTATCACCCCTCACACTCTCTCCCCATCGTCCCCTCACTCTCCTCCCATCACCCTCACACTCTCTCCCCATCGCCCCTCACTCTCCCCATCGTCCCCTCATACTCTCCTCCCATCGCCCTCACTCTCTCTCCCCATCGTCCCCTCACCCTCTCCTCCCATCACCCTCACTCTCTCTCCCCATCGCCCCCTCACACTCTCCTCCCATCGCCCCTCACACTCTCTCCCCATTGTCCCCTCACACTCTCCTCCCATCGCCCCTCACACTCTCCCCATCGCCCCTCACACTCTCCTCCCATCGCCCCTCACACTCTCCTCCCATCGCCCTCACACTCTCCTCCCATCGCCCCTCACTCTCTCCCCATTGTCCCCTCACACTCTCCTCCCATCGCCCTCACACTCTCCTCCCATCGCCCCCTCACACTCTCTCCCCATCACCCCCTCACACTCTCTCCCCATCGCCCCTCTCCCCATTGCCCCTCACTCTCTCTCCCCATCGCCCCTCACACTCTCTCCGACCATCTGGGGAGAGAGGTCAGCTGTGGCTCAGTGGGTCGCACTCTCGCCTCTGAGTCAGAAGGTTGTGGGTTCAAGTCCCACTCCAGGGACTTGAGCACATAAAGCTAGGCTGACGCTCCAGTGCAGTACTGAGGGAGCGCTGCACTGTCGGAGGTGCCGTCTTTCGGATGAGATATTAAACTGAGGCCCCGTCTGCTCTCTCAGGTGGACGTAAAAGATCCCATGGCACTATTTTGAAGAAGAGCAGGGGAGTTATCCCCGGTGTCCTGGCCAATACTTATCCCTCAACCAACATCACTAAATAGATTATCTGGTCATTATCACATTGCTGTTTGTGGGAGCTTGCTGTGCGCATTTTGGCTGCCGCGTTTCTCACATTACAACAGTGACTACACTTCAAAAGTACTTAATTGGCTGTAAAGCGCTTTGGGACGTCCGGTGGTCGTGAAAGGCGCTATAGAAATGCAAGTCTTTCTTTCTTTCTCCCCTCTCCCGTTTCATTGACTATTTAGCCCTCAGCTCGATGGAGCACAGTTTATTCAGTTTACCACACACAGTAACTGAGGCATTCGCAAGTCATACGGGACTTTTAATCTCACCCATTCGGCCTGTGTGAGTGTTTCTCTAATCTACACAATCCGCCTCTGTTTCTGACGTGTTGCCCTGGTCGCTGAAGTAGAGGCATTAGTTTTCTCTCTGAGCTGTACAGGATATGGCGCCGTCGTTTACACTGTGAGGGGCTGTAACAGGGAAACTGCAAGCTGCAAACTCCCTCTATTTTATATACGCACAGACGCTCACACCACACACACACACACACCACACACTCTCAGACACACCAACACCACACACTCTCAGACACACACACACACACCACACACTCTCAGACACACCAACACCACACACACCACACACACACTCTCAGACACACCAACACCACACACACCACACACACCAACACCACACACACACACTCACTCACACCAACACCACACACACACCGACACACACTCACACCACACTCACACACACACCAACACCACACACACACAAACACACTCACTCACACCACACAAACACACCACACACTCTCACAGACGCACACACACACACACACCACACACACACACACTCTCTCACACACACACTCACTCACACCACACTCACACACCACACCCACACAAACACACCACACACACACACTCTCTCTCACACACACACTCACTCACTCACACTCTTTCACTCACTCTCACTCTCCCTCACTCGCTCACATACACACACACAGGCAGTCAAATAGCCGTTGACACTCTCTGTCTGTGCTCACACTGAATAAGGTCTTGGGTGAAGGGCCTTGGGATGGGGAGGGGAGGCAGCAGGCGGCACACGCATGTGCACTTGAACATGCACGTGCATGCACGCACACACACACGAACACACACACAAACATACATATAAACACGGACATACACGTACGTATACACACACACTCCTCTGTCATTGAGAACCCAGCATTCAGTCAGTGTTCTGCCATTTTTCTCTCCTTCCTGCGCTGAGGCCGCTGACCTTTTAACCTGCGTACAGTTCCACGGGCATCAGCAGCCCCTCAACCACCCCCTTCCCCACCTTCAGTGACCATTCTTCATGTCTGAGGGCAGTCTGTGGGCGTTGGAAAGCTAATGAACGGTGGAAGATGTCCCGGCCGAGTCCGTTCTTGCCCCACCACAATCCACATTTTCTAGCAGGCATTACTGGTTAGCGATCAGGAGCATGAACCCTGCCTGCCTCTCCCTAGCCCAAGGTGCTGAGATCTGAGGTAGGTCATGCCTGACAAACCTGACTGAATTTTTTGAAGAGGTGACTAAAGTAGTGGACAGGGGAATGTCTATGGATGTTACTTATATGGACTTCCAGAAGGCATTTGATAAAGTCCCACATAAGAGACTGTTATCTAAGGTAGAAGCCCATAGAATTGAGGGCAAATTATTGACCTGGTTAGGAAATTGGCTGAACGGCAGGAGACAGAGAGTGGGGATAATAGGTGGGTACTCAAATTGGCAGGATGTGACTAATGGTGTCCCACAGGGATCTGTGTTTGGGCCTCAACTATTCACAATATTTATTAACAACTTAGATGATGGCATAGAAAGTCGTTTATCCAAATTTGCCGATGACAGAAAGATAGGCGGCATTGTAGGCAGTGCAGATGAAAGCAGAAAATTACAAAGGGTCATCGACAGATTAAGTGAATGGGCAAAACTGTGGCAAATGGATTTCAATGTAGGCAAACGTGAGGTCATCTACTTTGGACCTCAAAAGGATAGAACAGGGTACTTTCTAAATGGTGAAAAACTAAAAACAGTGGATGTCCAAAGAGACTTGGGGATCTAGGTACGTAGATCATTAAAATGTCATGAACATGCACAGAAAAGAATCTAAAAGGCTGATGGGATGTTGGCCTTTATATCTAGAGGACTAGAGTACAAGGTGGTAGAAGTTATGTTGCAGCTGTATAAAACCCTGGTTAGACCACACCTGGAGCACTGTGAGCAGTTCTGGGCACCACACCTTAGGGAATATATATTGGCCCAGAAATTGATCTCGCTCTGTTCCCGCGGGGGTAAGCCTTCCCCGCGATGTCTCACCTCGCTTATGCTTTTTCTGATCCAGCTCGCACGAACTTGATGTTCCAGACATCAGCTGTGCTGGGCTTGCGTATCCCAGCGGCGCAGTTAATTCGTGCGAGCTGTGGGATCACGTGACTCAGTTAGAGCCAATGGCAGCACACCATCTTCCATTCATAAGTCTCACAGCATGGCTGTGAGACTTATGAATCTTACACCCCCCCAAAATAACAGCTAAACCTCAATTAAATTAAAAAAAAAAACCATCACATTAATAAAATAAGTATAGTTAATTAAATTAACCATTTTAAATAAAAAATTAAATTTTTGAAAAAATTTAAAATCTTTTAAAAAGTTATAAAAATAAACTTACCTGTCTTTAAAGTCTATAAAAAAGATATACCTGTAAAAAAAAATTCAAAAAAATACTTAATTCACTACTTACCTTCTTAAAAGCGGGTCTTACTCCTTTTTACATTTCCAAAATCTTCCCTACTTACCTGCGCGTCCAAAGCATGAAGTGCACAGCGTGCGCGCAGCCTGTAGCGCGCACGTGATGCACCCAGGCCCCGCCCCCTTTTCAGAAGAGCAATTGCCGGTTTTCAGCGCATGCGCAGGGCATGCAGAAAACCGGCAATTGGAGTGGGAATACGCGAGAGTACGCAGTGCGTACTCTCGCGTCCCGGGATCAATTTTCGGCCCATTGTCCTTGGAGGGAGTGCAGCGTAGGTTTACCAGAATGATACCCGGACTTCAAGGGTTAAGTTACGAGGAGCGATTACACAAATTAGGGTTGTATTTCCTAGAATTTAGAAGGTTAAGGGGTGATCTGATCGAAGTTTTCAAGATATTAAGAGGAACTGATAGGGTAGATAGAGAGAAACTATTTCCGCTGGTTGGGGAGTCTAGGACTCGGGGGCAGAGTCTAAAAATTAGAGCCAGGCCTTTCAGGAGTGAAATTAGGAAACACTTCCACGCACAAAGGGTGGTAGAAGTTTGGAACTCTCTTCTGCAAACGGCAATTGATGCTAGATCAATAGTTAATTTTAAATCGAAGATTGATAGCTTTTTGTTAACCAAAGGTTTTTTTTTATTCGTTCATGGGATGTGGGCGTCGCTGGCAAGGCCGGCATTTATTGCCCATCCCCTAGTTGCCCTTGAGAAGGTGGTGGTGAGCCGCCTTCATGAACCGCTGCAGTCCGTGTGGTGAAGGTACTCCCACAGTGCTGTTAGGGAGGGAGTTCCAGGACTTTGACCCAGCGACAAAGAAGGAACAGCCGATATATTTCCAAGTCAGGTATTAAGGGATATGGAGTTAGGTCGCAGATCAGCCATGATATTATTGAATGGCGGAACAGGCTCGAGGGGCTGAATGGCCTCCTCCTGTTCCTATGTTCATATCTGTTAACTCTGTGTATGGTGGGAATGGAAATCAGTGATTTAAACCACTGGGCAGGGAATTGGGAGAAAGAAAGACTTGCATTTCTACAGCGCCTTTCACCACCTCAGGACGTCCCAAAGCGCTTTACAGCCAATGAAGTACTTTTTGAAGTGTAGTTACTGTTGTAATGTAGGAAATGCGGCAGCCAATTTGCGCACAGCAAGCTCCCACAAACAGCAATGTGATAATGACCAGATAATCTGTTTTTTAGTGATGTTGATTTGAGGGATGAATATTGGCCACAACACCAGGGAGCACTCCCCTGCTCTTCTTCGAAATAGTGCCATGGGATCTTTTACATCCACCTGAGAGAGCAGACGGGGCCCTCGGTTTATCGTCTCATCTGAAAGAAGGCACCTCTGACAGTGCAGCGCTCCCTCAGTGCTGCACCGGAGTGTCAGGCTGGGATTTTGTGTTCGGGTCTCTGGAGTGGGGACTTGATCGCTCAATCTTCTAACTCCGAGGCGAGAGTACTACCCACTAAACCACAGCTGATACTTAATCTGCTGAATTCCTTCAATCCTCCTTGAATGTCGTTTTCATTTATCAGTTTAAGTTTCCTTTCTAAATCGCTGATCTCCTCACAGCCGCTAGCGCTCACTCGAAGATCGAAGAGTGACGCCGGGGTTAATGACTGACAGATGCTTCTCAGGCATGTGGTGGATGTCGAGCTTTGTAAACATGACCTCCTCTGACCCTGCTGGGAGGGACTAGTTGTTGTTTCTGAATCTCTGCCATGGGTTTGACTTCCCACAAGTTAAAACTCAACCATCTTCTCTGTTCTTCCTTGACAAGCCTAATCTCATTTTCACACAAAGGGTCGTGGAAATCTGGAACTCTCTCCTCCAAAAGGCTGTGGATGCCGGGGGTCATTTGACATTTTCAAGACTGGGACCAATAGATTGTTATTGGGTGAGGGTACCAAGGCATATGGAGCAAAGATGGGTAAATGGAGTTGAGGTACAGATCAGCCATGATCTAATTGAATGGCGGAACAGGCTCGAGGGGTTGAATGGCCTCCTCCTGTTCCTATGTTCTTCATTGAAAGTACAAGCCCTATTGAGTTAACTAAAGACTGACCACTCAAAATATCCAAAACTTTCCAACATTGAATGTATTTGTGAGTTACTGTCTGGGTTGACAGTTCCGTGCAGTACTGAGGGAGTGCAGCACTGTCGGAGGTGCCGTCTTTCGGATGAGACGTTAAACCGAGGCCCCGTCTGCTCTCTCAGCTGGACGTAAAAGATCCCGTGGCACTATTTTGAAGAAGAGCAGGGGAGTTCTCCCCGGTTTCGTGGCCAATCTTCTCCTTCTTAGGCAGTCCCTCTGAACCGAGGATGACTTGCTTCCACATTAAAAATGAGTTCTCAGGTGACTGATGAGTCCAATGCGGGACCGACAGTCTCTGTCACAGGTGGGGCAGACGGTGGTTGAAGGGGCGGGTGGGCGGGGTGCTTGGGTTGACGTGCGCTCCTTCCGCTGCTTGTGCTTGGCTTCCGCTTGCTCCCGGCGAAGAGACTCGAGGTGTTCGGCGCCTTCCCGGATGCTTCTCCTCCACTTTGTGAGGTCTTGGGCCAGGGGTTCCCAGGTGTCAGTGGGGATGTTGCACTTTTTCAAGGAGGCTTTGAGGGTGTCCTTGAAGCGTTTCCTCTGCCCACCTGGGGCAATAATTATCCCTCAACCAACATAACTAAAAAACAGATTATCTGGCCATTTATCTCATTAACTGTTTGTGGGACCATGCTGTGCGTAAATTGGCTGCTGCGTTTCCTACATTACAACAGTGACTACACTTCAAAAAGTACTTCAGTGGCTGTGAAGCGCTTTGGGACGTCCTAAGCATGTGGTAGGCCCTATAGAAATGCAAGTTCTCTCTCTCTTCGTTTAGTCTGTTCATGTCGGTCTGGACCTTTGTATGTTTTGGGGGCACTGAGTAACATCCTCTTGTGTGGATGAATACGCTGTCCCCAACGTATCCAAGTGAAAAGCAGGGTCTCCAGTCATACCATTCATTGCGGATAGAGTCCTGCAACTTTGACACATAGCGTAGAATGATTTGCATTTATATAGCGCCTTTCACAACCTTAGGATGTCCCAAAGCGTTTTACTGCCAATGAAGTACTTTTTGAAGTGTAGTCACTGTTGTAACGTAGGAACCGCAGCAGCAAATTTGCGCACAGCAAGCTCCCACAAGCAGCAATGGGATAATGACCAGATAATCTGTTTTAGTGATGTGAGTTAGGGATAAATATTGGCCCCAGGACACCGGGGAGAACTCCTCTACTCTTCTTCAAAATAGTGATCTTTTACGTCCACCTGAGAGAGCAGACGGGGGCCTCAGTTTGACGTCTCATCCGAAAGACGGCACCTCCGACAGTGCAGCACTCCCGCAGCACCTGCACTGGACTTTTTAAGTTAGGGATATTGAATTCAGTAAATATGGTTATTTGTGGCTGCCACCAGATAAAATGGTCATGATGCGGAGATGCCGGTGTGTTGGACTAGGGTGGACAAAAATGAGAAGTTGCACAACACCAGGTTATAGTCCAACAGTTTTATTTAAAATTACGAGCTTTCGGAGCGCTGCTCCTTCTTCAGGTACAAGTACAGTGAGGGAATACAAATCGGCAGTATATATTTAATAGGACGTCCGGGTGTGTTGGCTTTGTGTATCTTTGGGAGGCAGTAGAAGTCTCCTACGCGGGATATATACTATATACTGCCGATTTGTATTCCCTCACTGTACTTGTACCTGACGAAGGAGCAGCGCTCCGAAAGCTCGTAATTTTAAATAAAACTGTTGGACTATAACCTGGTGTTGTGACTTCTCATTTTTGACCAGATAAAATGACCGTGAAGCTGTCGGATTGCCGGTTAAAAACCCAACCGGTTCACCAATGCCCTTCAGGGAAGAGAACCGGCCGTCCTCACCCGGTCTGGGCCGACACGTGACTCCAGTCCCGCGCCAACGTGGTTGACTCTGAACTGCCCTCGGGGCAACTAGGGATGGGCAGTAAATGCGGCCTTGCCAGTGACGCCCACATCCCGAGACCAAGCAAACTGAAGAAAGTGCCCGTTAACCAGGTGAATTCCTCACGTGGGAATCACACCGACCCAGAGAACTGGTCTGTCTTAAGGTGGCGGTTCAGAGGTGCGGGAGAACATGGTTAAAGTGTATCATCTCCGTCTGTCTTTTCTCTTTTCCTAGAATTCAAGGAGCTCAATATGGGGCAAAACTGCCTGCAGTGTATGAAATACTTGCTGTTCATCTTCAACCTCATCTTTTGGGTGAGTAAACTCTCATCTGTCTTCCTTTTTTCTTTGGTGAAATTTTGTGTTCATCCGGGTGAATGGAGCATTTTGGCACGGCCAGGTCAGGATTGCTAACAAGAGTAAAGCTCCCTCTAAACTGCTGAAACCTCCAGTAGGGGCCCCTACTGCACCAGTCTCCGCGTGAGATTGCCTATCAGTGATGCGCTGTGGACCCATGCCCACTGGGAACTGGACTGAGACCGCTCAACCTCACTGCAAGTCGGACCCTTACTCACAGCGGGTCCTCTCGATCCCTGTCACAGCCAGCAGCGAGAGAGTTACAGCCAACGTTCCCTGTAAAAAAAAAAAATTATTATTTCGGGGCCGCGCGGCCCCTTTAAGAGGCTGCGCGCCCCATTCAAAATACTGCGCATGCGCAGTTTTTCTGTTTAAAAGCCGGCTGCGCGGGACCCCTGGAGCGCCATGCCGCCGCGCAGCTTGCAGGGAAACATTGGCTGCAGCCCGCCCTGTCGCAGTCGCAGTCACAGCCAGCAGTGAAACAGTTGCAGCCCGCCCTGTCGCAGTCACAGCCGGCAGTGAGAGAGTTACAGCCCTCCAGTCACAGTCACAGCTTGACCCCGGGGCAGTCCGCGCTGCAGCCCAGTTGTCGACAGGTCTGTTGAGGTGAGTGTACACATGCGTACATATTCCTGAGGCGTCGCTGCCTGAATCTCCCTCCCTCCTCCCTGTGACGTTTCTCTGTGCCTTTGTGACCTGAGCAGGACGACATCAGTGAGTCCCAGTTACAAGAGCTGTGATGAAAGCAAGTCCAAAATCATCAATGGAATTCGCAATATCATAGAGTCATAGGGCTGGATTTTGCCAATGGGGAGCTTTTGGAGGCGGGACTCCCACTTGTCGGGTTTCAGTCCCGCCTCCATCAACTTCTGGCCAACCCACGCTATTTTCCCTTGATTGACCTTGTTAAGCCCGCCCTGCGGGCTTAGCAGGCCAATTAAGGGAAAGCCGGTTACAGAGAACGTCAACATGTGACGTTTCATCTGTCAAAAATTTTGACAGATGAATTGTCAGTGTTTGACAGCTCTGTGAAGCTGTCAAACACTGACATTCTCTGTAGTTTGATGAGTTCTTGAATTCAAGACCTCATCAAACCTCTTTATTTAGCAGAAATTAGATGGTTGCTGCGTTGGAGAATGCAACGGCCATCTCTCATCTCTGCGCGGAGGTGCGAGACTCTCCGCATCCCCAACTCTTGAAGCCTGCAGGAAGAAACAAAGGTAAGTAAACTTTTACTAACACTTTCCACTTACCTCACATACTCACCTCTCCATACTTGCACCCATCACTCACCTCCACAGCGCACTTTTGCACCCCTCCGACCCCCGCAGACCCACTGCTCGCCTCGGTGACCCTGGCGGGGTTCGGAGCCTTCGGGAAGCCCGCACTTGTGTGGGTAAAATGGGGATAATCTTCTTATCTGCCTGTTAACTACCTGTTAGCAGGCAGATAAGTGGCACTAATCCCCTTCCCGCCGCCAAGGAGATGGGACCCGGCGCGGGTCGGCTACTCGCCTCCTGGCAAGGTGGCAGGTTGGGCACCCGCCCCCAGATTCTGCCATCTTCCCGGCAGTCCCGCCTCCATATCCGCCTCCCCAGGACTGGCAAGATCGCGTCCATAGTGTCATCGTGGTCTAGTAGTATGCTGGAACTCCAGTAAAGGAGAAGGAAAGTCAAAATACTTCTAATACTGAAAAGCAGATGATTTAAAAATGTATTTGCTATTCATAAAGTATCAACCTTGACCAGGGGCCTCACAGATTGCTCTGAACAGGAAAAGAAAATTCTGGGCCTCTCTTGTTCGTGTGTAAGCATTGGGTCCAACTCCTGGGGGACTTATTGTTGATATTCTTTGGCTTCGCTGCAACTGTGTAGAGACCCTGAGCCAAGCACAACAGGCCTTGGCTTCAGGCTCCGCGTGCTGGATCCAGCCGGGGGAAGGTGGGAGCCGTGCCCAGCATTGTGACCTGCGAGCAGCAACCAGATCCGAATCATCGTCCGATAAAATCAGCTCTTCCAAAAAAGCCTGCGTTCTCGTACAGTGGCAACTCCAAGCACGAGAATGGCCCGAGTTGCCATGGACGCTCTTTCCTTTGGCCAATGGCTCAGTTACTGAAATAAACCCTCCCGAACCCGCGACCTCCACCACCTAGAAGGACAAGGGGCAGCCGGCGCATAGGAACACCACCACCTCCAAGGTCCCCCTCCAAGTCACACACCATCCCGGCTTGGAAATATATCGGCCGTTCCTTCATCGTCGCTGGGTCAAAATCCTGGAACTCCCTCCCTAACAGCACCATGAGAGCACCTTCACCACACGGACTGCAGTGGTTCAAGAAGGTGGCTCACCACCACCTTCTCAAGGGCAATTTGGGATGGGAAATAAATGCTGGCCTTGCCAGTGACGCCCACATCCCATGAATGAATAATAAAAAAAAAAGAACTTTGCATTTATATAGCACCTTTCACGATCTCGGGACTTCACAACCAATGAAGTACTTTTTGAACTGTCGTCACTGTTGGAATATAGTCGCCTCTGAGTCAGAAGGTCGTGGGTTCCTGTCCTTCACCAGAGACCTTCAGCTCATAATCTAGGCTGACACTCCCAGTGCAGTGCTGAGGGAGCGCTGCACTGTCGGAGGTGCCGTCCTTCGCATGAGACATTAACCAAGGCCCCGTCTGCCTTCTCAGGTGGACGGGAAAGATCCCACGTCAATATTTTGAAGCAGAGCAGGGGATTTCTCCCCAGTGTCCTGGACAATATTTATCCCTCGACCAACATCACCAAAAAAAAAAATTATCTGGTCATTTATCTCATTGCTGTTTGTGGGATCTTCCTGTGCGCAAATTGGCTGCCACATTTCCACCATTACAACAGTGACTACATTTCAAAAGTACTTCATTAGCTGTAAAGCACTTTGGAATGTCCTGAGGTCGTGAAAGGCGCTATAGAAATGCAAGTTCTTCTTTCTCGCTGTTATAAAGCCCCTAGCACTGCGCTGGTTAGAATCGGCGAACTGACCAGTGACCGGACATCTTGGGACCTTTGCAGTCTGTACGGCTCATTACCACAGCCGGTGATGCACTTAACCAACAGAGCTACCGAGGGAGCTCGCCAAGGTGCTAACTTTCCGCTCGTATCATGCTGCCCGTATCCTAGCTCGCACCGAGTCCCGTTCACCCTGCACTCCCTCTGCTCGTTGACCTACATTGGCTCCCGGTCCGGCAATTTTCAAATCTCTCCATGGCCTCACCCCTCCCTATCTCTGTAACCTCCTCCAGCCCTACAACCCCCCCCCCCCCTCACCACCACCCCGAGATCTCTGCGCTCCTCCAATTCTAGCCTCTTGCAAATTCCCAATTTCCCATCGCCCCCTCCATTGGCGGCCGTGCCTTCAGTCGCCTGGGCCCTAAGCTCTGGAATTCCCTCCCTAAACCTCTCTGCCTCTCTCTTTTCTCCTTTTAAGACGCTCCTTAATACCTACCTCTTTGACCAAGCTTTTGGTCGCCTGTCCCTAATATCACCTTGTGTGGCTCGGTGTCAGAGTTTGTTTGATAATCGCTCCTGTGAAGCGCCCTTGGGAACGTTCTTACTACTTTAAAGGGCGTTGTATAAATACAAATTGTTGTATCCTGTTACAGCTGGGAGGATGCGGGATTCTGGGAGTCGGAGTGTGGCTGGTGATAACGCAGGGGAACTTCGTGACGCTCTCCTCATCCTTCCCGTCTCTCACCGCGGCCAACTTCTTCATTGCCGCGGGCTCGGTGATCATGATCGTGGGATTTCTTGGCTGCCTCGGAGCAGTGATTGAAAACCGCTGCCTCCTGCTTAGCGTGAGTACCGAGTTTGACAGCCTCGGGAACAGGCCGTTCGGCCCGCCGGGTCTAAACCAGAGAGTTTTTGTTTTAGCGCAGGCTGGTATGACCTAGGAACGCAGGAACGGCAGGAGGCCATGTAGCTCCTCGAGCCTGTTCTGCCATTGAATGAGATCATGGCTGATCTGTGACCTTTGCCCCATTTCCCTTAATACCTTTGGTTAACAAAAATCTATCAATCTCCGATTTAAAATTAACAATTGACTTCTCATCAATTGCTCTTTGCGGAAGAGAGTTCCAAACTTCTACCACCCTTTGTGTGTAGAAGTGTTTCCTAACTTCACTCCTGAAAGGTCTGGCTCTAATTTTTAGACTCTGCCCCCTGGTCCTAGAATCCCCAACCAGTGGAAATAGTTTCTCTCTATCAACCCTGTCCGTTCCCCTCAATATCCTGAAAACTTGGATCAGATCACCCCTTAACCTTCTAAATTCCAGGGAATACAACCCTAGTTTGTGCAATCCCTCCTCGTAATTTAACAGCCAGCTCCTGTCCGTAACCCAGTAGACGACAGTCTTGCACTCTGTGTGTCAGCTGTGGCTCAGTGGGTCGCATTCTCGCCTCTGGGTCAGAAGGTCATGGGTTCAAGTCCCACTCCGGAGACTTGAGCACAAAAATGCAGGCCGACACGCCCAGTGCAGTACCGAGGAGCCGCCCGCTGCTCTGTCGGAGGAGCCGTCTTTCGGATGAGACGTTAAACCAAGGCCCCGTCTGCCCTCTCAGGTGGACGTAAAAAGATCCCGTGGCCACTATTTGAAGAAGAGCAGTTTACTGGTCTGCTGTGCTCCCATACCTCTGAGACTAAAGTCCTTCAGACAGCATCGAACAGATAGCGGAGATTTTCCGTTTCCCAGTTTGAGCCGAATTTGAACCCTTTGCGAGGCCAGGTTCTCAGCCACTGCAACCACCACCGTCCCCCATCCCCAGACCTGGGTTAAAGTTTGGGCCACGGATCGGAGGTTCTGAATGGTGCTCCATCACTATCTGCTCGCGGTGGGGCAGTACCACTTCCACCGGGCGTCGGTTTCCGAATCTGACTTCTCACCACCTTCTTCTTTCCCACAGTTTTTCGTGGTGCTTCTGATCATCTTCCTTCTCGAAATGACCGTCGGAATCTTGTACCTGTGCGGCCAGGACGTAGTAAGTGTGGATTCTGGGCAATTTGTCCATTTTGTGTTTCTGCCCAAACAATAACATCAAACCCAAACATTCCGATCGATCAGCTGGGGTCTGTGATTGGTTCTGATCGATCAGCTGGGGTCTGTTACTGGTTCTGATCGATCAGCTGGGGTCTGTTATTGGTTCTGATCGATCAGCTGGGGTCTGTTATTGGTTCTGATCGATCAGCTGGGGTCTGTTATTAGCTCCGATCGATCAGCTGGGGTCTGTTATTGGCTCCGATCGATCAGCTGGGGTCTGTGATTGGTTCCGATCGATCAGCTGGGGTCTGTTATTGGCTCCAATCGATCAGCTCCCAGCCTGTGGCATCAGATCTGATCAAGCAGCCGTCTCCTTGCATTAGAACCCATTGATCAAGCGGCGTGTGGTATCGGATCCGATCAACCGACCAGCGACTGATATTGGAACTGATTGATTACCCGCACAAACTCGTGTCCTGATTTTATCGTGCATTAATCCCAGATAAACAAGTACGCAATTAAAGAGCTGAAGAACGGGCTTCAATTCTACAACACATCTGGAAACATCGGGCTGACCAACGGCTGGGACATTGTGCAGACAGATGTAAGTTCACATCACCAACAGACATTCCCCGTCAGCTCTTACTGGTTAGGGAATTTGGTCGGAAGTGAAACTGACCGTGTGTGTTTCTTTCCCTGTCCAGTTCCGGTGCTGTGGTGTCATCAAGTACGACGACTGGTTCAGCGTCTTAAATGGAACAAAGGTGCCCAATTCCTGCTGCTTCAAACTGGTCAGCAACTGCTCGAGCATGCCCGATACCTGGTGGAAAGATGTGAGTCGCTAGTTAGTTGTCTGTATGCGCAGAAGGAAGGTCTCGTCACTGTGACCTCCTCCAGCCCCACAACCCTCCGCGATCTCTGCGCTCCTCCAATTCTGGCCTCTTGCGCATCCCCCCCATTTTAATGGCTCCGCCATTGGCGGCCGTGCCTTCAGCTGCCTGGGCCCTAAGCTTTGGAATTCCCTCCCTAAACCTCTCCGCCTCCCTCTCTACCTCTAAGAAGCTCCCTAAAACCGACCTCATTGACCAATCTGCCCTAATATCTCCTAATGTGGCTCGTGTCAAATTCTGTTTGATCAACGCTCCAGTGAAGCGCCTTGGGACGTTTTACTATGTTAAAGGTGCTACATAAATGCAAGTTGTTGTTGTTCTCCCAGGTTTGATTTATTTTATATGACAAATGGCCGTTATGTCTGAGCTTTGATTGAACCTTCTTCTTCAGTGGGTAGCACTGCCACCTCTGGGTCAGAAGGTCACGAGTTCAAGTCCCACTCCAAAGACTTGAGCCTATAATCTAGGCTGACACTCCCGGGGCCAGTACTGAGGGAGCGCCGCACTGTCGGAGGGGCAGTACTGAGGGAGCGCCGCACTGTCGGAGGGGCAGTACTGAGGGAGCGCCGCACTGTCGGAGGGGCAGTACTGAGGGAGCGCCGCACTGTCGGAGGGGCAGTACTGAGGGAGAGCCGCACTGTCGGAGGGGCAGTACTGAGGGAGCGCCGCACTGTCGGAGGGGCAGTACTGAGGGAGCACTGCACTGTCGGAGGGGCAGTACTGAGGGAGCGCTGCACTGTCGGAGGGGCAGTACTGAGGGAGCGCCGCACTGTCGGAGGGGCAGTACTGAGGGAGCGCTGCACTGTCGGAGGGGCAGTACTGAGGGAGCGCCGCACTGTCGGAGGGTCAGTACTGAGGGAGCGCCGCACTGTCGGAGGGGCAGTGCTGAGGGAGCGCCGCACTGTCGGAGGGGCAGTACTGAGGGAGTGCTGCACTGTCAGAGCTGCCGTCTTTCGGATGAGACGTTAAACTGAGGCCCCGTCTGCTCTCTCAGGTGGACGTAAAAGATCCCACGGCCACTATTTCGAAGAAGAGCAGGAACGTTCTCCTTGTTGTCCTGGGGCCAATATTTATCCCTCAATCCACATCACTAAAAAGAGATTATCTGGTCATTATCACATTGCTGTTTGTGGGAGCTTGCTGTGCGCAAACTGTGGTTGGGGGAGGGGGGGAGGCGAATGCAGGCCGCACGGCGATTCAAAAAAATAAGGCCCCATCACCACCTCCTCGAGGGCAACTCGAGACGGGCAATAACTGCCAGCCTTGCCAGCGATGCCCACACCCCGCAAGAATGAATATCACAAAAACAATACGTTGGCTCAAACGCCACTTGTTCTGCTCGGGGAACCAGATCCCCAGCCAGAATCTTCAGGAGAGAAAGGAACAAAAAATTGCCAATTCATAATTGAAAATACAAGTCGAGCAGGGTTGTGATTCAGGGGAAACTCCAGGGTTGGAGCGTAGCACAGCATCGTGGACTGTTCCTTTAAGTCTTAAAGCTACATGTGATGCTCAGTTCTACCAAGGATTTAACTTGTTCCCTTTTGTGTCGGCAGCCGTGCTACGATAAGGTCATCGAGTGGCTGAGGGACAACATTGTGGCTGTCTGCATCTTCGGGCTTTGCATCCCAGTGCTACAGGTACATTACATTGTAAAATGGGCAGTGAATGTTACATAAGAACATAAGAAATAGGAGCAGGAGTAGGCCAATCGGCCCTTCGAGCCTGCTCCGCCATTCAATAAGATCATGGCTGATCTGATCCTCACCTCAAATCTAAAGAACACAAGAAGTAGGAGCAGGACCCGGCCACTCAGCCCCTGGGCCCGCTACGCCACCCACAGGGCCTCGACCGATCCGAACTCAACCTCATGTCCAATTTCCTGCCCGCTCCCCGTTACTGACGGGATCCTATCAGGGGGGGAAGCATGGTTCTCCAATCCACAACCAGAGCTAGCGTTGCTTATGGCTCCGTTTCTCAAGCATCGTCTTCTCCCTTTCAAAACCGCCCGCTTCCTCAGAAAATCCCACCCTTGTACGATCCATTCTGCCCCCTCTCCAACCTCCCTTTCCCCGCTAAGGCCCTCAAATGTATATTCGCCTCTCGGCTCTTCTGTCCATCTGTCCCAAAACTCACTCGGACCCAGTTACCGCCCTTCTTGCAGGTACCAAGACCGCCCTGGCCAAAATCACGAATGACCGTGGTGCGCCATCCTTTCCCGTCCTCCCTGCGGCGTTTGCCACAGTTGACCATTATTCCCCCGTCCAGCACTTCTCCTCCGTTGTCCAGCTCTTGCAGGATCTCACTCCGGCCTGATCGAGTGCAGCCAATGCGTCTCCAGCAATGGTTTCTCTTCCCGTCACCTCTTGAGTTGCCCAAGGATCCGTCCTTGGCCCTCCCCTATTCCTCACCTTCATCCTGCCCCTGGGCGCATCATCCACAGGCAAAGAGTCATCTTCCATATGGATGCTGATGGCTCCCAGCTCGACCTCTCCACCACCTTTCTCGGCCCCATGAGCAGCTCCATAAGAACATAAGAAATAGGAGCAGGAGTGGGCCAATTGGCCCCTCGAGCCTGCTCCGCCATTCAATAAGATCATGGCTGATCTGATCCTAACCGCCAATCTACTATCACAGAACCATCTCCTGAACCTAACAGAATTGGAGCAGGATCAGGCTACACGGCCCCTGGGCCCGCTGCGCTACCCATAGGGCCATGACCGATCCGAACCTAGACTAATGTCCAAATTCCTGCCCGCTCCCCGTAACCCTTAATTCCCTTTACTTCTAGGAAACTGTCTATTTCTGTTTTAAATTTATGTAATGATGTAGCTTCTACAGCTTTTTGGGGCAGCATATTCCATGGACCTACCACCCTCTGAGTGAAGTAGTTCCTTCTCATCTCATGCTGTCACCACCTGCCTCTCTGACACGGAGAGCCACAGCTTCCTCCAGCTGAACGCTGGGACTACTGAAGCCATTGTTTCCTGTCATGAAGTCCACTTTCTTGCCGTTGACTCCATCTCCCTCCCCAGCTACTCGCTCAGGCTGATCCAGATCATTGTAAGACCTCCGTATCCTGCTAGACCCGAGGCTGAGCTTCTGCCCTCTCGGGTGGACGTAAAAGATCCCACGGCATTATTTCAAAGAAGAGCAGGGGAGTTCTCCTCTGTATCTGATCTGTATCTGGTGTGTCAGCCGTGGCTCAGTGGGTAGCACTCTCGTCAACTGAGCCAGAAGGTTGTGGGTTCAAGTCCCACCACAGAAAATCTAGGCAGACGCTCCCAGTGCAGTACTGAGGGAGTGCTGCACTGTCGGAGGTGCCGTCTTTCAGACGAGATGTTAAACAGAGGCCCCGTCTGCTCTCTCAGGTGGACGTAAAAGATCCCACGGCACTATTCGAAGAAGAGCAGGGGAGTTCTCCCCGGTGTCCTGGGGCCAATATTTATCCCTCAACCAACATCTCTAAAAGAGATTATCTGGTCATTATCACATTGCTGTTTGTGGGATCTTGCTGTGTGCAAATTGGCTGCCGCGTTTCCTACATTACAACAGTGACACGACTTCAAAAAGTACTTCATTGGCTGTAAAACGCTTGGGGACATCGTGAAAGATGCTGTATAAAATGCACGTTCTGTCTTTCTTTGCATCCATCAAACATCTCCTGCTCCAACTCATTCTGTCCCAGGACTTTAGGGGGGGTGGGGGGGAAATTAAACAGACTCGAAACCTCCCTTGCTCCTACAACCAACAGGCTTTTATAAACCCAACCTTGGCTCCACCTAACCGCGACCTCTTGAGTTACCTCATCCACGCCTTGAACCTGAAAATCCTGCGGAGGTGAAAGGTCAGATTTACAGTACTGTGTGCCCAGTGCAGTTCCTCCTATCTAATTTGTGAATGTTTTTTTCTCCCCCCTCCTCCCTCCCCAGATACTAGGGCTCATCTCCTCCTTGGTGATGTACTGTCAGCTCGTGAAAGCAGAAAAGCACTACAGCTGAAAAAAAAAAATCAACCTTTTTTTTCCCCTCCCGTGTCTCCTTGGACACCCGCCTCTGTGAATTCCGGGATTCAGTTCTCCGTTTCCTCATCACTAGTGTTTGGGACGTAAGCCATCTCCAAGTAGGCAACAAGAATGGGTTTCCTCCGCGCGGGGCCGATAACATTTTCTGCAGCATCTTAAAAAAAAAAGAATCGAAAAAGTTATTTGAACTCCGGATTTTCAAATGCAGAGGCCATTGTGTTATTCAACCCGCGGATGTTGTAATTAGAAGCTCCAATGCTTATAAACTGCTTCCTAGTGACATCGTAGGCAAAGGTTCAGTAATGCTCTGTGCTGAAAGCAGCTTCTCAAGACATCCCATGCGCACCCGTGAGGTGCTTGGAGTCAGTAGGAAAATGCTTTCAGCGCGGAGCGTGTAATTATCCTTTTTTTTAAAAAACCTAAGTTTTCTGGTAGTGTTTTTGTGTTTTTTTGTTCTATGCCAAGCTCCTCACGGGGAGTCGGGCTAGCAGGGAGCGCAGGTCGGAGATGGGGCTGCAAGACGGTCGCGAACTGGTATCTCCAACCTGCGCTCCCTGGGGGGGGGCTATGGTCGCCACCTCTGGCAGGCCGCACTCCTGGCGCCAACGGTCCCGCCCCCCCACGTTCCTGCCATTGCTCGCCCGACACGTCCATCCTCGCGGCGTCCCGCCTCCCGAACTGACTCTTCATTCCCCAATTGGAGGACTCTTGACTGTCAGTCAAACAACTTTCCCCCCCCCCCCCACCCAACCATGTCCAATATTTTTAACCAAAGAGAGTATTTTATAATTAGGGATTCTGGTATTGAGCTGAAAACCACTGATCATAGAAAGGTGGAATGAGACAGCGCAGGAGGAGGCCATTCGGCCCACCGTGCCTGTGCCGGCTCTTGGAAAGAGCTCTCCAATTAGTCCCACTCCTCCTGCCCTTTCCCCATACCATAACCCTGCACATCTTTCCCCTTCTAGTATTTATCCGATTCCCTTTTGAAATTTATTATTGAATCTGCTTCCACCGCCCTTTCAGGCAGCGCGTTCCAGATCACAACAACTCGCTGCGTAAAACAATGTCTCCTCATCTCCCCTCTGGCTCTTTTGCCAATTATCTTCAATCTGTGTCCTCTGGTTACCGACCCTCCTGCCACTGGAAAGTTTCTCCTTATTTACTCTATCGAAACCCCTTCATGGGGGACATGAATTCTCAAACTTTTTTTTTAAATGAAAATGAACACTGGCGGGCGGGGGGGGGGTGCGTACAGAGGGAGTGACGGATTCTGTTGTCCAGACGAGACTGTCCTTGTCGTTCTAATTATATGCGTCTTCGAGAGGTTCCTAGTTTGTGGCCTGTGTGAATATAGTCTTTCAGTGAATCGATAAGCGAAAGGGCTTGTAACATGTAAACTTTCTGAGCAGCGCAATTAAAGTTTTCTGGTTTCTGAACAACAGCTCTGTGTCATTTTTCACCAGCAGCTTCTCGGCTACAGCACCTTTACAATTTCTACCGAAAGCAGATTAAATCTTCACAAACGCATTTATAATGTCACAACGTGTAGTGATCGGAGGAATGCTTAACTCATTTTGGTACCGATACTAGGCACTGCATCCCTTGCATTATGATTCCAAAAGTACTTCATCCCAGGAAAAAGTAAAAATGCCTTGTTTTAAATTATCCATCTCTAGGGTCTGAGTTCAGGTCCAGCCCAGCGGTGGGACGAAAGGTCCTCTCTCCGCTGACTGTAAAGGTCCCTACATGCACATAACCCAGGCTGACACTCCCAGTGCAGTACTGAGGGAGTGCCACACCGTCTGCCCTCTCGGGTGGACGTAAAAGATCCCACGGCCACTATTGCGAAGAGGAGTTTTTTTTATTCGCTTATGGGATGTGGGCGTCGCTGGCGAGGCCGGCATTTATTGCCCATCCCTAGTTGCCCCTTGAGAAGGTGGTGGTGAGCCGCCTTCTTGAACCGCTGCAGTCCGTGTGGTGAAGGCGCTCCCACAGTGCTGTTAGGGAGGGAGTTCCAGGATTTTGACCCAGCGACGATGAAGGATCGGCGATATACTTCTAAGTCAGGATGGTGTGTGACTTGGAGGGGAACTTGGAGGTGGTGGTGTTCCCATGCGCCTGCTGCCCTTGTCCTTCTAGGTGGAAGAAGTCGCGGGTTTGGGAGGTGCTGCCGAAGAAGCCTTGGTGAGTTGCTGCAGTGCATCTTGTAGATGGTGTACACTGCAGCCACGGTGCGCCGGTGGTGGAGGGAGTGAATGTTTAAGGTGGTGGATGGGGTGCCAATCAAACGGGCTGCTTTGTCTGGATGGTGTCGAGCTTCTTGAGTGTTGTTGGAGCTGCACTCATCCAGGCAAGTGGAGAGTATTCCATCACACTCCTGACTTGTGCCTTGTAGATGGTGGAAAGGCTTTGGGGAGTCAGGAGGTGAGACACTCGCTGCAGAATACCCAGCCTCTGACCTGCTCTTGTTGCCACAGTATTTATGTGGCTGGTCCAGTTAAGTTTCTGGTCAATGGTGACCCCCAGGATGTTGATGGTGGGGGATTTGGCGATGGTAATGCCGTTGAATGTTCTCCCTAGTGTCCTGGCCAACATTTATCCCTCAGCCAACACCAGGTCATTATCATGTTGCTGTTTGTGGGAGCTTGCTGTGCGCAAATTGGCTGCCGCGTTTCCTACATTACAACAGTGACTATGCTTCACAAAAGTACTCTGTTGGCTCGAAAGCGCTTTGGGATGTCCTGAGGTCTTAAAAGTCGCTAGAGAAATGCAAGTTTTTCTTTACATGAAATTAGTTTACACACCGCATTGGCAATGTCACTCAGAGAGACTAAGGGCAATGGAAGAAGGTCACACTGGCGCTGTAGGTGACTTTCTCCTGAGGTTGCTTCTGAGGTCGCAAACCCGCGACCTGTAACACCTAGAAGGACAAGGAGCAGCAGGCGCATGGGAACACCACCACCAAGTTCCCCTCCACGTCACACACCACCCTGACTTGGAAATATATCGGCCGTTCCTTCATCGTCGCTGGGTCAAAATCCTGGAACTCCCTAACAGCACTGTGGGAGCACCTTCACCACACGGACTGCAGCGGTTCAAGGCGGCGGCTCACCACCACCTTCTCAAGGGCGATTAGGGATGGGCAATAAATGCTGGCCTTGACAGCGACGCCCACATCCCGTGAATGAATTTTTTAAAAATGCTGAGGTGCATGGTAAAGATAGAATAAAGAGAGACTGGCTCTGAATCTAACCATTCTAAACATGAGCTGGAATACTTCATACTGACACAGGAGGGGCTGGAATGGGAAACTGGTTCATACTAGCAGTGAAAGATCCCATTATAGAACTGTGAAGTACAGGATTCCAGGGTCAGGACACGAACAGACAATTTTAAGGGAAAACCACCCCACAATAGTAGGACAGGGATATCCCCACCCAAATATTGGACCAATGTCATTCTTTTAATCAGCTATGAATTGCAGGAAACACCTTGATCGTGCTGCCTCCCAGCGTGCAGTTGGATCTATTTGAGAGATGTGTTCGCTTCCCCGAGTGACGACTCCCCTTCCTTCAACCGACACAAGGCAAAAATCAACTCCTCCGCCACACCAAATACACAAAGTGTGATGTTTATTGAGCAGCATAGCTGGGGTATTAACTGTTAACCGACTGCTCAGTCTGACACTGCTCGGTGACTTCCCCGAGAAGTGGAACTTGCCTGCTAATTGTCGGCCGTGGCTCAGTGGGCAGCGCTCTCGCCTCTGAGTCAGGAGGTCGTGGGTTCGAGTCCCGCTCCAGAGACTTGAGCACAAAAATTCGGGCTAACATTCCCGGTGCAGTACCGAGGGAGCGCCGCACTGTCGGAGGTGCCGTCTTTCAGGTGAGACGTTAAACCGGAAGAGCCCGTCTGCTCTCTCGGGTGGATGTAAAAGTGCGAAGGATGTGGGGGGATGCACCAGAGGCCAGAGTTGGTGGAACATAGAGTTCGATACAGAGCAAGGGCCAGTGTCGCTGGTCACATGGACACTATGGACAGCAGCTGACCTGAGTTATGCCGAGCATTCAGGTACAAGCTGTCTGGTGTCACATCGTGCCCACGACAACAACTTGCAGTAATGTAGCGTCTTTAACGTAGTAAAACGTCCCAAGGCGCTTCACAGGAGCGATTATCAAATAAAATTTGACACCGAGCCACATAAGGAGATATTAGGGCAGGTGACCAAAAGCTTGGTCAAAGAGGCAGGTTTTAAGGAGCATCTTAAAGGAGGAGAGAGAGGCGGAGAGGGTTGGGGAGGGAATTTCAGAGCTTTGGGCCCAGGCAGCTGAAGGCACGGCCGCCAATGGTGGAGCGATTAAAATCGGAGGATGCAAAAGAGGCCAGAATTGGAGAAGCGCAGAGATCTCGGAGAGTTGTGGGTCTAGAGGAGGTTACGGAGAAAGTGAAGGCGGGGGGGGGGGGCGGTAGGGTGCAAAGCCATGGAAGGATTTGAACACAAGAATAGAGAATTTTAAAATCAAGGCTTGCCGGACCGGGAGCCAACTTAGGTCAGTGAGCACGGGGGTGATGAGTGAGGAAGGGTCTGTGTGAAAGGGTTAACTCCCTCTGCTGGGGTCAGACTGTCCAGTGACTAATTGCAAAGGCAAAAAGGTGGGTTATAGGCTTATTTTTTTTATAATTTCTCATCTTTAAAAGTGTGTGAATGTGTCGGTGGCAATTATTGATGCACAGTGACAGGGCTGTAGTATTTTGCGTTGCATGGTGACCCCTGGCGGTTGATTATTGAAATGACAATGAGAGAGCTGTTTAATCACAAGAGGTTTCCCAGCGCATGTCAGCACAAGGGATGGGCCTGGGTCCATGTTTGGAATCTAAAACACTGGCAGAGTCTCTCGTGTGAATCCCCTGACCATGTGGCCTGGATGCCAGGGTGGGTTATGACACCGCCTTTTCACCTTTGCCACCTGGGTTCTAATCCAACCTCCTGATCAACCAGGGTTCCTGCTCTTGGTCACGATCTAATGACCTGTGTTGGAAATTGTGCGTGTGTGTGTGTGCGCGCACGTCAGGTGAAGAGGAGCTGGCTTGCTGTTGTGCGCGCCACAGTGGGATAGAAAGAGAATGAAAGAACCTGCATTTCTATAGCGCCTTTCGCAACCAACGGACGTCCCAAATCGCTTTTTGGAGTGTAGTCACTGTTGTAATGTAGGAAACGCGGCAGCCAATTTGCGCACAGCAAGCTCCCAGGAACAGCAATGTGATAATGACCAGATAATCTGGTTTTTAGTGACGTTGGTTGACAGATAAATATTGACCAGGACACCGGGGAGAACTCCCCTGCTCTTCTTCGAAATAGCGGCCATGGGATCTTTTACGTCCACCTGAGAGAGCAGACGGGGCCTCGGTTTAACGTCTCATCCGAAAGACGGCACCTTCCGACAGCGCGGCGCTCCCTCGGTACTGCACAGGGAGTGTCAGCCTAGATTATGGGCTCTGGTCTCTGGCGTGTGACCTGATTCCACAACCTTCTGACTCAGAGGCGAGAGTGCTACAATGACACTGAGGGAGCGCTGCATTGTCGGTGGTGCCGTCTTTTGGATGAGACGTTAAACAGAGGCCCCGCCTGCTCTCTCAGGTGGACGTAAAAGATCCTATGGCACTAATTGAAGAAAAGCAGGGGAGATCTCCCAGTATCCTGGCCAATATTTATCCCTCATCCAGCATCACTAAAACAGATGATGTGGTCATTATCACATTGCTGTTTGTGGGAGCTTGCTGTGTGCAAATTGCCTGCCGCGTTTCCTACATTACAACAGTGACTACACTTCAATAGTTCTTTATTGGCTTTAAAGTGCTTTGGGACGTCCTAAGGTCATGAAAAGGGCTCTTTAAATGCAAGTCTTTCTTTCTTTGTCAGATGATTATAAGTATCAGATATTTCATTATGCCTTTGCTGACTAACAGCTTTTTATTCAGAGGCATTTGGACTGCGATGAATACAGTCAATATCTCTCAAGTCTTTAGTTTTCATTCGTTCCGGTTGACAACTGGGTTCTCTTAGGTTGGTAGGAATTTTGCATCACCCACGTACATCTTCACATCATTAAGGTCAACTACTGTTTCATCCAAAACCCTTGGTGTATAATAACGTGTATAAGAAATATGTTCCAGAAAGGACATATCCATCCCTTGTGGATGGATTCTGTCTCTTGCTTTTTAAGTACTATCAGTAACTTGCTGTGGCTCACTGCTTCTGTGTAATTTTTTTTGTAAATAAATCTGACTATTGGTTTTAGCCTGAAGTTAACAGTCTGATAATGTTCTATTTACCTCCTTTCAGAGTAGACAGGAGGACGTGGTAGGCATTCCACATCATCTCTAGTACAATATACCATAGTTAAGGGGTAGTTGTTAGTCTCATAGCATGCAATCCCAAACTTGATATGCATAGATATCAGTTCTGTGATCTGGTGACGATCACACGTTCAGTGCATTGGGAGAAAAACTAAACTATAACAGCAATGTTTTATTTTGCCCTTAAGCTGAAGCTGTGTATAACTCTGCTGCCCGTGTCCCATTCGCCCATCACCCCTGTGCTCGCTGACCTACATTGGCTCCCGGTTAAAAAAAGCCTCGATTTTAAAATTCTCATCCTTGTTTACAAATCCCTCCATGGCCTCGCCCCCCTCCCTATCTCTGTAATCTCCTCGAGTCCCACAACCCTCCAAGATATCGGCGCTCCTCCAATTCTGGCCTCTTGAGCATCCCCGATTTTAATCGCTCCACCATAAGAACATAAGACGTAGGAGCAGGAGTCGGTCATTTGGGCCCTCGAGCCTGCTCCGCCATTCAATAAGATCATGGCTGATCTGATCTTGGCCTCGACTCCACTTCCCTGCCCGCTCCCCATAACCCTCGACTCCCTTACCATTCAAAAATCTGTCTATCTCCACCTTAAATATATTCAATGACCCAGCCTCCACAGCTCTCTGGGGAAGAGAATTCCAAAGATTCACGACCCTCTGAGAGAAGAAATTCCTCCTCATTTCCGTTTTAAAAGGGTGCCCCCTTATTCTGAAATCACCATTGGCGGCCGTGCCTTCAGCTGCCGAGACCCTAAGCTCTGGAATTCCCTCCCTAAACCTCTCTACCTCTCTCTCTCCTCCTTAAAACCTATCTCTTTGACCAAGCTTTTGGTCATCCGCCCTCATATCTCCTCATGTGGCTCGGTATCAAATTTCGTTTGATAATAGCTCCTGTGAAGCGCCATGGGACGTTTTACTACATTAAAGGCGCTGTGTAAATGCAAGTTGTTGTTGTTGTTAATATTTCCCTTTAAAGCCGCAAGGTGTAATTGCTGGAGGGACATGCCCAGAGGCAAATGTGAGGCTAATGGCTCTTCGTCAGATCCGGAGGTGAATCACAAGTTATTTTCCGTTGCTGGGCATGTTTCTGAGTAGCTGCTTGCAAATAAATCCTTGGCTCCTCCCTAAAGCTGTCAGGAAAATTATTGACTTTTTTTAATGCTTTTGTTTTTGAAGTGCGACGCATGTGTGATGTCACCTGAAGTGTGAGGCAGACATCTCAAAAACTTCAAAGATACGCAGAGCATAAACTGAATTACAAGGCAATTCGATTTTGGGCTCCAGCAGAAATCACAAAGTAAATATTGCGCAGTTCGGAAAAATTAACAGAAGGCAAAATTGATTCGAAATCAGCCTGGACGCTGTATCATTTTACTTCTCCGATGGTGTTCCTCACATTGTGCCAGAGGACACACTGTTTTATAACACTAGGAGTGTTATACCATGTAGTTCACAATGTACTTTAGGAACATAGGATTAGAACTAGGCCATTCAGCCCCTCGCGTTTGTTCCACCATTAAAGATTTGTAATTATATAGTGCCTTTCATGACATCCCAAAGCACTTTACAGCCAATAAGTACTTTTGAAGTGTAGTCACTGTTGTAATGTAGGAAACGCGGCAGCCAATTTGCGCACAGTAAGCTCCCACGAACAACAATGTGATAATGACCAGATAATCTGTTTTTTTGTGATGTTGATTGAGGGATAAATATTGGCCCAGGACACTCGGGGATAACTCCCCTGCTCTTCTTCGAAATAGTGCCATGGGATCTTTTACGTCCACCTGCGAGGGCAGACGAGGCCTCGGTTTAACGTCTCATCCGAAAGACGGCACCTCCGACAGTGCAGCGCCCCCTCAGTACAGGAAACCCTCGTTTAAACGGCACCTAAATATCCGGAATTCTCTATTAAGCGGCAAAATTCATACTCCGAAAACAACTCCTCAATAACTGGAAATGTTGCCGAGTCCGAGTCCGAGTCTCCCGCGGTGGCCGAGTTAGTCAGTGGGGGTAGTTCTCCAAACTGCCACTACTCGGCTTCTTGGCGCTGTCGGAAGTCCGAACACCTCAATAACAGGAGTCTGACTCTCCCGCGGTGTAGGTGAGTACCCAATTACTGTATACTGCACATTTCTTGATATTTTTAATTTTTGTTTGTTAAAAATAGCCTCGGTAGATAACCCTCTCCGTCATCCGGAATTTTTAATCAACCGGCACCATCCCGGTCCCGTCGGTGCCGGATACCAAAGAGTTTCCTGCACTGCACTGGGAGTGTCAGCCTGGATTTTTGGGCTCAAGTCTCTGGAGTGGGAGTTGACTCTGACTCAAGAGGCGAGAGTGCGACACACTGAGCCACGATTCAATTAGATCACGGCTGGACTGTATCTTAACTCCATTTACCAGCCTCGATTCCCTATCTCTTATTACCCTTGCCTAACAAAAATCTACCAAACTCAGCTATGAAACATGTATCAGTATAGAACTGCTCACTGAAACACCAAGAGAAATCTGGGCAGTTTTCAAACATTGGAATCATGCATAGGTAAAAGGTCGGTTGCCGGTATCGAGCTGGATGTCATGTTTGTGCAAACAAGACCTGATTTCAAAGTGCAAAAACATTTAACAACTAATATTAAAAACACAACAACGACTTGCGTTTATATCGTGTCTTCAAGGTAGACAAATGTTCCAAGGTGCTTCATAAAGGGACGAGGAAAAGCAGATACCAAGGAGAGCTTAGCAGGTGTGACCACATTCTTGGCCAAAGAGGGTGGGTTTTAAGGAGGATCTTAAATGAGAAGAAGGAGGTGAAAAGTGGCGGAGGGGTTGAGGGAGGGAATTCCAGAGAGTGGGATACATGTGGGCTGAAAGCACGGCTGCCAATGATGGGGTGAAGCAACAGTGGATGCACAAGAGGCTAGAGGAAAGGAGAGTGAGTTTTGGGTCGGGGGGGGTGGGGGGAGCTTGAGGGTGGTGTAGGGCTACAGAGTGAGAGAGAGGCGAGGCTATGGAAGGAAGACTTCCACTGCCGTCTTTCGGATGAGACGTTAAACCGAGGCCCCCGTCTGCTCTCTCAGGAGGATGTAAAAGATCCCATGGCCACTCTTTTGAAGAACTGTTTTTCTTTAATGAATGCAAGCTTGCAGGGTTGGAGCGGACACTGCCCAACCCAATTTCAAACAAGGCATTGGACGCAGGCAAGAAACAGTGAGATGGTGTAATGGGGAGATGGTAGGGTTGGCCTTCACAGAATCACAGAATCCCCACAGTGCAGATAGAGGCCATTTCGGCCCATCGAGCCTGCACCGACACATATCCCACCCTATCCCCGTAACCCCACGTATTTAATCCCCCTAATACTAAGGGTCAATTTATCATAGCCAAATCAACCTAACCCGCACATCTTTGGACTTGGACTTTCTGGGAGGGTGAGACACTTCAACCCATCGAGGATTTTCCTCTCCGTGTTTGATAGGGTAGATGTAGAGAAAATGTTTCCACTTGTGGGGGAGACCAGAACTAGGGGCCATAAATATAAGAAAGTCACTAATAAATCCAATATGGAATTCAGGAGAAACTTATTTACCCAGAGAGTGGTGAGAATGTGGAACTCGCTACCACAGGAAGTGGTTGAGGCAAATAGTATAGATGCATTTAAGGGGAAGCTAGGTAAACACATGAGGGAGAAAGGAATAGACGATATGTTGATGGGGTTAGATGAAGAGGGGTGGGAGGAGGCTCGTGTGGAGCATAAACACCGGCACGGACCAGTTAGGCCAAATGGCCTGTTTCTGTGCTGTAAATTCTGTGTGTTAGCCAGTGGCTCAGTTTTTAACACTCTCACCTTGAGCTCAAAAAAAATCCAGGCACTTTGGCACATTGTCTAGGCTGACACTCCAGTGCAGTGCTGAGGGAGCGCTGCACTGTCGGAGGGGCCGTCTTTCGGATGAGACGTTAAACCGAGGCCCCGTCTGCTCTCTCAGGTGGACGTACAAGATCCCACGGCCACTATTGCGAAGAAGAGCAGGGGAGTTCTCCCTGCAAGCAGATGATCTGGCCATTATCACATTGCTGTTTGTGGGACCTTGCTGTGCGCAAATTGGCTGCCGCGTTTCCTACATTACAACAGTGACTACACGTCAAAAAAAAAAGTACTTCATTGGCTGTAAAGCACTTTGGGACGTCGGGTGGACGTGAAAGGTGCTGTATAAATGCAAGTCTTTCACTTTTAAAATTCGATGTAACTGTGTCCCTGTTGAGATCAATTCATAGTTCTCATTGCACCAAACAACAACAACAACAACTTGTATTTATACGCCTTTAACGTAGTAAAACGTCCCAGGGCACTGCACAGGGGTATTTTAAGACAAAGAATTTGACACCGAGCCACATAAGGATAAATTAGGGCAGGTGACCAAAAGCTTGGTCAAAGAGGTAGGTTTTAATGAGCGTCTTAAAGGAGGAAAGAGAAGTAGCGAGGCAGAGAGGTTTAGGCAGGGAATTCCAGAGCCACCAAAGGTTGAGCGATTATAATCGGGGGTGCTCAAGAGGGCAGAATTAGAGGAGCGCAGATATCTCGGGGGGGGGGGGGGGGGGGTTGTGGGGCTGAAGGAGATTACAGAGATAGGGAGGGGCGAGGCCATGGAGGGATTTGAAAACAAGGATGAGAATTCTGAAATCGAGGTGTTGCTGAAACCGGGAGCCAATGTAGGTCAGCGAGCACAGGGGTGATGGGCGAACGGAACTTGGTGCGAGTTAGGACATGGGCAGCCGAGTTTTGGATGACCTCAAGTTTAGGTCAGGGTGGAATGTAGGCCGGCCAGGAGTGCGTTGGAATAGTCAAGTCTAGAGGTAACAAAGGCTGAGGTTGGTTCATTGATTAATTGGGAATAATATTGATCACTTTACTAATTGGCAGCCTCTTCAGTTTGGGCCAAGTTCCTTCTGACCAATGGCAGCCTTGCTATTGTCCTTGGGCAATCCGGGGCGGGGTCGGGGTCTGATTGACAAGTGTTGCGACCAATCGACAAGCAGCTATTCGTTATTGGCATGTTTGATGACGAATCAGCGCTGGGCGGAGGCGGCACATCCGCTGCCGAGCGATTTATCGAGCAATCAAGTATTTCGATTTGGTAATAAACAGCGGGATGGGAAACATTATTCGCTGCTGCAGTCAAAAGCTGACAAGAGGTTTACCTTTTTTTTGGCTCAAAATTGGCCATTCGGTCGGTGACACGGTGGCGAGGCCGCCTCTGCCGTCTCATCATGACAACCGTACAACCCGCCCACCCAATGGTTATCATTCCAGCCAATCAGAGGATCCAACGGCTTGAATGACAAGGGTTTTGTCCAGTCACTATGCGAGGTACGCGTAGCTCCTGCCCACCGAGCGGGACGTTACCCCCCCCAATCTCAGCCAATAGATCCAGCAGCTGCCTCTGATTGACGTTTCCGTTCACCAATAAACGGCAAGAAAACTACGATTGACACCCGCCCCGACCAATGGGCTCGGAGGGTGGGCTGGCGAGGCCGAGCGGGGCGGAGCTCCCGCCCGCCGCTGATCGACACGGCGCCGGGCCAATAGAATGGCGGCGTCGGGATGATGGACGGCCGCGTCGAAGCAATCAGGCGGCGTGGGGAGCCGTGATTGACAGGCGCTTCGGCCAATCAGGTGCGGAGGTGGGGGGGGGCGGGATGGACGCCGCCCAGTCCCGGCCTGCTGATCCAGGCGCCCAGTGACAGTCAGACTGAGGCCTGGTGTGTGTGAGGGGATTTCTTCATCCTGCCGCTCGCTTCCCCTTGGCCGAGGCGGTGGCTTGTAACCCGAGAAGATGCCGGCGGTGTCGAAAGGCGATGGGATGAGGGGGCTGGCGGTGTTTATCTCGGACATTAGGAACTGTGAGTGGGCTGCAGATGATTTTTTTTTGGGGGAGTGGGGACAGGCAAAGCCCTTCAGCTCATTTATAATTCATTTGGCAACTCCCCCTCCCCTTGCTAAAAAAAAAAATTAAACATTAATCCAACCTTTACCGTTTTTTTCAATTAATCAGTTAAAATCGATTTATTTATTTAATATTTTCCAGTTCAATTCAGCCTCTTGTGTGTATGTGTGAGTGGTTTGGTGGCACGGTTTCCGCCACGGAGCGCTGGCGACGGCGGACGCGCTCCGGGAAGGTTCGTCCGCCCGTCCCCCTGATCCAAGCCGGCGACCCCTTTTTTTGATTTGTTTTTGCTTTTCGACAGTGGGCAAGGCGGCGAGCGGGGCAGCGTCGGACCGCCGCCATTTTGCGTGCCCGCCGCCCGGCTGGTTCGTCCCCGCTGACCTGACGCGGGCGGGCGGGCGGGTGGGTGGCGACGGCTCGCCGGTTCTGCTCAGGGCGGATGGGGAGGTGTGGGATTTGCTGAGTGGGAGTGAGTGAGTGTGCCTCGTGTGGGCAGAGCACTCCATTTTAAAAAGGAACGGGGAGAAAATCGCTGGCACAACAGCAGTTTGAATCATCTTGGCTCTCACCCCCCCCCCCCCCCCCCCCCCCCCCCCCCCACAGTCATCTTCCGACCGGAGGAGCAGCATATCTAATCCTGCATTTGTTCCTTGCATCCCTTACCCAAAACCGATCCAGAATATTAACTAGGGCTGGAAGGAGGGGAGGGGGGCGGGGTGGGCAGACAAACTAAATGCAGCAATGACTCTCTCAGTGCTAAAAATGAGCTTGCTGTTAATCTGTCGAGGAATAAGAGGGTGTCATAAAGGTGGATTGATGTAGGGAGACTGTCTGTAAGTGCACAGGATTTCGTCCCTTGAGTGGAATAGTACAAAATGGGTGGGATTGATTGCTCAGGTTAATGCCGTGCAGTGATTGGCACTACAGTAAGACAAAATGGGTAAGGGTGTTGTGTAGTTGGAGTGAATTCATCACAAAATGTATGTTTAATGCACTAAAAACCACGCATCTGCCCCAGTTGCACTATTTCCTAGTTTCTCAATCGCCTCACTTTAGTATTGAACCTTGACCACCAACATCAGGGTCACAAGTACAACTCTGCTCTGAGACCATTGGTAAACGGTAATGACCGCACCCTTCACCCGTTCTGCGCTAATCTCTGATCCAGGTTTCAGATCTGTACCGAGCTAATTTTGCAATGGAGTGGATTGCAAATGTCCAGAAACACTTGCTGATGGTCTGCCCAATGTGTTATCGCCAGTGTGCATTAAACAGTTTGCCCCCCCCCCCCCCCCTTTTTTTGTGTTAAGTACTTCCAGGTTAGCAGGAACAGCTCTGGTCAGAGATGAACATGAAACTCTCCACACCCGAACCAAACATCATGGCTCAATCCCAATCTCCCAAGAGTAGCTAAAATAGGACGAGTGATACTTGAACATCCCACTGTCTGCTTTAATGTTTTCATTCAGCAAAATTGCTAAATCGAGGCCTTTTGGGATTTGTTTGCTCAGAACTGCGATGTTTTTTTTTAAATGGTCATTAGGTTTGAAAGGCTGTACCATTTTTTTGCTGTTTTCTTCGCTGTAAGTCCGTACAGATCTACTGTTTGTCTGCATTTCACCAGCCTCCTGGTATCTCACTTGAGTGAATATTCTGCATATGACTACCTAGACAGTGAGTATGGGTACTAGTCAATTGTAGACGGCATTGCCTTTGAGCCAGATGATCACCTCTGATGCCCACATATGTTCCTTTTCCATTGGGGTGTCACTGGATAGTGATCAGGACTCAAAGCCCAGCAGATGGTTTCTCTCTTCTCCTGTGTCAGCCGTGGCTCAGTTGGTAGCACACTCGCCTCTGAGTCAGAAGGTTGTGGGTTTGAGTCCCACTCCAGGGACTTGAACCCACTCCTGGGACTTGAACACACAAAGCTAGGCTGACACTCCAGCGCAGTACTGAGGGAGTGCTGCACTGTCGGAGGTATGAGACGTTAAACCGAGGCCCTGTCTGCTCTCCCAAGTGGACGTTAAAGATCCCATGGCACTATTTTGAAGAAGAGCTGGGGAGTTCTCCCCGGTGTCCTGGCCAATATTTATCCTTCAATCAACATAACAAAAACAGATTATCTGGTCATTACCACATTGCTGTTTGTGGGAGCTTGCTGTGTGCAAATTGGCTGCTGTGTTTCCCACATTACAACAGTGACTCCACTTCAAAAAGTACTTCATTGGCTGTAAAGTGCTTTGAGACGTCCGTTGGTTGTGAAAGGCGCTATAGAAATGCAAGTCTTTTTTTCTTCTGTTCCCAACCCCTACCTCACCAAAAAAGTCCAGAGATCAAATGTGGCATTACAACTCTCCCTTCCTCGACCGGGAGCACCGAGTCCGGTTGTCATGACATAGGAACAGGAGGAGGCCATTTAACCCCTCAAGCCTGTTCCGCCATTCAATGAGATCATGGCTGATCTGTGACCTAAATCCATATACCCGCCTTTGCGCCGTATCACTTAATACCTTTGGTTAACAACAATCTATCAATCTCAGATTTATAGTCCTAGACTCCCCAACCAGCGGAAATAGTTTCTCTCTATCTACCCTATCTGTTCCCCTTAATATCTTGAAAACTTCGATCAAGTCACCCCTTAACCTTCTAAATTCCAGGGAATGCAACCCTAGATTGTGTAATCTCTCCTCGTAATTTAACCCTTGGAGTCCAGGTATCATTCTGGTAAATCTACGCTGCACTCCCTCCAAGGCCAGTATGTCCTTCCTAAGGTGTGCCTAGAATTGCTCACAGTACTCCAGGTGTGGTCTAACCAGGGCCTTGTACAGCTGCAGCATAACCTCTGTCTCAGCTGTGTTCTGTCTGAGCTCAGCCACCTTGCCACAGAATGGGAGTCGAATGTGGGATCTTCTGCTCTGTATGGCTCAGGGGTGCCGTCAACTGCTGGGCCATAGGGAGTACTGAGGCACAGAATTTAGCGCTCTCGCTCCCACTATGAAAGTGCTGATATCTCTTCTCGCTGTTTCTGATAGAGAATCAGAATAGTTTTTAGAGATGAAGTGGATAAATATTGGAGGAAAAAAAATCTAAACCGCTAAGGGAAAAGGGCAGTGATTGGGTCTAAATGGATAGCTGTTCAAGATGGCTAAATGGCCTCATCCTGTGGTGTCCAATTCTATGCTTCTTTGCCGCCCTCCCCTTTCCAGATGGTCCACCTAGAGTCAGAAACCCACTGGCCAATTACAGCAGATAATCCTCTGAATTCGGTGCAGCCTGTTTGCACAGCATCCACTGAGAATTGCAATCCCAGCTGCAGGAGTTTGCATTGATGGAGAAACGAGCCCCCCGGGGAGAAAGCCAAATCTTTGATCAAAACTGTAATTAAAGACCATAGATCGCAGGCTGCATCCATTGTCGAAACCTCAACATGACTTCAGGCTGGACCAGTTATTTTGGGTCCTGTTATTAAGCAGCTGGGAATTCATTTTGTACAGTTGTGAGCACAGGCAGAACAGCAGTGAGCGCTCCTTGAATAACAGTCGAAACATCACCACTTTAGAAAAGTAACGTAAAAAAGAAAGACTTGCATTTCTCCAGCGCCTTTCACGACCTCAGGACGTCCCAAAGCGCTTTACAGCCAATGAAGTACTTTTGAAGTGTAGTCACTGTTGTAATGTGGGAAACGCGGCAGCCAATTTGCGCACAGCAAGATCCCACAAACAGCAGTGATCAGATCATCTGTTTTTTTTAGTGATGTTGGTTGAGGGATAAATATTGGCCCAAGGGCACCAGGGATAACTCCCTGTTCTTCTTCGAAATAGTGCTATGGGATCTTTTACATCCACCCGAGAGGGAAGACGGGGTCTCCGATTTAACGTCTCATCTGAAAGACGGCACCTCCGACAGTGCGGCACTCCCTCAGCACTGCACTGGGAGTGTCCGCCTGGATCTTGTGCTCAAGTCTCTGGAGTGGGACTTGAACCCATGACCACCTAAATCAGAGGCGAGAGCGCTGCCCACTGAGCCACGGCTGCCACTTCAGCCTGGAGGGGGGGAACTGAGGAGGAGGAGGAGGAGGAGGAGGAGGAGGAGGATGGGTTGGGTACTGCTGCTGTCGGAGGGATGGAGAAGCCTTAATATTTCTATCTTATTAAACCGTCCCGGTGATGGGCAAGGGCCCATAGTGCTAAAAGGTAAGCTCGAGAAAAGTGAGAGAGATTATGGGTAATCTTTTGTTGTTCTAAAAGCCTGGAGATTTTGGGAGGACCTGTCTACCTGGTCCACATAGTCATTGAAGATCCTACAGCACTATTAGGAGAAGAGCAGGGAGTTTTCCCTGCATCCTGACCAATATTAATTCCTTAACCTAAAAAAAAATGACCGACTGGCTGTTTATCTCATTGCTGACTGTGGGATCTTGCTGTGTGGAAATGCTTGACGCTCTTGCCTACATAAAAGAATTGCTTGAAAGTAATTCATTGTATATGAAACACCTTTTTTGAGACATTTCCGCACGGTGTGATGAGACCCGATTGTAAATGCAAGTCATTCCTTCTCGAAAGTCAGTGTCAAACGGTTCTCTGTTATCTGGGACACTGGAATTTCCTTCTTAAAACGGCCCTTTTGCTCAGATTGACTGCTAGCATCTGTTTGGTGCAGATTGTTTTAACTTTCTGCGGGAAGAGCAGCTGTGTATGCAAGCAGCACAACTGCAGCCATTAACCTTCTCCCCTCATTCCTCTAAGCTGGTCAAAACGCCAATCTTTGCAGCCTTCCCTCTCCCTGTATCCTCACTTGTGTTGAGATGGTCACTCATTGTGCCCAAATCCTGTGGTAATGCTTGCATACTTAGCACTTTGAAACTGTGGAAAGCCTTATCTCCCTTTGTCTTTCCTTCCTTCTGCAATCTATAGGCTTTTAAGTAAAAAGAATGAACGGCCCAAAGTGCTTCACAAACGCGGTTACATCCTCTTGAACTAGCAGACAGCACCTCAGTTTAGCCTCTCGTCTGAAAGACGGCACCTCTGACGATGCAGCACTCCCTCAGTACTGCTGTGAAGTATTGGCTTCAAGTCATAGAGTTGACTGGCGCACATGATCTAGGGTTGGGTTTTTAAATCCAAACTTACTGTTACTTAATCACAATTTCCTGACTTACTTCTTGAAAAGAGAAGGCTGAGGCGTGACCTAATAGAGGTCTTTTAATATTATGAAAGGTTTTGATAGAGTAGACAGAGAGAGAGTGTTTCCACCTGTGGGAAGAGCAAAACTAGAGGCCAGCAATACAAGATAGTCACCAAGAAATCCAGAAGGGAATTCAGGAGAAACTTCTTTACCCAGAGAGTGGTGAGAATGTGGAGCTCACTACAGCAGGGAGTGGTTGAGGCAAATAGCACTGATGCATTTAAGAGGAGGCTAGATAAGCACATGAGGGAGAAGGGAATATAGGGCTATGCTGATAGTTAGATGAGGAAGGATGGGAGGAGGCTCGAGTGGAGCATAAATGCCGACATGACCTGTTTCTGTGCTGTATATTCTACGTAATTCTACCTATTCTCTTCTACTTCCCCCCCCCCACCCCCACCCTTGGTATCTTGCACTGAGGGCCCTAGCATTTCACATAGTTTTCTGTGTTTAAAAATAAAACATTTTTTGCACATCTATTCAAATCCACTTTTATAATTTGAAGGAATGTCCCATTTGAGGTGGAAGTTTTGCACTCGTCACAGTGAGGGGAATGGAATAGAAAAAATGTTCCAACACCAAGCACACTTGGGTCAAGTTTAGCACAGCTAAAATGCCATTTAAAGTTCTCACTTCACGCTGGCCCCCACCCCCCTTGGTGGGCCTCAACCCTGGCCTCAGAAGGACAACACCCAACTGCACCAGCGTAGCATTTTTCCTTTTTTCCCCCCACATAAGCCATGCTCACGGTTGCCTATTTATGTATGATTGATTCAGGGCAGCATGTGGTGTACACCTGTCCATAAGAACATAAGAAATAGGAGTAGGGGTAGGCCATACGGCCCCTCGAGCCTGCTCCGCCATTCGGTGAGATCATGGCTGATCTTCTACCTCAACTCCACTTTCCCGCCATATCCCTTGATTCCTTTAGTGCCCAAAAATCTATCAATCTCAGGCTTGAATACACTTATCGACTGAGCATGCACAGCTCTCTGTCGGAAGAGAATTCCAAAGATTCACAACCCTCCTGAGTGAAGAAATTTCTCCTCATCTCCGTCCTAAATGGCCGACCCCTTATCCTGAGACTATGACCCCGAGTTCTAGACTCTCCAGCCAGGGGAACTGGCTCAAGATGGCCCAAATTCATTTGACCTCTTCCAGCCCCACAACCCTCCGATCTCTGCGCTCCTCCAATTCTGGCCTCTTGCGCATCCCCAATTTTAATCACTTCATGATTGGCGGCCGTGCCTTCAGCTGCCTGGGCCCCGAGCTCCGGAATTTCCTCCCTAAACCTCTCTACCTCTCTCCTCCTTTTAAGAAGCTCCTTTACAACCTTCCTCTTTGACCAACCTGTCCTAATATCTCCTTATGTGGCTCGGTGTCAAATTTTGTTTGATAATCGCGCCTGTGAAGCGCTTTGGTACCTTTTGCTACGTTAAAGGCGGTAGATCAATGCGATGACTTTACCTGTGGCTCTACCAGCAAAGTGAGGAGACTCTCTCCTCGCCTCCCCCATCCGTGTGCGCTGGATTCAAAGCCAGGTCCCAGCGGTGTCTGATACAATTTACAAATGTCTAATGATGCCAGATTGAGGTGTCCATCTGCTAGGTCACTGAGTTTTGAAACGATGTCTGCGTCATAGGATTCTGGAGTCTGCAATTAATTGCAGTGTAGAAATTGTGTTTTCTACTTCTTGGTGTCTGGCTTAAGAAAAAAATTCTTGGCTTAAAAAAATGTTTTTTTTTTAGAATCATACAGCACAGAAGGAGGCCATTATTGCGCACACACTCAAATCCCCATGTCAGTGTCACCCCCCTTCTCTTTCCACCCCCCCCCCCCCAACATTATTTCACACTGGCAACTATCTCACCCAATATTATCATAGACTCATACAGCACGCAAGGAGACCTCTCGGCCCATCGTGTCTGTGCCGGCTCTTTGAACGAGCTCTCCAATTAGTGCCACTCTCCTGCTCTTTCCCCCCGTAGCCCTGCAGATTTTTCCTTTTCAAGTATTTATCCAATTTCCTTTTGAAAGTTACGATTGAATCTGCTTCCACCGCCCTTTCAGGCAGCGCGTTCCAGATCACTACAACTCGCTGCGTAAAATAAATTTTCCTAATTTCCCCACCTGATTCTTTTGCCAATTACCTTAAATCTGTGTCCTCTGGTTACCGCCCCTCCTGCCACTGGAAACAGTTTCTCCCTGTCTATTCTATCAAAGCCCTTCATGATTTTGAACACCTCTATTAAATCTCCCTACTCTGCTCTATAAGGAGAACAATTCCAGCTTCTCCTGTCGCTCCACATTGTTGAAGTCCCTCTTACTTTTTTTTTCCAGGCAAAAGCAAAGAAGCAGAAATTAAACGAATAAACAAAGAGCTGGCAAACATCCGATCAAAGTTCAAAGGTAAGTGTACCCGTTTGCCGATGGGGAAACCTCTTCAGAGCTGGTGCAGGGGAAGGTGGGGATGGATTTTGGTGACAGACTGCAGGCCTGGCAAGCGCCACCCACCTAGCTGCCCACAGAAGCAGCATTGGCAAAATGTGTGTGTGTCTGTGTGTGTGTGTGTGTGTGTGTGTGTGTGTCTGTGTGTGTCTGTGTGTGTCTGTGTGTGTCTGTGTGTGTCTGTGTGTGTCTGTGTGTGTCTGTGTGTGTCTGTGTGTGTCTGTGTGTGTCTGTGTGTGTCTGTGTGTCTGTGTGTGTCTGTGTGTGTCTGTGTGTGTCTGTGTGTGTCTGTGTGTGTCTGTGTGTGTCTGTGTGTGTCTGTGTGTCTGTGTGTCTGGCAAGTCCAGCATTTGGTGGTGGTGGTGAGCCGCCTTCTTCAACCGCTGCAGACCGTGTGGTGAAGACGCTCCCACAGTGCTGTTAGGGAGGGAGTTCCAGGATTTTGACCCAGCGACGATGAAGGAACGGCCGATATATTTCCAAGTCAGGACGGTGTGTGACTTGGAGGGAACTTGGAGGTGGTGGTGGTCCCATGCGCCTGCTGCCCCTTGTCCTTCTAGACGGTAGGGTTTGGGAGGTGCCGTTGAAGTCTTGGCGAGTTGCTGCAGCGCATCGTGTAAACTATTGCAAAAGACACAGTTAGCAGTCTGCAGCAAATGCACCCTGCTGCTTTTTCCCACGTAGTGTTTGCAACCGTGTCTTCTGGGGAGCTAGTAGGTGGTGGCTATTTGCTATCTTCTCTTCCTACACAGCCCCTTCCCCCAAACGCAGAAGACTCTGAGTGAGACACCCTGTTCACATTTGTGCACCTCCCTGATAGCTTGTGGTTAGAGCTGACAAGGCAATCGGGTGGAGCTCTTGATTGGGGAACACTGTATGGTGTGAGGAGGCCTTTGCAGCGCTTGGCAATGCCTGGAGAATGTGAGGCATGAGCAGTACGTCCAGAAAACGAGGGAGGCGAACTCGCGACAAAAAAAATAATGTGGGGCTGTGTTTATTTCCTGCTGTGGAACTTGTGGTTGAGGTGATCAGCAGAGATGCATTTAAAGGGAAGCTAGATTAAAAACATGAGGGAGAAAGGAATAGCAGATATGCTGATAGGGTGCGATGAGGAGGCTTGTATGGAGCATAAACTCCGACATGGACCAGTTGAGCTGAATGGCCTGTTTCCGCGCTGTACATTCTATGAAACACATTAATATTTAGTTAAGATATTTTTATAACCAAAATGAGCTAGCTACGTTTTGTGTGGGGAGCTTGAATCCCTTGTGTTCGAGTGTGTATGCGACTGCATTCTTGCTCCGACCACAGCCTTGCCAGTTACCGTGCCGAAACCTGTTTGCTTCAAAGATAATATCTACCCTGCTCTGTATGCTGGTTGGATTTTCTCTCCTGCCTATTTTTTGTTGGAAGTTGTGAACTCAGTCAGATCCTTCAGGAGACTGGGAGAGATGCAAAGGGTTGAACAGACATGAGTGTGTGAGGTGATTGCTTCAGGATACCCTGTTGACTTTATTGTCTGGGAGCACAGTTCACATGCCCGGCACCCCAGTGAGACAGAATGGCAGGGTATTCTCCCTGTGCGTTGCACATTTCCTGCACATTGCCACTTCAGCGGCGTCACTAGGAGGCTGTGCTTCTCATGGAGAAACCAATTACGCCTCTAGACTGAATCCAGTTAAACATAGGAATTGCTAGACGGAAAAAGACCACGGTCCATCTAATTTGCCTTCTCCCATCCTGGTAGTCTCATTATACAACGATAATGGAGTTGTCGACTAATCACAGCAATCAATCTCTCAGTTGCTCTACAACAGACCCAGACATGAGGTGAGGAAAACCCCCAGTGGTGGAGAGTTTTGGGAACCATAGGCCCAAAGTCACCTATTCCTCCCGAGCATGTCCACTCACCACACATCATGTCTCCAATTACTCAGATACTGGATCCCAAAATGTTTCCTGAAAGAAATCTGTCTCACTTGCATTTGAATGAATCAATGCTAACTCCTTCCACCATCTCCCTGGGGAGCCTGTTCCACAGATTGACCACTCGCTCACTGAAACAATGTTTCCGCAGATCAGTTTTGAATTCCACCCCCCTTCGAGCGCATGCCGTGTCCTCTGGTTCTACTGTACTGGACAAGGTGAAACAGCTCGTCACGGTCGACATTAGCCAGCCCCTTTCGAATCCTAAAAACAGCAATCCCATCGAGAGAGACCTAGTTGATAAAGGATCACCATGTCTAGCAATACACTACACAAATCAGAAGTTCCCGACTCAACTGATCTCTGGCAGGTTAACAGTTGGGGCGATACAGTTTGTCTCCGTGTGTTTTTTGGGGGGAGGGGGAGGGTGGAATCGGCCGGGTTTCCATCGCTTAGTCGCTGTCAAGAGAGCTCTACTGGAAAATGCATTTCCATTGGCGGCATCGTCTTCTTAGGCAGTCCCTCGGAACCGCGGATGATTTGCTTCCACATTAAAAATGAGTTCTCAGGTGATTAATGAGTCCAATGTGGGACCTACAGTCTCTGTCACAGGTGGGGCAGACGGTGGTTGAAGGGGCGGGTGGGTGGGGTGCTTGGGTTGACGTGCGCTCCTTCCGCTGTTTGCGCTTGGCTTCCGCTTGCTCCCGGCGAAGAGACTCGAGGTGTTCGGCGTCTTCCCGGATTCTTCTCCTCCACTTTGTGCGGTCTTGGGCCAGGGATTCCCAGGTGTCAGTGGGGATGTTGCACTCTTTCAAGGAGGTTTTGAGGGTGTCCTTGAAGCGTTTCCTCTGCCCACCTGGGGCTCTCTTGCCGTGTCGGAGCTCCGAGTAGAATAGCTCCATAGGCATAGTGTGCGGGACTCTAAGGTAGAATCGTCTGCCAGTGGAGAATGGTCACGGTTGCAGGAGGCTGCTTGCACCTGTAGGGATGGACTGCAGCACGAGTCAATGTCTTCCGGGGAGGAGCGGTAACATGAGTGAACTAGAAAACCTCAAATACATTTAGAATATTTTGGGTTTTTTTTCAACAAAAAAAATGCAGAGGTATTTTGAGTGTTTTTCTTTCTGCGCTCCCTACCCAGTGCTATCTGAGGGGAGAGAATGGATTTCAGTGTCTTTGGGTGGGGGCCGGAGGGGGTTAGCAGGAACCCAAATTGGGAAATAAATATTGAAATAAGGGAACTGGGTTGCTTTTGCAAGCCTGGCCACCGCAGTGGGAGTTTGTGCACAACAGTTGCCGTTTCCCAGTCAGTGTGGCACTGCCACTCTCCTCCAAACACTGTGGGTCAGCACAATTTTTATTTTCCTCTTGGTGGTCCCAGAATGTGTGTGTGTGTTTTTTTTTTCCCATTGCCCCCAGCTCCCCCGCCTCCTAAGGTCAAAATGCAGTCAACACACAGGACTGAAAGAAAGCAGCAGCAACTTCCCTCAGCACATCCTGGCTTCCTGTTGCAGTTGTGCGTCAGCTGTTTTTTTCTTCTTCTCTTCCAACAGTGAGAAACGCACACAAGTCAGCAGTATCTCCGGAGCCTCCGCTCCAGAGCAAGGGTGGGGAGGAGAGGGAGGGTGGCGGGGGGGGGAGGTTTAGAAATAATCTGAATCAGCACAGGTCCCTTTCTCCTTTTTAACCTCATCCCTCCCCAGAAGATGCCACTCTTGCAGAGCACGGTTGCACAGGTTGACGGGTGCTGGAGTCCCCTCTAGGCACCAGCTTAAGTGACCATTTCTTCACCCATGAAACGAGGCAGGAAATGTTGGCAGGTTATTCGACCGTGCAAAGCATCACAAACAAGCCCAATCTTATTCTCGCCCGACGGCCGCGCATGAACGTTTTTCAACAGAGGTTGCTTGATAGAGAACAGGAACCCAGGCTGATTTCCCCCCCCCCCCCCCCCCCCCCCCCCCCCCCCCAACCCCTGGCATGGACCAGTAGGGCCGAATGGCATGTTTCTGTGCTGCACCTTTCGTGTAATTCTATGAAATTCTCTTTTCTCCGCTGCAGGAGACAAGGCGTTGGATGGCTACAGTAAGAAGAAGTATGTCTGCAAGCTGCTCTTCATCTTCCTGCTCGGCCATGACATTGACTTTGGCCACATGGAGGCGGTCAACCTGCTCAGTTCCAATAAGTACACGGAGAAGCAGATTGTGAGTATTTATTTCTGCTCGATCAGAATTGTGGGGGGAGAAGTGGATTGTGGAGCAGGTGTTATTGAGGGAAAAGGCGGAACTTAACCAGAGGGCACAGATTTAAGGTGATTGGTAAAACAACCAGAGGCGACACGAGGCAAAGCTTTTTTACGCAGCGAGTGGTTAGGATTTGGAATGCACGGCCCGATCGGGTGGTGGATACAGATTCAATAGTAGCCTTCAAAAAGGAATTGGATAAATACATGAAGGAGAAAAAATTGCAGGAATATGGGGAAAGAGCGGGGGAGTGGGACTAACTGGATTGCTCTTCGAAAGAGCCGGCGCAGACTCGATGGGCCAAATGGGCTCCTTCTGTGCTGCACTATTCTATGAAAACTTATGACCTGCTAAAGAACTGCATGGGGCTGACTTCCTGATGAGATCAAATCGGTTCCTCTTGTAAATCTCTCTTCTTCAGATTTAATCCGCACATACTGTGATAGACAGGAAGCTTGAGACTGTGTTGAGCAAGATTTCTGATTAGCAACCATCTCTCTCTCAAAAAAAAATGGTTGCAGACTTTGGGATGGTTGCCTCACCTAAGTAGCCATTCCTTAATGCTGAGCTGAAGACGGCGAGAACCAACGGGTCCTTCAACCAAGGAGGACATCACAGTCGAGCCTGATCCTGTTCTTGTCCGAAAGCTGTGCACGTAGACCTGAGAGAGCAGACGGGGCCTCGATTTAACATCTCATCCGAAAGACGGCACCTCCGACAGTGCAGCACTCCCTCAGCACTGCACTGGGAGTGTCAGCCTAGCTTTATGTGCTCAAGTCCCTGGAGTGGGACTCGAACCCACAACCTTCTGACTCTACGGGCAACACGGTGGCATAGTGGTTAGCACTGGTGCCTCACAGCGCCAGAGACCCGGGTTCGAATCTGACCTCAGGTGACTGTCTGTGTGGAGTTTGCACATTCTCCCCGTGTCTGCGTGGGTTTCCTCCGGGTGCTCCGGTTTCCTCCCACTGTCCAAAAATATGCGGGTTAGGTTGATTTGGCTATGATAAATTGACCCTTAGTGTTAGGGGGGGATTAAATATGTGGGGTTATGGGGATAGGATGGGATATGTTAGGGGGAATTAAATACGTGGGGTTACGGGGGTCGGGTGGGATATGTGTACTGTGGGGATTAAAGCAGGGACAGGGTACTGGATTTGAATGATCAGCCATGATCGTATTGAATGGTGGTGCAGGCTCGACGGGCCGAATGGCCTACTCCTGCTCCTAGATTCTATGTCTATGTTTCTATGACTCAGAGGCAAGTGTGCTACCCACTGAGCCACAGCTGACACTTGCATTTCTATAGGGCCTTTCACGGCCTCAGGACGTTCCAAAGTGCTTCACATACCAATGGAGTGTAGTCACTGTTGTACTGCAAGGAAAGGTGGCAGGTAAGTTGCACACAGCAAGCTCCCACAAACAGCAATGAGAATGAGATCATCTGTTTGTGATGATGCTTGAGGGATAAATATTGGCTAGAACACTGGGGAGAACTACCTTCTTCAATGATTCCAACGTTTACATCCCCACTACTCTAATGAGTCCACTCCATGTGTTGGTCACTCTTTGTGTGAAGTCGAACTTCCTGATATTAGGCCTACATGGTTTTTGGGTGGGTACCATACACAAGGTATCGCAATTGTGTGGGTCAGGCTGGATGGACCAGAGGGTCTTTTCCTGTCTGTCATTGTTTGTATGTTCATGCATTTATCTTTCACTATTTGATCCTGTGACCACTCGCCCCACTCTCTCCATTTTTTAATATAAGTAATATTTTAGATTTACCTTTTTCTATAGTGTATCAACTGTCCGACAGTCTGGAAAAACTCAAGTGTCTGCATTTTGTTCCTTGTAACTCAGACCATTGACACTGGGGATTAGCCTCGTAGCCATTCTCCAGTGCTTGAATATCTCCCTTGTGTGTCTCGGTGACCAGAACTAGATACTGTACTTGAGGTGTGGTCTAACCAGAACTCTCTGCAGTTTAATTGTGATTTCCTCTGAATTGCATTGCAAGGTTGTGGCTAATATTTTTGCTGCTCTGCATTAGACATGTTGAGCACAAATTCTACTAAAGACCGTCTCTTGTACCACAACATCCTTCAGAGTTCCAGGTTCAAGAGATGTGTTCTGCGTTCTCAGGGTTACCTCTTCATCTCAGTGCTGGTGAACTCTAACAGCGAGCTGATCCGTCTGATAAACAATGCCATCAAGAACGACCTGGCCAGCCGCAACCCCATCTTCATGTGTCTCGCTCTGCACTGCATCGCGAATGTCGGCAGCAGGGAAATGGCAGAGGCGTTTGCGTCCGAAATTCCCAAAATCCTGGTGGCTGGGTAAGCACGTCTTCATGCGATTGTGATGAAAGCCTTTTTTTTTTCTCTTTTTCTTTAGCTGGTGTGAGAAATGGGAAATTGCCACATTAATGCTCAGAAGTGTTCTTCTGAGGTTTGGGCTAAGACACAATGTTGGGGGAAAGCACTATTCTATCTAACCCGTGCTGTACCTGCCCTGGGAGTGTTTGATGGGACAGTGTAGAGGGAGCTTTACTCTGTATCTAACCTGTGCTGTACCTGCCCTGGGAGTGTTTGATGGGACAGTGTAGAGGGAGCTTTACTCTGTATCTAACCCGTGCTGTACCTGCCCTGGGAGTGATTGATGGGACAGTGTAGAGGGAGCTTTACTCTGTATCTAACCCGTGCTGTACCTGCCCTGGGAGTGTTTGATGGGGACAGTGTAGAGGGAGCTTTACTCTGTATCTAACCCGTGCTGTACCTGCCCTGGGAGTGTTTGATGGGGACAGTGTAGAGGGAGCTTTACTCTGTATCTAACCCGTGCTGTACCTGCCCTGGGAGTGTTTGATGGGACAGTGTAGCGGGAGCTTTACTCTGTATCTAACCCGTGCTGTACCTGCCCTGGGAGTGTTTGATGGGACAGTGTAGAGGGAGCTTTACTCTGTATCTAACCTGTGCTGTACCTGCCCTGGGAGTGTTTGATTGGACAGTGTAGAGGGAGCTTTACTCTGTATCTAACCCGTGCTGTACCTGCCCTGGGAGTGTTTGATGGGGACAGTGTAGAGGGAGCTTTACTCTGTATCTAACCCGTGCTGTACCTGCCCTGGGAGTGTTTGATGGGGACAGTGTAGAGGGAGCTTTACTCTGTATCTAACCCATACTGTACCTGTCCTGGGGGTGTTTGATGCTGACCTCGCCCCAAATGGAAGATATTCCGTGCCCAGTGTCAAGAACCTTCAACTTGATGAATCCAAACCCTACATTTTAAAAATAAAACCAGCATTGTTGTTTTTCCTCCTTTTCCCCTCTGTAATCAGCAGCTCCAACCCCCCAGGATTCATTTAATATAAAAACAGAAAATGCTGGCAACACTCAGCAGGTCAGTCAGCATCTGTGAAGAGAGAGAAACAGAGTTAACGTTTCAGGTCGATGACCTTTCATCAGAATTCTTCCATTGAACTTGTTGGTGATGTTGCGTTGACAGTGATACCATGGACAGTGTGAAACAGAGTGCTGCCTTGTGTCTGCTGCGTCTCTACAAGACTTCCCCAGACCTGGTACCCATGGGCGAGTGGACATCCCGAGTCGTACATCTACTCAACGACCAGCATCTGGTAAATAATTTTTTTGTCTTAAATTTAAAAAAAAAATAGTAATTCTAGCTCATTTGTTAAATTCTCTGCACAGTATAAAGCCGAGCCATACCTAACAGAGAGGCCCCAAATTCAGTCCCTCTTCAGTTAATGAAGACTTGCATTTATATAGCACCTTGAATAGTAGTCACTGTTGTAATGCAGATGGCAGATCATCTGCTTTAGTGATGTTGGTTGAGGGAGAAATATTGGGCCCAGGACACTGGGGAGAACTCCCCTGCTCTTCTTTGAAATAGTGCCATGGGATCTTTTACGTCCACCTGAGAGAGCAGACGGGGCCCTCGGTTTAACGTCTCATCCGAAAGACGGCACCTCCGACAGTGCAGCACTCCCTCAGTATCGCACTGGAGTGTCAGCCTAGCTTTATGTGCTCAAGTCTCTGGAGTGGGGACTTGAACCCACAACCTTCTGACTCGGAGGCGAGAGTGCTGCCCACTGAGCCACGACTGACACTTGGTTGATCAGTTAGTTGACCTCCGTCAGAAGCTACAATTGGCTTCGGTACTCTAGGCAGTGGAGGGGAGGAAGGCAATCGGCTCGGGGGCTCGTTCCCTTGTGATTGCTGGAAAGTGTGGGCTGTTGGAATTGGTGGATGATCGGATTGGGTTCTGAGGGCCGTAAGGAATATGTGCCAGCGCTCGCCCTCTAGACTGGCAAGTGAAAAATGGCCACTTGGGGTAAGGTACCAGAAGCAGGGTTGTCACTAGGATTTCAGCAAAGCATGATGGTGGAAGTGCCATCCTATTGAGCTTTGAGAAGCGCCCAACAGCACAATTATAGGCCTTGTTCATCTGAGCTTGGATGAGAGGCTACTGATGGACAGAAAGAAAGTGCTTGCTCATGTAGTGCCTTATCTCTCTCAAACATCCCAATACGTTTCACATGCAATGAAGTGCAGCCATAGTTGTTCTGTCGGCAAACGTAGAGGCCATTTTGCATACATCAAGGTCCCACAAGCAGCAATGACTCGAATGTCTAGTTAATCTTGATATTTTTTTGTGGTGTCAGTTGAGGGACGAATGTTGGCCAAGACATCAGAACACTCTGATCTTAAAATAGTGACAATGGGATCTTCAGTGTCCATCTGAACCACTGGAATAGGCAGAAGGGGTTCAACATCTCACCCAAAGGACATGTAACACTAGGGTGAAGTGCTGCTGGTTACAGGCCTGTCACTGGTGGTGGGAGCAATGTGAACTGATGAATGTCACACGAGAACCGCACTGCACAACACCAAAGCCTATTGGTACAAATATGATTTGATACCCTAAAGCAACTTGGTGCAAATATGCATGGTCATGGAGCATCTGCGTGCACTAAACTTGTTTCACACATCTCCTGGTTCATTGCAGGGGGTAGTGACTGCTGCTACCAGTCTCATCACTTGTCTGAGCAAGAAGAACCCCGATGAATTCAAGACGTGCGTCTCGCTGGCCGTTTCCAGACTTAGTCGGGTAAGTGGTCGTACGCACACTTGAGTTTTTAAGCACTGATGCTTGTCCTCCATTTTGTGTACTCCAATCGATCGCTGTTGACCGGCCCCTTGGCTGCGTTTGTGTGGGTTGGCATGTTTTCTGCTCCTAGGGAAACTTGGCAAATGAGGCTCTCCAGCCCCACCCTCTCCATGGCCTGGTGGGTAAAGGTTCCGCACGGGCTTAGCACTAACTCATGAAAGGCCAGAAGCGCTTCACTTTAATACCTGGGGTCGCAGTCAAAGCTCTGTAGTTGGCTTCAGTGCCAGTGGGGAAAGTTGGCCAGGGCTCCATCTGCAATTATATAGGACCTTGGTGAGACTACACCTGGAGCAATGTTCCCTGTAAGCTGCGCTTTGTTCTGTGTGGCCTGTTTCTTTTACTGCGCGGTCCCTTTAGATTTCTGCGCACAGCGCGGTTCTTATAATGGGAAAGCCGGTGAGCAGCCTCCCATTGCTGCGCAGCTTAGAGGGAACATTGACCTGGAGTACTGTGTGCAGGTTTGGTCTCCTTACCTAAGGAAGGATATACTTGCCTTAGAGGGAGTGCAGCGAAGGTTCACTAGACTAATTCTGGGGTGGGGGGGTGCTTGTCCTACTAGGAGAGATTGAGTGGACTAGGCCTATATTCCCTAGAGTTTAGAAGAATGAGGGGTGATCTCATTGAAACGCATAAAATTCTTAAAGGGCTTGGCAGGGTAGATGCTGGGAGGATGTTCCCCCTGGCTGGGGAGTCTAGAATCAGGGGTCACAGTCTCAGAATAAGGTCGGCCATTTCAGACTGGAATGAGGAGAAATTTCTTCACTTAAAGGATTGCGAATCTTTGGAATTCTCTACCCCAGAGGCTGTGGATGCTCAGTGGTTGAGTATATTCAAGGCACAGATCGCTAGATTTTTGGATATGAGGATAGTGCGGGAAGGTGGTGTTGAGGTAGAAGATCAGCCATGATCTTGTTGAATGGTGGAGCAGGGCTGAATAGGCCTACTCCTGCTCCTAATTCTTCCTCCTGATCACCATCCAGCTACTCCTGCTGAACAGGGTACGTGTTGAGCTGGGCTGTAAGGCTGCTTTGTGGTGCAGTAGCCCACGTCTAGGCTTGCACTGTGCTGCTTTGGTGAGGTGCCAGAGGGTGTACTGACCCCGTGGAACCGTATCCCAGTGCAAACCCCTTCAGGAGCCGAGAAAATTGTAGGTAGGGGTGGGGATGGTGAAGGGAACAAGTGGCAGTGTAGTGTGTTTGCCGTTCTGTGACGTGGCAGGGTGCACATTTTGTTTCTGCATAGGATCAGCTTCTGATCTCCGCTGTTCTAGAGGGACAAAATGCTGAGTGGAGACTGGTTCCTCTCTCCACAGGGAGGACAGTGGGAGAGCAAGTTGCCCATATTTGCTAGTGTACTTCTTTGTCGAGTACTTATTGCGCCCTGGGCCAAGCTCTCCTTGGCGCCCTGGGCCAAGCTCTCCTTCCCACCTTCTCAGCCAAAGAATGTTGCGGGTGGGTGGGTGGGTTGGGGGTGGAAGGGATGGTGAAACCAGACGGTGCAGTGGGTTAGACGCTGGTCTTTCACCAATGGACAGTGACTTCAAATCCAGCCCAAACTAACAGGATCCTTACAGGCAGACTTGGAGACTTGCATCCTATGTGCAATGAGATTGGGCAATTACAGTCCAGTTCGTAGTGTTCATTAGCCCTCGGTGCAAAACTGCCTCTAACTTGCAAGTCGTTGGCAATCTCACCGAGCGGCTGCAGGATGCCTGCCCGCTTGGGAAATGGGAAAATGTTGCAAGAGGCGGCACTGTTCTGAAGTTGGGCCTGAGGCACACTGTTGGAGCAGAGTTGAAGAAAGTCTTGCATTTCTATAGCGCCTTTCATGACCTCGGGATGTCCCAAAGCGCTTTACAACCAATGAAGTACTTTTGAAGTGTAGTCACTGTTGTAATGTAGGGGCTTTGCTTTACAGCAAACCCGAGCTGCAACTGATCTGGGCGTGCTTGATACTGATGGCGGATGCCCGAGATGGAAAATGTTCGAATTTTTCCCCCAGAACTAAATTTCTCACCTTGAGTACAAAACTTACATCAAAACCTGGATGTGTGCGGATGTTCGTGTGCTGTAGCAAGCCTTTTCTGGCCTCACTCGGAAGTGTGTCTTGGTTTACAGTTGACCAATAGTTTAAATGGTTCTTATTCCTGGGCTGTTGCAGATTGTGTCGTCGGCCTCCACTGACCTGCAGGATTACACATATTACTTTGTTCCAGCACCCTGGCTTTCTGTCAAGCTGCTACGACTCCTGCAGTGCTATCCTCCACCTGGTAAGGCACCTAGCCGCTTACGACTGTGTCCGTGCATTGTTGTGACCAAGTAGTCTATTGGTCACTACTGTAATACTCGCGGCTTTGCTCATAGTCAGTTGATATACATTTATAATTGCTAAAAGTAAGATGGCATTGGAGTTGCAAGCAACTTCAAAAACTTGCTCTATGGAGCCACCTAAGGACGAGAGCCTGCAATTCTAGCGTGACCGTTGACCTAGCAAAGTTGAATGGGAAATGTTGACATAGCAATTTACAATGGTAAATATTGACACAAAAGCATGACCCACAGATTGTGACCACCGGAAGCAAGGTGCGTAGACAGGAGTTGCGCACCCTATGCCAAGGTTTGGTAATTAATATCCATAAGAAATAGGAGCAGCAGCAGGCCATAAGGCCCCTCGAGCCTGCTCCGCCATAGATCGATGTGAATGGCGTCCAGGTTGCCTGATCATCTAGCGGGTGTAGAACTAAGCTGCACAAACCAGAAGAGACCCAGTTTAATTGCTTGCTAGGAGCTGTGTTAGCTGATTCAACCAGGCTATCGGTGAGGGGTCTCTAATTGGCCTTGGCAACCCCGGGCTACTGAGGGCAGTTGTTTTCCGCACTCTCATTCTGTTTTGTCCTCTGCAGAGGACACTGCTGTGAAGGGTCGCCTGATCGAATGTATGGAGACTATCCTGAATAAGGCTCAGGAGCCACCGAAATCCAAGAAGGTACAACACTCCAACGCGAAGAATGCAATTCTTTTTGAAGCAATCAGCCTCATTATACATTACGACAGGTATGTGGCATGGCGTCTGGGTACGATTTAAGGGGGTTAGGTTACGTTGCAATGCAAATAATGCAGCTCGTTCATTGGCTTAGTGGATTTGGCTTTGCTGCCTTCTGCAGTCAAAGAGACACCCCCCGCCCCCTTCCCCCAGCACACACACTCTCTCTCTGTCTCTGTCTCTCTCCAGTTGTGAGAAGTCGCACAACACCAGGTTATAGTCCAGCAGTTTTATTTGAAATCACAAGCTTTCGGAGCGGCTGCTCCTTCGTCAGGTGAACGAAGGAGCAGCGCTCCGAAAGCTTGTGACTTCAAATAAAACTGTTGGACTATAACCTGGTGTTGTGCGACTTCTCACATTTGTCCACCCCAGTCCAACACCGGCATCTCCACATCCTCTCTCCAGTTGGGTGAGGTATCCCGAGGGCTGCTGGCACTCTTGGAACTGTACCCCGGAGAGAGTGAAGAGAGAAATTCAGGGGGTGGAGGAGGTGGGACACCAGTGTGCCGATGGGGAGGTTAAAGCCTGCAATCTTCCCTCAGTCTCTTGATTTCCAGCTGCCTAGCACTGAGCAGAGGCAAGCAGGGGGGGAGTCGGCGCAGAATTGCTTCTGTGCACCCTCGTAACAGCCAGAGGGCCAAGGGTAGATTCCTTGCCCACTCCTTTGACTGCGGTTGTCAAGTTGCTTCTGTATTGCCCTGGGTGCTGCGCTCGTGCTCCTGATTCATTGGCACGTTGACTTTGTTGCGAGACCCGAGTATAAGGAGCTAGCATCGCCGCCCTGGGTGGAGGGCTAACCTGTAGAAACCGTGAGACTGGGGGAGGAAGATGAAAGGCTTGGTTCTAAAAATGTATTTTAAAAACCCAACACACTTTAATCTCTGCAGCGAGCCAAACCTGCTGGTGCGTGCGTGTAACCAACTCGGCCAGTTCCTGCAACACCGCGAGACTAACCTGCGATACCTGGCTCTGGAAAGCATGTGCCTGCTGGCGGGATCGGAATTCTCGCACGAGGCCGTCAAAACCCACATCGAAACGGTCATCAACGCGCTGAAGGTAAGCTACACCAGTACTGTCTTTTTTAAAATGGGCCCCTCACGGTGAGGAAGGTCAGTGCTGGAGCTCATGGCGCAACGGTAGCGCGTCTGACTCCCGATCAGGAGGCTGCGTGTCCAAATCACGTCGGGGTCACAATTCTTACTGATAATCCTGAAATTAATTAAGCGGGCAGGGAAGTGTCTTTGAGCCCAAGATCAGCCATGATCTTCTTGAATGGCGGAGCAGGCTCGAGGGGCCAAGTGGCCTATTCCTGCTCCTAGTTCTTGTGTTCTTATGCTGGAGAATGAAGTTTTTTTTTTAAACCCATTTCAAGCATCGAGCACTCCCGAGGCCAGGTGTAGCACAGTTAGATGCCGGGTAGACCTCCCGCTATGCTACCCCAATAGTAGTTCAATAGCACCAACATGAGATGTTTGAGTGTGACTTACCCCCACCAAGTTTTCCTTCTCTCGCTTCTAGTCTCCAAACCTTCTCTCCCTGTCACCGGTTTCATTGTTTTCTTTTTATTGACACTTTTCATTGATCCTCTGAACTTCTCTCTTATTTCTCATAAGCTTCAAATGCTTTCCCCTTCACCTGGCTCTCTCATTTGAAAGAGTCCTGCGAAACCTCCCCTCCTTGCGGCATTGAGCTACAATTCCATAACTCCAGTACCTCAACCAACTGGTCCCTGTGTGAGCCTAGACTGCGAATGTCATTAACCGTAGGAGGCACCACAGCAACTGGGTGGTCCTGTCCACACTCACACTCACACTCACACTCACACTCACACTCACACTCACACTCACACTCACACTCACACTCACACTCACACTCACACTCACACTCACACTCACACTCCATGAGGAATCACTGGATAGGATCAGGAGAGGGGACCTTTGTTGTTGGTTTTTTCCCCCTCACTAGCCCAGGGTGTCGAGGCCAATTAGAGGACCCTTACTTGATACCCTGGTTGAGATCAGCAGTACTGAGCACGTGATTGAACCGGGTCTCTTCTGGTTTGAGAAGCTCAGTTCTACACCCACTACAATTAGGAGTTGTTTTGTTCTGTGGAATTGGATTGCTACGGACCAATCTCATTTCACATAAGATCTTTGGTAGCAAAAGGACAGAAAAGACTTGCACCCACTGCACCATCCAGTCCTCTGATTTTTCTCAATTCCGTAATATAAAGCCCCTCTAAAGAGGCCCCCTGGCTAAAGGCAGCACCCCGAGTAGTGGTAAGCCATACAGACCAGAAAGATCCCTGGTTCGTGCCCTGTGTTAGCTGGTCTCAGGACAGCGGTTGGGTATTGCGATTGGCTTTGATGCTCCTGGACGAGAGAAGGGAGCAGTCAGCCATGGCACTTGCTCGTAATCACCATTCCGTGATCTCTCTCCGGAATGTGTACGCAGAAGGGGATGTCTGGTGAATTGAGATTGGACATGGCTGGAAGTGCCCCACATGGCTGAATAGCTGACTGCCTAGGCTCGTTTAAAAATGAAGAAACGTACTCTTGGGCAAGGCATTGGAGAGCTGTCAGCCCCATGGAACCATAGCCCCAGCAAAAGAAAGGACTTGTGATTTCTTCCTGCTTAGTACCAGTGCGCTCACACGTGCGCAGGTTTGAATGAATTTTGATTTTTTTGCTTTGGCACTGGTCGGTTGTATTGCATCGTAACTCCCTAGCTTTTGTTACGATAATCTTATTTAATGCTCCACCTCCTCAGGTGGTTTGGTGCTCTGGAAGGATTGTTGTTGGGATCGTTCGTTTGCTTATCCCGTGTGTTTTTTTTTCTTGAATAGACCGAGAGGGACGTGAGTGTGCGCCAGAGAGCTGCAGACCTCCTGTACGCCATGTGCGACCGAACCAACGCACCACAGATCGTGGCCGAAATGTTAAGTTATCTGGAAACGGCCGACTATTCTATTCGTGAAGAGATCGTGAGTCTTCCCTTTATTTCATTTTGCTAATTTATATATACGTTATTTATGTGCGTGCACGTGTCCTGATGTCTCCTCCTTTGGTTTCGGTGTCAATTTTTGTTCGATAACGCTCCTGTAACGCACCTTTTGGAGATGTTTCACTGCGTTAAAGGTGCTGTATAAATGCAAGTTGTGGTTAACACCTTTGATTAGAAACGGTGTAGCTCAGCCCTTACAAGGAGAGACTGCTCCCCCACCCCCACTGAATCCATTGCAGTGTGAGGCTTTTTCCTCTTTATTTCCTCCCTTGAGCTGAATACCCAGCTGCCTACGTATGTCGCTACACTTCCAAAGTAATTTGTTGTATATGAAGTGCTTCGAGAAATTTCTGAGGGATGTATCGATGCAAGCCTTGCCTCCCTTCTTTCCTATCCCGTATCCCAAGTCTATTCAGAGGAGTGAGTTTCACTTTTTTGCTGCGTAGCACGGCCAGGCTGTGCCAAGTGTACGGTAATTCTCAGTCGAGCGTTGGGGGTTTTTAACCGGAGACGCCTGTTCACAGAGCAAGCTGGCATGTACGGAGGAAGGAGGCGAGAGGGGGAAGGACTGGTAGTGGGGCTGGGAGGTGCTATCGAAGCAAGCCTGGCGAGTTGCTCCAGCGCATCCGGTACGTACTGCAGCCGCTGCGGTGGAAGGACGTGGACATTGAGTTAAGCGGCAGGGGGCGCTGATCAAGCGACTGTTGACTCTGCCGGCCCAGAGCGGTACTGAACTACACCGATGAAGGAAGGTCACTGGGTCCCTGTGAGGCTCCGTTACCGCCCTGTTTAACCCAGCGAGTCATCAGCCTGGGGCGACTGCAGCATTTTAGAAAGGACGCCTAGTCACTCTTCCTTTGTTTCACATCCGTGTTAGGTTCTGAAGGTGGCAATTCTGGCGGAGAAGTATGCAGTGGATTACACATGGTACGTGGACACAATCCTGAACCTCATCCGCATTGCAGGGGACTACGTCAGCGAGGAGGTGTGGTACCGAGTCATTCAGATCGTCATTAACCGTGATGACGTCCAAGGTTATGCCGCGAAGACTGTGTTCGAGGTAAAGGTCTGATCTGGATTTCTGTGAAAAAAAAATTAAGACACATTTGAGCGGCGTTTGAAACTCCGCAGGCAGCCCATTATGAAGAAAACTTAGTTCTGCCTCTGGCAATGTTACCAGTCTCTGTCTCTCTTTCACCTCTGTTGTCACTGATACCTTCACTCGTGCCATTGTCACCTTGTGTTATTGCCCCCCCGGGCAGGCCCTTCCCCACTAGCCTCCCAAACTCCACCCTCCAGAACTCCGCCACTCACCACCTCCTACCTCCCACAAAGCTCCAAATTGCTCATCGTCCCAATCCTTGCCAACCATCCCCCAGCGCATCAACTTCAAAATCCTTGTTCTAGAATAGTACAGCGCAGGAGGAGGTCATTCAGCCCATTGAGTCTGCGCCGGCTCTTTCGAGGAGCAATCCAATTAGTCCCACTCCCCCGCTCTTTCCCCATATCCCTGCAATTTTTTTCTCCTTCAAATATTTATCAATTCAATTCCACAACCCCCCCCGAGATATCTGTGCTCTAATTCTGCCCTCTTGAGCATCACTGATTATAATCGCTCAACCTTTGGTGGCCGTGCCTTCTGTTGCCTGGGCCCTAAGCTCTGGAATTCCCTCCCTAAACCTCTCCGCCTCGCTACCTCTCTCTCCTCCTTTAAGACGCTCCTTAAAACCTACCTCTTTGACCAAACTTTTGGTCACCTGCCCTAATTTATCCTTATGTGACTCAGTGTCAGATATTTTGTCTTGCAATACTCCTGTGCAGCGCCTTGGGACGTTTTACTACGTTAAAGGCGCTATATAAATACAAGTTGTTGTTGTTGTTGTCCTCGCCTTCAAATCCCTCTATGGTCTCCATTGATCTCGCTGCTCCAACCTCCTCCTATGTCCCATTTTACTCTCCACTCTGGGCGTGCTGCATGTTCCCCATTACCTCTGCTCTACTATTGGTAGCAGAGTCTTTAGCCGTGTTGCCCCACTCTCTGGCGCATCCCTTCCTATATCTCAAAAACCTCCTTTAAAACCTATCTGTCTCTCATCAGCAGACTATCTCTCCTACTCCTGTTGGAATCTGACACCCATCTGTGACGTGCCCTGGGAAGCTTTGCTGTATTCATGAATGCCAAGTTGTTGAATGAGCATTATGTTTCACTGGATGGAAATCCCTCGCTGCTTTGAAGGAACATTTGTGATATTGAATCTTTGGGGTAACACAAGGATCGCAATATTTTGGTTGCCCTCGTTCTGGAAGACTGGGCGTGGTAGCCTAGTATTTATGGTATTGGACTAGCAACCCACATTGGACAAGGTGTTTACCCACTGACTGGGCCATCGGGGGAGTTGCCATGCCTGATTCTTTAAGCAGTGCTGAAAATATAAACTAACCAGAGTCAAACTGACCCACTCGGTCTAATCTGGGTTGTGCCTTGACAAGGAACCGGCCAGTCTGTTGCCTGCTGTCATTCTTACGATTGCTTCACAATCTCAAAAACATATGTACTATTAAAAATTATAAAAGGCCCCCGAGACATTGTTTCCTTTGGTAGATAAATCGGAGACACAAGGCCACAGTCTCTAAGCACGCAATATGTAAAGAGGCGATTAAAAGAAACATTTTAAGAGTTAGCAGAATGTGGAACACTCTGCCGCAAGTGGTGATTGATGCAAATTGATTACAGCATTCGAAAAGGTATCGCTTTATAAAAGGGACGTGGTGTAAAATCAGCCCGCAAGAGAGGGGGTGTGGCTAAATGGCCCCCTCTTGTACTCTAAATGTCTGTGTGTGTGTCTACGTTAAAACTATTTTCGATTTGGTCTTCAGGCACTCCAGGCCCCAGCCTGTCACGAGAACATGGTGAAGGTGGGCGGATACATTCTGGGAGAGTTTGGGAATCTCATTGCTGGTGATCCCCGATCCAGGTGAGCTGAAGAAGGTAAAAGAGATGGCCCGTGAGCTTTCAGCCTGGTACTTGACCCAGGTTCAGGTGGGAAAGCGCGAACTTGTACTGAGACCCCGGCAGCTGGCCCTGTTTTGAAGTTAAGCAGGAGCCCCTGAACAGCCAGGTGGTCTTGAGTGTCGTGCTGCTCCTCCGTAGCACCACAGGCACATTGGGAGGAGTCTGTTTTTCAATGTAAACCGAGGGAGAATGCCAAAGCTAAGTAATGGTGTACTCTGAATGTGAGTCAGAAGTTCATTGCTCCCTCCATTCAGTTGTGGTGTCTAACTTGGGTTTTTGTGTGAAATATTTTGCTCAGATTGTCATAAAAACCCATCTGGTTCGCTAATGTCCTTTAGGGAAGGAAATCTGCCACCCTGACCCAGTCTGGCCTATAGAAACATAGAAAATAGGTGCAGGAGTAGACCATTCGGTCCTTCGAGCCTGCACCGCCATTTAATGCGTTCATGGCTGAACATGCTACCTCAGTACCCCATTCCTGCTTTCTCGCCATACCCCTTGATCCCCCTAGTTGTGAGTATTATATCTAACTCCCTTCTGAATATATTTAGCGAACTGGCCTCAACAACCTTCTGTGGTAGAGAATTCCACAGATTCACCACTCTCTGGGTGAAGAAGTTCCTCCTCATCTCAGTCTTAAATGGCTTCCCCTTTATCCTTAGACTGTGACCCCTGGTTTTAGTTTTCCCTAACATTGGAAACATTCTGCCCGCATCTAATTTGTCTAAACCAGTCAGGATTTTAAACGTCTTTATAAGATCCCCCCTCATTCTTCTGAACTCCAGAGGATACAAGTTCAGTTGATCCAGTCTTTCTTGATATGTCAGTCTGGCCATCCCAGGAATCAATCTAGTGAACCTTCGTTGCACTCCCTCAATAGCAAGAATGTCCTTCCTCAAGTTAGGAGACCAAAACTGCACACACTACTCCAGGTGTGGCCTCACCAAGGCCCTGTACAACTGTAGCATCACCTCCCTACTCCTGTACTCAAATCCCCTTGCTATGAAGGCCATCATGCCATTTGCTTTCTTGACTGCCTGCTGCACTTGCCTTCCCACCTTCAGTGACTGATGTACCATGATGCCCAGGTCTCGTTGCACCTCCCCTTTCCCTAATCTGCCACCATTCAGGTAATAGTCTGCCTCCCTATTTTTACCACCAAAGTGGATAACCTCACATTTATCCACATTGTACTTCATCTGCCATACATTTGCCCATTCACCCAACCTGTCCAAGTCACTCTGTAGCCTCCTAGCATCCTCCTCATTGTTCACACTGCCTCCCAATTTAGTGTCATTCGCAAATTTGGAGATATTACAATTAATCCCTTCGTCCAAATCATTAATATATAATATAAACAGCTGGGGCCCCAGCACCGAACCCTGCGGTACCCCGCTGGTCACTGCCTGCCATTCTGAAAAGTACCCATTTACTCCTACTCTTTGTTTCCTGTGTGCCAACCAGTTCTCAATCCACGTCAACACATTACCCCCAATCCCATGTGCTTTAACTTTGCACACCAATCTCTTGTGTGGGACCTTGTCGAAGGCCTTCTGAAAGTCCAAATACACCACATCTACTGGTTCCCTCCCGTCCACCCTATTGGAAACATCCTCAAAAAATTCCAGAAGATTTGTCGAGCATGATTTCCCTTTCACAAATCCATGCTGACTTGGACCTATCATGTCGCCACTTTCCAAATGGTCTGTTATGACATCTTTAATAATTGATTCCATCATTTTACCCACGACCGATGTCAGGCTGACCGGTCTATAATTCCCTGCTTTCTCCCTCCCTCCTTTTTAAAAAAGAGGGGTTACATTAGCCACCCTCCACTCCTTCGGAACTGATCCAGAGTCTAAGGAATGTTGGAAAATGATCGTCAATGCATCCACTATTTCCAAGGCCACCTCCTTAAGTACTCTGGGATGCAGACCATCAGGCCCTGGGGATTTATCAGCCTTCAGTCCCATCAATTTCCCCAACACCTTTTCCCAACTGATAAGGATTTCCCTCAGCTCCTCCCTCTTACCAGATCCTTTTGATCTCTTTTATTTCCGGAAGGTTGTTTGTGTCCTCCACAGTAAACACCGAACCAAAGTACTTGTTCAATTGATCTGCCATTTCTTTGTTCCCCATTATGACTTCCCCTGTATATGTGACTCCAGACGCGCGGCAATGTGGTGGACTCTTAACTGCCCCTCTGAAATGGCCCGGCAAGCCACTCGGTTGTATTCAAGAAGGCGCTCACTGCCACCTTCTCGAGGGCAAGTAGGGATGGGCAATAAATGCTGGCCTTGCCAGCGATGCCCGCATCCCGTGAACGAGTTGTACTTATTCTACATTTCGTGCAGGCTGTGCCAGCATCAAGCACTTGATAGCACCGGTCCGATGCAGGGTAGAGTTCCCTCTACTCGCCCCAACCTCCATCAGTGTAAATCTTTCCGTTTTCTCAACTGTCCTGCAGTCTTGAGTGTCACTTTGCAGAATTAGGTGCAACTTTACCCACTTTTCTTAAACTGGGGGGAGGCTGTCCCAAACATTTTTAAGGTCGGTATGCTTCTGGAAAGAGACGACTTTCGTCTCGTCGGCCTGGGCTGGCTTTGAACCCGAGGTGAAATCCCATTGCACCACCCTTTTCTCCACCCCCCCCCCCCCCCCCACCTCGGCTTTGCTTATGATGGCATTGTTTCCGTGGGTAACCCAGTTTGTCAAATTGATGAATATTTTTGTTAATGTTGGTGACCAATGTCCCCGTTGAGCTGGGCAGCGGCCTGGAGGTCCCGCGCAGGCCGCTTACTGGCTTTAAAATGGAAAAAACGCACACGCATGGCAAATTGAATGGGCCGCGCATCCAAAAAAATTAAAAAATTAGAGGGAGCATTGTTGGTGACCACCTCTCGCCCGGACAGGGTCAAGACTTTAGTGATGCACTGCCTTGGCACTTAAACCCTCTACTGCCACCTGGCTAAGAAGTAGATGCTTTCGGTGTTTGGTGACTGGAGCACCAAGCATCGAAAGAAGGTCTGGCTCTCGTTTATCAACTATCTCTCAATGTTTTTATTAAATGGGGGATGAAGCCCGAGTGAAGTGCTTTCTGTTCCTTTACCAACTCCTCTCTCTACCTAACTGCTGTGTATCGTGCAGGAATAGTGTAAATAAAGAGTAACTGTTTCCAGTGACTGAAGGGTCGATAACGAGCGGGCACAGATTTATGGTGATTGGCAAAAGAACCAGAGGCGACATGAGGAAAAACCTTTTTACGCAGCGAGTGGTTAGGATTGGAATGCGCTGCCTGATCGGGTGGTGGAAACAGATTCAATAGTAGCCTTCTAAAGGGAATTGGATACTTGAAGGAGAAAAAATTGCAGGGTTATGGGGAAAGGGCGGGGAGTGGGACTAACTGGATTGCTCTTTGAAAGAGCCGGCGCAGACTCGATGGGCCAAATGGCGGCTTCCTGTGCTGTATGTTTCTATGAATGGCTTGGTTTGGTTGGCCCTTCCTTTGGTTTTTACTTCCCCTGGCTTTCACTCAGCACCTCACAACGTCCCCCACCACCTCCCGGTCCATCTGAGTTTTTTTAAATATTTATTTTTGGGATGTGGGCGTCGCTGGCAAGGCCCAGCATTTATTGCCCATCCCTAATTGCCCTTAAGGTGGTGGTGAGCCGCCTTGAACCGCTGCAGTCCGTGTGGTGAAGGTGCTCCCCCAGTGCTGTTAGGGAGGGAGTTCCAGGATTTTGACCCAGCGACCATGAAGGAACGGCCGATATACTTTCCAAGACGGGTTGGTGTGTGACTTGGAGGCAATGGTGTTCCCATGCACCTACTGCCCTTGCCTTGTGTAAACTTGGGGCAGGATCCATGTGCCGCACCTCTCTACACGCTGCTCATCGAAAAATATTGTCAAATTGTTTGCACATTGGCGATCGGCCATTTCATGTCTCTCTTTTTGTTCTGATGAAGGACAGACACCAAAATGTCTCTTCAGATGCTGACTCACCTGCAGTTTGTTTCACTGCATCTTTGTTTTTATTTTACGCAGGAAGCGTATTGACACAACATTAAAGTGCGTTGTGTTAAGTGGGATTTTTTCCTATAGCCCATTGGTGATGAATTGAGAGTAATGAGCAAGAGGTGTAATGGCTGAAGTGCAATTTCTTTATTCCCTTCTCCCTGCAGTGTATTGGCACACTAAACGCAGTGGTGATGGTGTGTTTTACAGAATAGCTAGAGGGAAATGCAACAACTTGTCTGCGTTTTTTTTTGCCTCTCCCAGGACATTTAAAAAAAATAAAAAAAATTCTCGGGGGATGTGGGCGTCGGTGACAGGCCGGCATTTATTGCCCGTTCCCTAATCGCCCTCGAGAAGGTGGTGGTGAGCCGCCTCCTTCTTGAACCGCTGCAGTCCGTGTGGTGAAGGCGCTCCCACGGTGCTGTTCTGTTAGGGCGGGGGTCCCAGGATTTTGACCCAGCGACCGATGAAGGAGCGGCCGATTTTATATCTCCCAAGTCGAGATGGTGGAGGGGAACTTGGAGGTGACGGTGTTCCCGTGCACCTGCTGCCTTTGTCATTCTAAGTGGTGGAGGTTGCAGGTGTGGCAAGGTGGCTGCTGACGGCGGGCGTTGTGAATCGTGATACTTAAGGCATCACAACCATATGGGGCAGGTCTCAATGAACCAGCTGCTCTTTTGCTGACTCGTCATTTTTCGTATGCTAGTGTGTGATTATTTCTAATGAGCTTTTTTTTTTTCTCCACCCCCCCCACTACCCGTCTTTCCAGCCCCTTGGTTCAGTTCAACCTGCTACATTCCAAGTTCCACTTGTGCAGTGTTCCGACCCGCGCTCTGCTGCTCTCCTCTTACATCAAATTCGTCAACCTCTTCCCCGAGACCAAGGCCACCATCCAGGACGTGCTGCGCAGCGACAGCCAGCTGCGAAACTCGGACGTGGAGCTACAGCAGCGAGCCGTCGAGTACCTCAAGCTCAGCTCCATTGCCAGCACCGACGTTCTGGTACGTACAAGGCCCGGGGGCCGAGACTTTCCGCCTTCTGAAATGTTACTGGGTAGATACAGAGAAACTATTTCTGGAGTGGGTACTTGTTGGTATGAGTCCCACTCCGAGAGACTTGAGCACGTGATCTAGGCTGACTCTCCCCGTGCCAGTACCGAGGGAGTGCTGTCAGAGATACCGCCTTTCGGATGAGACATTTAAATGCGGCAGCAATTTGCGCACTGTTGGTAAAGTGAGTGTGTAGCTGCGCCGTACAAACTAGAAGGTCCCAAGTTTGATTCCTGATCTGTGCTGAGTTAGCTGCTCTCCGCTGGGGCCGTAGTAAGGGAGTGACCGTTTGTCTCAACCAAGGTTCCCTCTTCTGATTGCTTTGTAATGAGCGCTGATGGAAAGATCAGGGTCAGCTGTGATAACTCCATGGTAATAGCCTGCCAACACTCTAGGTGCTCACTTGTGAACATAAGAAATAGGAGCAGGGGCCGGCCATTCGGCCCCTCGAGCCTGCTCCACCATTCAATAAGATCAAGGCTGATCTTCGACCTCAACTCCACTTTCCCGCCCGATCCCCATATCCCTTGATTCCCTAGAGTCCAAAAATCTATCGATCTGAGCCTTGAATATACCCCATGACTCAGCATCCACAGCCCTCTGGGGTAGAGAATTCCAAAGATGCACGACCCTAGATTGATGATTTGGGTAAAGGTACCTGAGGGCTGCCGGTACCTATGGAACTGTATCTCGGCAAGAGGGAGAGGGGTGGAGGAGACATGGTCAACTTTCAGAGTTCAGCCCCAGCTCCGGTAACTCACTTTTTTTTTTGTCTCTTGTCCCTCGCTCCCTCCCTCCCTCCCCCCTCCCTCCACAGGCCACCGTCCTGGAAGAGATGCCCCCGTTCCCCGAGCGGGAATCCTCCATCCTCGCCAAGCTCAAGAAGAAGAAGGGACCAGGCACTGTGACGGACATGGAGGAAGGGAAGAAGGAACAAACGGAGGTCAATGGTGGCGTCGAGCCTGCCGCGAATGCCAGCACGGTGGTGAGTACAGTATTGGCGGATAGATAGCCTGTATTGGATGCTGCAGTGATGTCGGCCTTGGCGCACTCGTCTTCCTAATCGCAAGGTCGTGGGTTCAAGTCCCACTCCAGGGACCTGAGCGCACAATCCAGGCTGACGCTCCCGGTGCAGTACTGAGGGAGTGCTGCACTGTCAGAGGTGCCGTCTTAAATGCAGTGATATGGAAGCAGCCCCTGCATCTGCTCCACACTCGGGACCAGGCGTGCAAGAAAGGAATGAAACCATACAGAAAAAGGAACCTTGCCCGGGCGCACTTGCGCACAAAACCGCGAAATGCTGCAGATTCTGAAAAATCTGAAACAAAAACCGAACAGGCAAGTTAACGGGTACGGGCCCTTCATCAGAATTAGATTCATGCCTGAAACATTAATTTGTTTGGTCTCACCACAGATGCGGCCAGTGTTTTCTGTGCATCCAAGTATTCTTTTTAAAGAACAAAGTGTGGATAAACCCTGTTTTTTAAAAAGTGTTGGAATTTCTCAGGACACTGACAGGCTGGGGTATGAGCTTACAGATTCCAGGAATCACTTCAGCAACTTGGCCATCGGAGCCGAGGAACTGCTGGACGAGATAAGACCGATGGTCCATCCAGTTCGCCTTCTCCCATCCTGGTAGTCGCACCATACAACGATAATGGAGTTGTTGACTAATCACAGCGATCGATCTCTATCAATGAGTCTACAACAGACCCAGAGCGTGAGGCGAGGGAAAACCCCCAGTGGTGGAGAGCTTTGGGGAACCAGAGGTCCAAAGTCACCTGTTCCTCCCGAGCCTGCTGCACTCCCCACACGTCATGTCTCCAATTACTCAGATACTGGATCCCAAAATGTTATTTCCTGAAAGAAATCTGTCTCGCTTGCATTTGAATGAATCGACGCTAACTGCTTCCACCGTCTCCCCAGGGATCCTGCTCCATAGACTGACCGCTCGCTCACTGAAATAATGTTTCCGCAGATCAGTTTTGAGTTTATCCCCCCCTTCGAGCGCAGGCTGTGTCCTCTGGTGGTTCTACTGCGTTCCAGACAAGGTGAAGCAGCCAGTCGTGGCCATTGTGTTGTGTGTGTTTTTTTTATATAAATGTCGTACTGTAAGTTGGCGCCGTGATTTCTGGCCGTTCTACCCTGTGCTCTGCTTGTCTCCTCCAGTCCACTCCCTCCCCTTCCGCTGACCTCCTGGGCCTGAAGAGCGCCCCCACCAGCGGAGGCAGCCTATTGGTGGACGTGTTTTCCGACGCCTTGCCCGCCACCGGTGCTCTGGCCCCCGGATCCGAAGACAACTTCTCCCGGTAAGCGGGCAGCATGCCATCAGTCGCCAGTCTCGCGGGCTGGGTTGAGGGGGTGGTTTGCATCTTGGGTGCGACGTAATCGCGATCCAACCAGCGTAACAGATCGCGGTGCGTTTCTGTAGAGGTCATACTTTGAGCGCTCCAAAGCCATTTCTTTAACGGGACATCTCCAGGACAGTTTTTGATCAAAGTACATGTATTTTTTTTGTTATTTAGAAAATTCTTGTGGGACGTGTGTTTTTTTTTTTCCCTCTCCGTTGGGCCGTGCTGGTGATGTCTGGGCAGGCCAGAGAGTCAATCGAGAGCTGCTTTACCCATGGAAAGCACACAGCTGCCAGGGTATGCTGAGGGGGTGGGTGGAAAGATAAGGAGAGGGTTATCCACGGGCTTCTGAAAATATCTGGATCCATTTTTTTTCTCCTGATTGACAAAGTACTTTTTGAAAAAAAAATCTACACCCTCTCCCTTTCAAGCCGTCCTTGAGCCTTGGCTCTCTTCCCCCAATTATTGTCGATGGTGGTTAGTTGCCAGAAGGGTAGAGGTTTGTGCGAGGCAGGGGGCTAGTCTGTTGCCTGCTCATCCATCGCCCCTTTGTGAAGTGAGTGCTATGCCGCAAAGTGCTCCACCCTGTGGCTGGAGTGAGAACTGCCGACGATTGGTCATCCAGTCCCAAATAACTAAACCCCAAGCTTTTCCTCTCTGCTCCCAAAGGAAAAAGGGCTGCTTGAGTGGGGAAAAACTAAAACCCAAAAGTTTTAGTTTTATTTAGGCGCTTAATCAGTGTTCGTAAAGACACTTGCTTCACCTTTTTCAATTTGGAAAAAAATCAACGAGGCTTTCCTCTTCCTATCCTCTCTCGCTTACGGAGTTTTCAAAGGGCCTGTGCACGGCAGAGATTCCCTTCAACAGATAGCAGCTAACTTCAAATGTGGCGGTCGGAATCTGAAGGGGATCAAGTCTCTTTTCCCCCCCCCCCCCCCTCTGTCCCCACAAGCTCGTTCCATCTTGAACCCTTGTAGCTGTCACACAGCGAGATTCATGCTGTCTGGGTTGAATTTGAACTTTGGTCGCAGAGGCGAGAAAGGATGTTCGGACTCCCCTTTCTCTCTCTCATCAGCGGCCAATTTTCTAGCAATGGCTTAACACGTCGGGCGTTATCCGTGGTTTTTTTTTTGCTCCGTGTGTAATAGTATTTAACTTAAAGCCCTTTGAAATCAAGGGTGTGGCAGGGGGTACTGGGACTCATTTCACCTCTGGGACCAGAGTTCAATTCTAGCCTAGACCAAATATGATTGCAGTCGTCTCTTGTCGATTTGTAAGAGAAATGGGTTTGGCCAATCTCGGCTCAGGTCAGCGACCCCACCCTGACTCTGCACTAATCGGCAATCTTATTCGAAGAGGCCACGAGATAACTGGAAATGGAGGGGGGGGGTGAAATGTCACGCTGCTGCAGGAAGGGGCGTTCTTCCGAGCTTAAGAACATAAGAAATAGGAGCAGGAGTCGGCCCCTCGAGCCTGCTCCGCCGTTCAGTAAGATCATGGCTGATCCAATCTTGGCCTCAACTCCACTTTCCCGCTCTCTCCCCATACCCCTTGACTCCCTTGTAGTTCAAATGTCTGTCAATCTCCGCCTTGAGTATATTCAATGACTCTGCCTCCTCAGCTCTCTGGGGTAGAGAATTCCAAAGATTCACGACCCTCTGAGAGAAGAAATTCCTCCTCATCTCCGTCTTAAATGGCGACCCCTTATTCTGAAACTATGCCCCCTAGTTCTAGATTTCCCCCACGAGGGGTTAGCGCAGAGGGAACTTTACTCTGCAGCACGTGAGTCGGGCGTGCTTGATTGGGTAGTGCAGGGGGGAGCTTTGCTCCACGTCTAGTCTGACCTGGGCGCGCCTGATGCCGAGTGCTCGAAACAAGTGGGCGTTAACCTTCCCCGGCACAGGAGCCCCCTCGTCTCGATGCGCTCAAATTGCCGAAACTCCGTATATTTAAAGGCGGAACCTTGTGACTTGTTCTTTCTTTGAGTAGCGGCTGCATTGTGATCTGGTTTCTCCTTTCTCTCTGTTCCTCGATGCACGCTTGCCTGTGATTTGGGACGGTGCAGAAGCTTGGATCTGCCGGGTGAGAGCCCTGCATCGTTGCTGGTGGACGCAGCCCTGGGTCCAGAGTAAGCTGTGTATTACTGCGTGGAGCTGGACTGTCCGGAACCCCGCCCGCCCCACCCCACTCCCCGCTCTGAAACAGTCCAGGCTCCACAAAAAAAAAAAAAATTGTTGTTTCACTTCCCAAATATATACAGCATATAACGCACTCCTGCATTTCAGCTTGGCTCTAGTGGTGGAAAGTGTCGAGGCAGAAGAAATACCTTTAATTATAAAAACAAATCACCTGCCTGCACAGTCATGTTAGCATTTTTGGCATTTTTTTTTTTGTCTTTTAAATATCAGTTCAAAATGGGTTTTCACTTTTTCTTAAGATAGCAAACAGGAATTTCACAGGAACATGTTATTATGTTCCTAATATGTTAGTGACGCGCAGTGGTTGTCTGATTTGGACTAGTAACTAAAATCCCAACCGTTTCGCTAACGTCCTTCAGGGAAGGAAACCTGCCGTCCTTGCCCGCGGGGTCTGTTCCTACGTGCGACTCCGGTCCCCACGCCAACGTGGTTGACTGGTAACTGAGCTCCGAAGTGGCCCAGCGAGCCCCTCCATTGTAACTAGGGATGGGCAATAAATGCCAGCCTTGCCAGTGACGCCCACATCCTGCGACTGAATTAATTAAAAAAAAAAATCTTGTTTGTTCAAAATGGGTGTTCGCCGTTATGCAGTGAGATTTCAAGCCACTTGTCTCTAAATATGCATTATATATTTCCTGTGAAATAACAAGAGGATTGTGTTGGATTGCCCGGGTTGATGTGGTCCCTGTTTGTGTTTGGGCGTGCTCGGGAATGCCCTCCCCTCCGCATGCCTTGTCGAGGTGACTCGAGTGAAGCCGGGTTCTCTCCGGTTCCGTGTGAGGTTTTTAATCTGATCCAACTTTAAATGGCGCGGAGTGCACTATTTAGTGACTGGTGTGGCTCTTGTGTGGGCCCCAGAATTAAATGATTCGGTACGGCTCGCTGGTCTTAGGCTTGCATTATAAAAAGCTGGGTGAGATATCTGTGTAGTCGTATCTCAACACTTGGTTCAGGAGATGAGGATATCAAGGAAGGAAGTTGGGGCCCTGCATCTGGTCTCGATGTCTGCCGAGGCCGGGAGAGCAAAATCGGCCAGGGTTCCTGCTCCTGATCGCTGCCCAGTGACTTGTGCTAGAAAGTGAGTGTACACCCAAAGAGGACAGCATTGGGCTTGGAAATTATGCCTCCGGTGGTCGAATTGCCTTTCGGCATTCGCCGTCTGGCCTGCTGGGTGAGGCAGCAGAGGGCGGGCAGCGATACTCCAGAAAGAGTCACTACCTTTTAGGAAAAGAGGCGATTAGGAGCGGAGAAGCAGCCCTGTGTGTGTGTGTGTGTGTGTGTGCCTTCACACCTGTGTGTAAAAGATGTGTCCATGCTGTAATTAAACTTTATTCAGCATGCATTTTTTTATTATTTTACCTGACTTGGTTAAGGTGCATGCAATCTCCTTCCTGTAAGATTAACAGTTCAGTCTCTTAACGTTTTAAAACATTTTTTTTCCTACTCAATTTTAACAAAAGTATTTACAAAAGCATTTGTTGCTGCTTGTTTTTGTTCTCCGAATGGCATTGGTAACAGAATTGTGCTGTGTGCTGTGTTTTCTCCCCCCATTATTCCTCGTCCCTCTAATCCTCTCTCTCACTCTGTCCCTCTTTCTCCCTGTGCCTCATTCTCTTTTTTTTTTTCCTCTCTCTTTCACACTCTCTCTCCATCCCTCAGCGCTGTTACGACTGTGCCTACTGCTGGCTCTGAGGACCCTGCTTTGCCCGTACCTGATGCTGACGATCTCCTCAACAAGTAAGGAGGTTACTTCGCTTTCGGTCTGCTCCAGGTTGCTTGTTTTTTTAATGGGTGTCTAGGTGCCTTAAAAGCAATTCAGTGGATAATGTGTGTGTTTTTTTTTGTTTAAGGGCAGCCCCCTCTCCCTCCACTGTAGATTATGTGGCTCAGCACCTGGAGTCTGCGCTAGGTGGTCACTGAGCGGTTGGAGTGTCCAGAGTTGATTTTTTTTGGACCAGGCAGTCAGATTTTTTTTTTTTGTTTGTTATAAGCTTGTCTTGACATTTCTGAACCTTGACAGTACTGAACTTTGAACTCTTCCCCCACAGGGAAGCAGGACTAAATGAGCTCGCTCTTTCACCCAGAGAGCCACTTGGAGGCACTGCGTTCAGTTCTGGGCACCACACCTCGGGGAGGATATATTGGCCTTGGAGGGGGTGCAGCGCAGATTCACCAGAATGATACCGGGGCTAAAGGGTTAAATTTTGAGGACTGGGATTCTATTCCCTCGAATATAGAAGACTAAGAGGTGATCTAATTGAGGTGTTTAAGATGATGATAGGATTCGATAGAGAGAAACTATTTCCTCTGGTGGGGGGAGTCCAGAACAAGGGGGACAGAACCTTAAAATTAGAGCCAGGCCGTTCAGGGGTGATGTTAGGAAGCACTTCTCACACAAAGGGTATTGGTAAATCTGGAACTCTTAACCTCCCCCCCCAAAAAGCTGTTGAGGCTGGGAGTCAATTGAAAATGTCAAAACGGAGATTGATAGATTTTTTTGTTAGGCGAAGGTATTGAGGGGTTTCGGAACCAAGGCGGATTGATGGAGTTAAGATACAGATCAGCCATGATCTAACTGAATGGCGGAACAGGCTCGAGGGGCTGAATGGCCTCCTCCTGTTCCCTGTGAGCCGGTGCGATGGGCCGAGTGGCCCCCCTCTGTGCTGTACAGCCCCACGATTCCACTTGTGTCTCGGGGGCGTCAGTTAACGAGAGAATGATATTTTTTGTTCAGCAGCAGCAAAGCAAACCTGAGCTCGAGCCGCGACACCAGACCCCCCCCCCCCCCCCCGGGTCTGGTTTCCCACTTGGCAAAAGCTGGCGTCGCTGGTTGCGTGGCACTCCGGTGCCCTGGCCTCGCTCAGGTGGGCAACTGCGTGTTCTTGCCAGACCGCTAAGTGGAGGTGGAGCATTTGGCGTGAGGACAATTGGCGTCACCTAGTGTTCATCCTGGGGGTTTATCGGTAGTTTGAATGGCAAGGAAGCGTCTCACCAACAGAAAGGGAGGGCGGAAATCCCGTTTGTGTGTGTGTGTGCGCGCGTGCAACTATTGTGCTCCTCTGTTCACTCAAGTGGATTGTTGGGCACATTACTACCACCTGCTGGTTAATGGTGGTAATGCGACCCTCAGCTGACAAAAGACATCAAGTCAATCGGGTTAAGAGTCATTTTGATTTCTGATTGGGGTCCTTTACGATGTTTAAACCTACAGTTCCACCAGCTTTTTTTTTTTCTTTCCTCCTGTTACATAAAGGCTACAGTTGGAGTTAGTAATGAGCGTCCGATTATAGAGGAGAGTCTTGGAGCCTTGGAAAGAGGCAGTGTAGATTCATTCGGAAGGTACCAGGGATGAGCGACTCGGAAAAGCTAGGGCTGTATTCGCTGGAGTAGAGAGGGGGGGCGGTGGACCTGGTAGAAAGGCTCATCGTTTAGAAGAACTTTGAGAAGGTGAAAGGCAACGCTCTCCCCCTAAGTGATCGCTTGGGAGGTCCCGCGCTGGCTGCTCACAAGCCGTTGGCGCTGGAAAAGATGGCCCGCAGCAGATTTAAAGCGACCGCACGCGGCGGGGCGGGGGGGATAATTAGAGGGGACGTTGGTGAAAGGTTATTTGCACAGGTCAGTGAATTAATGCCAATAACATAGACTAGGTGGACCGAATGGGCTGTTTCCATGTTGTAACTTAATCAGGTGGGTATGAATTTAGGATTAGTACCAGATGTATAAAGGGGGAAAGTTGGAATGTTTTAACTCCAGGGTTATTAGAATATGGAACACATTAACACACGGGGCGACTGAAGCAAAGTCGATCGCAGCATTTACGAGGGAATTGGATAAATACTTGAAGACATTAAGGGGCAGGGAAATGGGGCGATGGCTACAGCGAGGAAGTTAGCACGGGGACAAGTCGCTGAACGGCTGCCCCCCATGTGCTGAAATTTCTGATTCTATGCAACCTGGACTGTGGAGCGAGCGATTGGTTAAATATTAACAGGGTCGCACCGAAGCTCTGCAGACTGTAAACATGCTCGGAGAGGCGGGCAGTGTGTGTGTGTATCGTGCTACACGGAGGGAAGTGTGTGTGTATCGTGCTACACGGCGGGCAGTGTGTGTGTGTATCGTGCTACACGGCGGGCAGTGTGTGTGTATCGTGCTACACGGAGGGCAGTGTGTGTGTGTATCGTGCTACACGGAGGGCAGTGTGTGTGTGTATCGTGCTACACGGAGGGCAGTGTGTGTGTGTATCGTGCTACACGGAGGGCAGTGTGTGTGTGTATCGTGCTACACGGCGGGCAGTGTGTGTGTATCGTGCTACACGGAGGGCAGTGTGTGTGTGTATCGTGCTACACGGAGGGCAGTGTGTGTGTGTATCGTGCTACACGGCGGGCAGTGTGTGTGTGTATCATGCTACACGGCGGGCAGTGTGTGTGTGTATCGTGCTACACGGAGGGCAGTGTGTGTGTGTATCGTGCTACACGGAGGGCAGTGTGTGTGTGTATCGTGCTACACGGAGGGCAGTGTGTGTGTGTGTATCGTGCTACACGGCGGGCAGTGTGTGTGTGTATCGTGCTACACGGAGGGCAGTGTGTGTGTGTATCGTGCTACATGGCGGGCAGTGTGTGTGTGTATCGTGCTACACGGAGGGCAGTGTGTGTGTGTATCGTGCTACACGGAGGGCAGTGTGTGTGTGTATCGTGCTACATGGCGGGCAGTGTGTGTGTGTATCGTGCTACACGGAGGGCAGTGTGTGTGTGTATCGTGCTACACGGCGGGCAGTGTGTGTGTATCGTGCTACACGGCGGGCAGTGTGTGTGTGTATCGTGCTACACGGCGGGCAGTGTGTGTGTGTATCGTGCTACACGGCGGGCAGTGTGTGTGTGTATCGTGCTACACGGCGGGCAGTGTGTGTGTGTGTATCGTGCTACACGGAGGGCAGTGTGTGTGTGTGTATCGTGCTACACGGAGGGCAGTGTGTGTGTGTATCGTGCTACACGGCGGGCAGTGTGTGTGTATCGTGCTACACGGCGGGCAGTGTGTGTGTGTATCGTGCTACACGGCGGGCAGTGTGTGTGTGTATCGTGCTACACGGCGGGCAGTGTGTGTGTGTATCGTGCTACACGGCGGGCAGTGTGTGTGTGTATCGTGCTACACGGAGGGCAGTGTGTGTGTGTGTGTATCGTGCTACACGGAGGGCAGTGTGTGTGTGTATCGTGCTACACGGCGGGCAGTGTGTGTGTGTATCGTGCTACACGGAGGGCAGTGTGTGTGTGTATCGTGCTACACGGAGGGCAGTGTGTGTGTGTATCGTGCTACACGGAGGGCAGTGTGTGTGTGTATCGTGCTACACGGAGGGCAGTGTGTGTGTGTATCGTGCTACACGGAGGGCAGTGTGTGTGTGTATCGTGCTACACGGAGGGCAGTGTGTGTCAGGTTTTGAAGCCAGGGCCTCAACCTGTGGCAGGCGGCTGCAGTTGACGCTGCGAGGTGATCCTGGCCTTTGCCCGCTGCCCTCCCGCGAGAAGTTCACCGCTCGGTGCAGACATACAACTGGGATGGCAGACTTTTCTTTTCTTCTTTTTTGGGTTTTTATTTCTCAAAAAAAACAACCTGGGTTGTAGTTGAGAATGAGTCTGCAGTGTTGTCACTGGGGTTTCAATAAGACTTCATGTCTGAATTGCCCGCACTTTGTTCTCTAGAACTGTGTGAATCACCCAGCGGCAACGGTCCCGCTAAGCTACGCGGCTGCGCAGAGCTCTGGAGGTCCCGTGCAGGCCACTCACCGGCTTTTATATGGGAGAAACCACGAATGGGCCACACAACCACTTAAAGGGACCGCGCACCAAAAAAATAATAATGAGGGAACGTTGCCCAACAGTACAGTAATAGATGCTGTCCTTCCCAGCTTGGGTTGCATCTGAAGAGAGCATTTGAAGCTGTGAAGTGCTCTTGGTGTTAGATTCACCACTGGTGGTGGGAGCAATTTGAGGAGAGAAGAGTGTTGACGCTGATTTTTTTTTTGTGTGTGTGTGTTGGTGCCAAAATGCAAGTGACTGCACAGGTCTGGGATGAGCCTTTCAGTGGCTACCGTTCCTACTGGCGTGTTATCATTGAATCACAGAAATTTACAGCACAGAAGGAGGCCATTCGGCCCATCGCGTCTGTCCTGGTTGTGGATGTAAACGGTGCTTGCCACTGTCGGCTGATCTTCTGCTTGCTCTCTCTGTCCACCCCTCTCTCCCACTGATGTAGGTTCGTCTGCAAAAACAATGGGGTCCTGTTTGAAAACCAGCTTCTGCAGATCGGAATAAAGTCGGAATACCGACAGAATCTGGGTGAGTGACTCTTGCCTTTCGCTTCAGATTGCCGGGCCTTAGTCAGAATAAAATTGCAACTTCAGGGACCCGCGCTCGCAGTCGTTGCTGGCGCGCAGAATCCGTTACCGCCATTTTGAAAACCTTTTTTAGTTTCAACCCCCTGTTGAGTGCTTTTTTTTTCCCCCCCTTCGCCTGCTTTTCTCTCCCCTTTTTCCCAAAAGCACTGGGCTTGCTGCAGCATGCTCCCATATGAGCACCAGCAGCCCTTCGTTCGTGAGCCTGGGTCGTGAGTTTTCGACCGGCTATTCGCCACCGAAGGCATCGCAGTCCAAGCCAGATACTGCCCTCAACCTGACGCACACGCGCGCGGTTGACAGCAAGACTTGCTGGATATCGATTGGGGGGGGGAAGCGGGAACCCTGACTCGACTGCTCACCCCAACCTCCACCCCAGGGTACAGTTTCCTGGGACAACCCCCCCGCCCCCCGCTAAGGCCAGTTTCTTAATGCCATTTTGAGAGATCTAACACACGGCACAGACCAAGAACCGAACCCTGGCACCTTTCTGCTCTGTGGATTGCTAGCGCCTCGTTTCCATTTAGAAGATTAGATTTCCTAATTTTTTTGTTTTTGTTTTAAACTTTTTTAATTTCGAAGCCGACTGTTTTGGCTGGCCTCGCCAGAGACCTTGGCAGGGCAGCCAGCGAGAGTGCTGATTTATTTTCTTGTGTCCCCGCGTCTCTAGGTCGAATGTACCTGTTTTTCGGGAACAAGACGTCCGTCCAGTTCCTCAACTTCACACTGAACGTCAGCTGCCCTGGCGAGCTGCAGAATGATATCCTTTTGCTTTCAGTCGACGTGGCAAGAAGTTTGATTTGGGAGTGTGTTCCTGTTCAACTTTGTGGGGGGGTGGGGGTGTAGTGAAGGCATCAAAAAGGAAAGATTACTAATTGTGTATCGCGCCTCTCGGAAGCATCATCGAAGACGTGGAGAAATTCCTGCTTCTGTTTAAATAGGGATCTTTAATAATCCGCCATTATGTTATGTGGAACAACTGGAGAAGCTAGGATTCTCCTTGGAGCAGAGAAGGTTTAAGAGGAGATTTATGATGGGGGTTTGATGGAATAAATAAGGAGAAACTGTTTCCACTGGCAGAAGGGTCGGTAACCACAGATAATTGGCAAAAGAACCAGAGGGGAGATGAGGAGACTTTTTTTTTTTTACACAGTAAGTTGTTATGATCTGGAATGCGCTGCCTGAAAGATTCAATATTAACTTTCAAAAGGGAATTAGATAAATACTTGAAAAGGAAAAAATTTGCAGGGTTATGGGGAAAGAGCAGGGGGGAGCGGGACTAATTGGAGAGCTCGTTCAAAGAGCCGGCACAGGCACGATGGGCCGAATGGCCTCCTTCTGTGCTGTATCATTCTATGATTCTCGGACCTCAACAGGCAATCATCTGATGTGTGGCACCTACAAAAATGCAGCACATTCTCAGTGCAGCATTTACTCTGATCTATCTTTAAGTATGAGAAGTCGCACAACACCAGTTTATAGTCCAACAGTTTTATTTGAAATTACGAGCTTTCGGAGCGCTGCTCCTTCGTCAGGTACAGTGAGGGAATACAAATCGGTTACAAAGTATATATAGACAGAGAACAATGTGTCTGCAGAGATACAATCCGTCAGGGAGGCATCACATCAAAGACACAGCAGAGTACAGCTAAGACAATGAGGTGGGGTCACAGGGGGTCCAACGTGTCAAATGCTGCCGTCTGCAGTTAAGCTTTTAACTTTTTTTTTAGAAACTGGAAATCACATCTGTGAACCAGACAATGACGTCGAGTCACGTCCTGTAGCGTGACATGAAACCGAGATCCCGGTTGAGGCCGTCCTCATGGGTGCGGAACTTGGCTATCAGTTTCTGCTCGATGATTTTGCGTTGTCGTGTGTCTCGAAGGCCGCCTTGGAGAACGCTAACCCGCAACCTTTAAGTAGATAGACATTGCTTGCCTCTGTGAGCTTTGTGGAAGCTGAGATTTTTGTAGTCGCATTCCCGCCTGCAGCACTGAACACCTTCAGTGTTGGTCCAGCCTGGACCCAAATCAACTCTGTGTGGAAGGTTGGCCAGTGCACAAGGTAGAACTCCCCAGCTCCTCTTCAAATAGTGGCCGTGGGATCTTTTACGTCCACCTGAGAGAGCAGACGGAGCCTCGGTTTAACGTCACATCCGAAAGACGGCACCTACTGACGGTGCGCTGCACTGGAGCGTCAGCCTAGATTTTGGTGCTGAAGTCTCTGGAGTGGGACTTGATCCCTCGACCTGATTGGGAGAATCGGGAGTGCTAACCACTGAGCCATAGCTGAAGCCTTTATCTCGAAGCCACCCAGGGTCCAATTCCTGTTGAGTTCGCTGATCTGAATCTGGGCTCGCGGTGGGGAGGTCGCAATCGGCTCTCGTGCTGCTGGGTGAGAGATGGGGAAAATGGGCAAGGTGTTCCTGCTTCTGGTTATCCAGTCATTGTGTCTGTGTCTGTGTCTGTGTCTGTGTCTGTGTCTGTGTCTGTGTCTGTGTCTGTGTCTGTGTCTGTGTCTGTGTCTGTGTCTGTGTCTGTGTCTGTGTCTGTGTCTACATGTGCAAAGACAACTGGGCTGACTGTTGATGTTCTCCAGTCGATTAGTCTGCCGACGTGCAGTGTCTGCAGTCGACTGTGAAGAATGGGCAATTGGCAAGGTGCAGGAGGGCAATCACTGACCACGGAACTGTACCCAAGTGAAGGGGCATTTAGGAGAGAAATGGGAAGGAGGCAAAGAAAGTGGGTGCCACACCATAGATAGTCCCTTAAGTTCTTTAACACTGCTGTCACAGCTGAATCTTCAGGCCAAGCCCGTGGAGCCGATCGTGGAAGGTGGAGCACAGGTTCAGCAAGTGATTAACATCGAATGCTTGTCGGATTTCACCGAAGCCCCACTGCTCAACATTCAGTTCAGGTACTGGGTTTGCCTTGTGCTGGTCCTAATATCCTCTGCCCTCTAACCCTCTTTCATCTGAACTCGACTCTTTTTTTTTCTTTTTCGCTCGCTCTCGCGCGCGCTACTGCGAGCAGCCTGGCAGCTCCTCTGCTCACTTGGACAGCGAATGAAGGGAGTAATTGTTGGGAGTAATGAGAAACTGAACAAGACGGGGAATTCTAATGACACCAAATACAAGTGAAATATAACGAGCTCCTGTATTTTGATGCAGGATGTATCAAAGTTCCCAACTGGCTGTTTGTTGACTTAGCTGGTCACTTGCACGGTTAGTTAACTGTAGGTTAATAGTTTGCAGCTGTAATCCACTCCTTCCAAAAGCGAGAAGCCTTAAATGCCTCTGCATGGGCCTTTGAACCCAGGTTAAAGAGGATATTTAAACTAATCGCACCTCCCTAAAGTCTATCGTTTTTTTTTTTAAATAATTGCAATTGTTAAAATCTCTCTCTCGCTTTGTTGGTAGATATGGCGGAACCCTGCAGAATATCACCCTAAAACTACCCATAACCATCAACAAGTTTTTCCAACCAACAGAGATGGCGTCAGAAGACTTCTTCCAGCGCTGGAAGCAGCTCAGCAGGTACGGAAAGAACCGAGACCTCCCCGGGATTGTGGAAAACCAAAGGGGCAGTGACTCAGCCCAGTGTGACGGAGAGCGTGGCGGGTGGTGGAGAATCCAGCGAATGTGTGCAGCGGAGGGTGAAATGGCGGGTAGTGGATTGGGCGGTGGAGCGGCTGGCTAGAGCAGAAGGCACGGCCGATGGTGGGGGCGATAGGTCCAGCAGCGCACCAGAGCGCGGGAACCGTCTACAACGTACAGCTCGGCTTCATTGGGGGATCCCCCTCTCCTGCTGTAACAGGAGCTGAACAAATGTGATCCCAATTTGAACACGGCTCTGTTCTGTGATGGTTTCGGCAGTACAAGGGGCATCATGCAGGTGGTGGTCGTGTCATTGCAGAGCGCACACAGCCTTGTATGCATGTCCATACAAGATGGAGTCCCAGCATGGCAGTGTCGTATTCTGTAAAGTGCGCTGTCTAATTTCCCATGCACAGAGGTACATGGAACAAGAAGCCAAGAACGGAAGGCATTTCTCCAGCACCTTTCACGACCAGCGGACGGCCCAAAGAACTTTACAGCCAATGAAGAACTGTTTGAAGTGTAGTCACTGTTGTAATGTAGGAAACGCAGCAGCCAATTTGCACACAGCAAGCTCCCACAAACAGCAATGTGATAATGACCAGATGATCTGTTCTGGTGATGTTGATTGAGGGATAAATATTGGCCCCAGGACACACCGGGGTAACTCCCCCCTGCTCTTCCAATAGTGGCCGTGGGATCTTTTACTTCGACCTGAGAGCAGACGGGGCCTCGGTTTAACATCTTGTCCGAAAGACGGCACCTCTGACAGTGCGGCGCTCCCTCAGCACCGCACTGGGAGCGTCAGCCTAGATTATTGTGCTCAAGTCTCTGGAGTGGGACTTGAACCCACGACCTTCTGACTCGGAGGTGAGAGTGATACTCACTGAGCCACGGCTGACACCAAAAGACCAAATTAATTGTGGGGAGAAGATTTTCAGATGGTACGACTGCCTGGCATTGTAATTGCAGCAGAACTGCTCTGAGGGTCTGAATAAGCTTTCACTGTTACTGCCTGTGTTATTTACGGCACATTCTCCTCTTGTGCTCTCTCTCCAGTCCCCAGCAGGAAGCACAGAAGATCTTTAAAGCTAATCACCCCATGGACACAGAGGTCACCAAGGCCAAGGTAAGCTCCTCCCTCCCCATCCATTAACCCTTTAAGGACTAAAATTCCCCTTCTCCGATAGCTCAACAGTTAAGTGCAGCATGGGCAATGGGAGCGAACCGTACAATCATGGCTTCGATTCTCAGTCTATGCTCACTTAAGTAGTCTCAGCTGGGTTTAACAATCTCATTAGTCCCTACGTTCAAAATCATACTAAACATCTTTGACAGCTTCCCCACCCCCCCCCCCCCACCCCCCCCCCCAATCAATTCTCGCGCCAAAAAAATGGTGCAGCTCCCCTTGAATTTTCTGACCCTGTCTGCCTCCCTCTTGTGCGACGTATTTTAAATTTAAACCAACTTTTGACCTTGTCCTACTGTGATCAAGTCTGTGCACACTGTTTAGAGTTTACATAAGAATTAGGAGCAGGAGTCGGCCGTATGGCCCCTTGAGCCTGCTCCGCCATTCAATAAAATCATGGCTGATCTTCGACCTCAACTCCACTTTCCCGCCCGATCTCCATATCCCTTGAATCCAAAAATCTATCTGGTATCTCAGCCTTGAATATACTCAACGACTCCGCATCCACAGCCCTCTGGGGCAGAGAATTCCAAAGATTCACAACCCTCCGAGTGAAGAAATTCCTCCTCATCTCAGTCTTAAATGGCCTACTTCCCCTGGTTGGAGAGTCTAGAACCAGGGGTCACAGTCTCAGGTTAAGGGGTCGGCCATTTAAGACTGAGATGAGGAATTTCTTCACTTAGAGGGTGGTGAATCTTTGGAATTCTCTACCCCAAAGGGCTGTGGCTGCTCAGTCGTTGAGTATATTCAAGGCTGAGAGATTTTTTTGGACTCTAGGGGAATCAAGGGATATGGGGATCGGGTTGAGGTAGAAGATCAGCCCTAGAGTCATAACGGCACAGAAGGAGGCCATTCGGCCCATCGAGTCCGTGCCGGCTCTCTGTAGAGCGATCCAGTCAGTCCCATTCCCCCCCGCTCTATCCCCGTAGCCCTGCAAGTTTATTTCCCTCAAGTGCCTATCCAGTCTCCCCATTGAAATCATTGATTTTATTGAATGGCGGAGCAGGCTCGAGGGGCCATATGGCCGGCTCCTGCTCCTAATTCTTATGATGATAAAACCGCAAAGTGCGGAATAAAGAACGGAGTCAGTCGCACTTCTGTCCCTGGCCCAAAACGGCATCACCACTTTCCAGCTCAACCCTGTTTGTGTAGAATAGCCCAACAGCTCTCGCTTGATAGCGTAACGTGCGAAAAGAACGGTCACTGCGGGGTGAGGTACCAGAGGGCATCTGCTCGCCGTGGAACTTTACCTCACACACGAAGAATGCCAGGTGAGTGGGAGCGCAGTGGGCAGAAGGGGGGGAAAGTTGGTCAGACAGTGCAGAGTATCTATAACCCCCCCGAGTGGGACTGGTGGTGAAGCAGACTCTCTGTGCGGAACGGTACTGCTGGCGGGGGCTGGGATTCCACTGGGACACTGCCATCAGTTTATTGTTTTTTTTCCTTTTCTTCCCACAGTTGATAGGATTCGGCTCCGCTCTGCTGCAGAATGTCGACCCCAATCCTGACAACTTTGTCGGTGCGGGAGTCATCCACACCAAATCCATCCAGGTCGGGTGTTTGTTGAGGCTGGAACCCAACGGTCAGGCGCAGGTTGGTGACGTTTAATCTCCTCTCTTCCCCCCCCCCCCTCCCCGATTATCCTTGCGTCGCTTAGCGGCATGGCGGGTGCGTCCGGCTTAGCGGGTCAGATTACCGCGCGTCACTTGAGCGCCGCGAGCCATTACCCCTGCCCGATGGGTCAGTGGGTAGCTGGAACGCCTAGCGTGGCACTGAGCTTCTCGAGACCAGCAGCCTGCAGGTTTGCCCTGCGGGGTGGGTGTGTGTGTGTGCTGGCAGGTAGCTGATCTCCGATTGGGGGGTGATCGTAGCAGGGCTGCAGTTTGGCCTCAGTGCCATCAGCCTAGTTCCCCCACAAACCCCTTGCTGGAAGGCTCCTGGACGTGAATGTGGGGAGGGAGTGTCTGTCGGGTACTGGAAGGTGTGAGTTTCAACGGGCTGGAGGCAATGTTTCCGCTATTTTTTTTGGGGGGGTGCGCGGTCCCTTTAACTGGCTGCGCGTCCCATTCAAAATTTCACGCCTGCGCGAAATCTTCCATTTGAAAAGCCGGTCCCAGGTTCTGCGGGACCTTCAGAAAGCTGCGCATCCGTGCAGCTTAGCGAGAACGTTGGCTGGAGGGTGCGTCCTCCTCCTTGACTGATGCCCTGTCTGGACAAACCAGTGCCAGTTGCTTTTGCGGGTTTGATCTGGGCGGGCGCCCTTTGTCCTGTTCATCTCTGGCCTGGAGCTGCCCGTTGGAAGTGATATGCTCTGTAAGCTCATGTTTCTCTCTCTTCTTTTCCCCCACCCCGCTCCTCACCGTCAGATGTATCGCCTCACACTACGTACAAGCAAGGAGACCGTGTCGAAGCGACTATGCGAATTACTGTCTCAACAGTTCTGAAGCCTCCTACATGTAATCGATCTCTTACACTATACTGCGTGTTTGTTTGAGTCTGAGCGTGTGTGTGTGTGTGTGTGTGTGTGTGTATGTGTGTGTGTGCGCACGAGTGCGTGGAAGTCCGTATATCTATGCGCCACGTCCAGTGAAATCTTCAAGAAGTATCATGTGACGTCCTTTTAAGTACAGTATATGTTTACGTGATTGTTCCGTGGAGGTTTTTGTTGCTTTGAGGAGGGTCTTGGAATGTTCTTTGGTATGCGGGGCATCAAACATGGCAGCGGGCGGAGAGCAGGGCTGGCACCAGATTGCGGTGAAGTCCACACGTAACCGCTGCCCGCGGTCGGTCTCGACCGTGTTGACGAGCGGCGCTTAATGTTTGCAACGCTCTCGGCAACGAGGGATGCCGGATTTGACGGCCATCACTCTTGCCGTCTGCATTTTTCTGAGATATCGGTGAGCAGAACGGTTCCTCCCACCCCACGGCTTGGTTGGTACACGCACCACACCATGTGGAGCGGAGACCCCCCCCCCCACGGACAAGAAGGCTTGATCTGCAGGGCGTGCCGAGTCAGCTCTCTGCCATTCCCTTCAGTAGCCCCGAGTTGAGGGGAGAGGACAATAGGCTATTGCTGCCTCTCCTGGTCGCTTTGCCGGAGAGAGTGTGTCTGTGCAGCTGCCCGGTCAAGGCAGGATCGGACTCTGCGGTGATGCCCTCCACGGTTCAACGGCCCGCCGACGCACTCTGTCTAGACTGACGCACAGAGGACGGCCATTTGGGCAGGTTGTCGGAGGATGCCTACTGCCTGAAGAACTGTCCTCTAGCAAGAAGGCACTGCCTTCGGAGAGATGGCGAGTTGGGGGTGGGCGATAGTGAGCAGAATTCCCCCAGTAGCCATCTGGTGACTCGCTCTTTTGGTTCCCACTGCCTTTGCAGACCACAAAATGAGGTGATGCCCGAATACCAAACGACTTTGAAGTCCCACCTTGCTGTTAATCGATATAGTCATTCCTTATATTAAAAAGAAACTTATGAAGTAATTGTAAAATGTATCTGTATATAACTCTTATTTAGGGCTGGATAGAAATACCTGTACAACCAATTTACTCTCTGGTCACGGATGTTAAATTAGCTGTTCAAATGTCACCACTGAAAGTTAAGCGGGTGGGCGAATTTTTTTTATTTAACCTTTGCTTAACATTTTGTTGTAAGTGCGAAAAGACTGGAACACTTCCCTTCCAATCCTCTCTTTGGACCTAACATGTCTTCCCTTGGTTCTATAGAAAACAAAGTCTGCTCCGTGCAGTCCCCTCATCCCCTTCGGACCCCCACTCAACAGACGCTCGCATTCCCTCCCTCCCTCCCTGTCATTAGCAGCCAGCACGAGCTGCACGGTACGTGCTGTTGTGCAGAAACTCTTGCTTAGCGTTAACGAAACGTGACGATGGGGTAAATTGTTCCTTCCTCTGAATCTGCTTTTCACGCCAGCGCCGCTCTCCTTCGGATCGGAGCCTGGAAGGTCAGTGTCCACGAGTCGGCTCCTCGGAATCTACGCTTCTCAGACCAGCTTCCCCACCCTGTGCAGACCCAGCTCCTCGTGGCTTTCCACTTCTGCTGCAGCGGATATAAGGAACCGGATTTAGCATCGTAAACCGAGGGAAGTGGGGCGGGCTGAGGAAATGCAGCTCAAACTTGTCTTGTCTTGTCTCCCGCATTCAGAAGTTTAAATTTCCTCTTAATTCCCTCTCCTGCTTCGCTCAAAATGTCCTTCACTTGTGGACGTGTCTTGTATCTTTCGGGGTTGGCTTGCTTGTTAATCCCCCCACCTCCCAGTTCTTTCACCCTGCTACTGCACTGGGAGTTGTCTTGTAAATGGTGAGCAAACTTGTGCTGTGCCTGTCCCAGCTTAGCTGTAACCTAGCCTTGTTTATGTGTGAGGATCCCCCATCTGCATAATGCCTGTACATAGAACTAACCCAAGCGACTGGATAACCTAGCAAATGGGGCTTCTTTGCAGTGCTGTATAAAATGGAGAAAGCTTAACCAGTTTTAAAGACTGCTTTTAACAAGATCAAGAGTGGCAGTAAACTAACGGGGATGGGGAAGCCATGTTGAATTTTCACTGTCAGCCGTGCGTTGGACCAATAACTAATGGAGTTGCTGTGACCTCAAAGCGAAATGCTCGAGTCAAAATGTAACCTGGAAAAAAAAAAATACAAGAAAACAAAGGATATGAATAAAGTTCCCGGCTTGTCTTTACTGTACAGCACGCACTGCATTACATCAGGCAGATCCGACTATTCCCTGACGTGCTCTGTCCATTGTTTGATTTGCACAGTTGAAAGCAGGCAAAGGATCATGAATTTTCCCCCAGCTTCTCTCTCTGTGTCACTGTACCTTTAGTCAGAAACCCCATTTGTGCGAGTAAGCGGCTTTTCCATTGTGGTTACGGCGGCCCAGACAAGAAGATCTGAGGAAATTCGTCCTCCCCTGTTCATTGTCTACTTTCCAACCCTCCTCAAACTCTAGAGGAACGTACCCAATTGACTCAAGTTGCACAGGGTAAAATACTGCTGGGAGCAGTCCTGATTGTGAAAACATTCAAGGTTAACCATTCCAGCACCAAGTGCAGTATTCTTTCAGCCACTAGAAGCTGCTAGTGAGTTGAGGGGAGGGGGGGGGAGTAAAAGAAATGTAGCGACACCTGGTCATGGAGAGCAGGTACTGCAACACCGCCCGAGGTTCTGTTTAGACAGGTGGAGGCCCCCTTGACTTTGAGTCATCTGTTTGGTGAGTTCCTCGTAACTTGACATGCTGTTGTATGCCAAAGAGCCTTTGGAATTCTCTACCCCAGAGGGCTGTGAATGCTTAGTCGTTGAGTATATTCACGACTGAGAGCGATAGATTCTTGGGCACCAAGGAATATGGGGCTAGGGCGTGCAGGTGGAGTTGAGGTAGAAGTTCAGCCATGATCTTGAATGGCGGAGCAGGCTCGAGGGGCCTGCTCCTATTTCTTATGTTCTTAACACGAAAGTTGAGCAATTGACTTGGGAACATACCCATTTAAAATGGCCGCCTGCGCATCAGGGCACGAGACAGTCCTTGACCACTCCGATCGCTATGGGAAGTAGGGGGCACGGTTTCCTCCACCTTGGAGGTTGTGGATTAAGCTGTTTCTGAGAAGCGTGAAGACGAGCAAGGAGCCGAGTGCAACTGCTTCATGGAAGGACTTGGGAACTGGAGGAGGCCGTTCAGCCCCTCGAACCTGCGCCACCATTTAATTAGATCATGGTTGATCTGTGCCTCCACTTCATTTACCTGCCATTTCTCCATAATCCCTTGATAGCCTTGTGTGGAATTCCCCCCTCTCCCCCCCCCTGTTTTTTGGCAATTACTGAGAAGCTTAGAAACCACTCCTTCCCCCCCCCCCTTTTCATTCTCTCCCTTGGCCTTGCCTTATGTATTCTAGCTCATTCTCCCTTCATGCCCTCCTTCCTTGAGCTGAGCAGGCAGTGACCGCCGTAAGCACTAAGCAATCCCCGTTCCCCCATTGAAGCTGCTGGAAAGGCTATTGGCATCAAAGTAACTTCTTTTGGAGATAAAAGGAAAATAAAAAAACTACAAATGCCAGCAATCTCTTTTTTTCAGCAAGATGAGCATAGGAACAAGAGCTGGCCATTTAACCCTGCGAGCCTGTTCTGCCATTCAATTAGATCATGACTGATCTGTACCTCAACTTCATTTGCCCACCTTGGTTTCATCGCCCTTAATACCCTTGCCTAACAAAAATCTCTCTGTTTTGAAATTTCCAATTGACCCACAGCTTTTTGTGGGAGAGATTTCCAAGGAAAACGCCAGGGAATACAAGTCTAGTCTATGCAACCTGTCCTCCTAATGAGTCTTGATCTGTGTGCCTAATCCCAGAGGACAGCCCACAAATTCCTGCCACGGACTTCTTTTCCAAAACCTCAAGCTCAGATCCTTTTTTTCATTAGTTCGCGGGATGTGGGCGGCACTGGCAAGGCCAGCATTTATTGCCCTTGAGAAGGTGGTGGTGAGCCGCTGCCTTGCCATAGAGGGAGTGCAACGAAGGTTCACCAGACTGGTTCCTGGAATTGGGGGTATTGTCCTATGAGGAGAGATTGAGTAGACTCGGCCTATATTCTCTAGAGTTTAGAAGAATGAGAGGTGATCTCATGGAAACATACAAAATTCTTACAGGGCTTGACAGGGTAGATGCAGGGAGGATGTTTCCCCTGGCTGGGGAGTCTAGAACCAGGGGGTCACAGTCTCAGAATAAGGGGTTGGCCATTTAGGACTGAGATGAGGAGAAATTTCTTCACTCAGAGGGTGGTGAATCTTTGGAATTCTCTACCCCAGAGGGCTGTGGAGGCTCAGTCGTTGAGTATATTCAAGATAGAGATCGATAGATTTTTGAATATTAAGAGATATGGGGATAGTGCCGGAAAGTGGAGATGAGGTAGATGATCAGCCATGATCTTATTGAATGGCGGAGTAGGCTCGATGGGCCAAATGGCCGACTCCTGCTCCTATTTCTTTTGTACTTGAACCACTGCAGTCCGTGTGGTGAAGGTGCTCCCACAGTGCTGTCTGTGAGGGCTTGTGTCCGAATCCGATGCCTAGATCCTGTACTCAACTGTTCGGTATCATAGAAATTTACAGCACAGAAGGAGGCCATTCTGCCCATCGTGTCTGTGCCATCCGAAAAAGAGCTACCCAGCCTAATCCCACTTTCCAGCTCTTGGTCCACAGCCCTATAGGTTACAGCACTTCAAGTGCAGATCCAAGCACTTTTTAAATGCGATGAGGGTTTCTGCCTTTCCCACCCTTTCAGGCAGTGAGTGAAAATAGCAGCACTCGCAGCGCATGGGGCCCGTGAGGCAGGTCTTGTATACATCCATGCTCAAATCGGTTTAATTATTTGAAGCATTCTCTAGAAAGATGCTAGTCGATCTCCTACGATGTTGCATAGCGGGAGTCTGAACCGCATAGTCCCCATGAAGTGGGGTTGGCAGGGCGGGGAAAAATGGACCAGGGTGCGAGGATATAAATTCAGTCCCCATTTTAAAATCGTACATTCTGTCCTTTATATTTCTATTATAAATTAACATTATAAAATTTGTCAGGCTGTAGCGCCACCGCTGGGAGGGAGGTGTAATTACAGCGTAACAAGTTTACGTAGAGTGTTTCCATTCTAACTGGGGCACTGGAATTTATGATGCAAAAGGGTGCATGCAGATGTAAGACTTTTAATACATTTATAGATAGATTTTCAATTCTTAGTCCCCAGCTTTCACACTACATTATCTGGCTGTAGGGGGAACTGCTCATACAATAATTTTGATAGTAACGCACCTTTATGATTAGGGACATCATGTCGGATTGGGTGAAACTTGAGCAGTTTGACGAATTGCAGTCTTCATCAATCGGTGAAACTCCCATCAGCTGTCCCTGCTCATGATTTTCCAGCGAGTTTTCCAAGAATACACAGGGACCAAGGAATTATTCCAAGCCAATTATTTTTATTTTGATTGTGGCTTTCTGGGTCCTTGCACGTTTTGGGGGGAGGGAGGGAGGGGGGCCTGTCAGTCAGTTGGTCAGTCAGTTTCCAGTGTGAAACGGACCTCTACAAGCAAGAAAGGGCCCAGGTCCAATCGCTGGACCGTAGGAAGTGGGCCTGGGTGGCAGCAGGGGCACTGCCCTTAGTTCAGGGAGGAGAAAAGAATCAGTCGGGGGGGGGGTTCCTTCTCCCGATTACTGGGCAGCAACGTCTGCTCGAAAAGCGGGCGGTTGTGAACATTGGGAGGATCAGGCTTGGCAGTGAAGCCCCCCCCCCCAGAGTGGCACTCACTAGAAGACAGACCACATGGGTGAGATACCTAGAGGCACCTGGCACCCATGGGAACCACAGCCCAGGAAGAGTCGACTCCTTCAGGAGTGGAGAACTTAACAGAAGAAAACCCTTTTGCTAATTCCTGCCATCTATGGAAGATCCTGTGCCCACTTTCTACGGCCGTTTTGAGTGGGAAATAATTAGGCTGTCGGGGGTGGGGCAGGGGGGGAAGGTAGTTCGAACATACATACGAACTAGGAGCAGGAAAAGGCCTCTCGAGCCTGCTCCGCCATTCAATAAGATCATGGCTGATCTGATTACTTCACGTTCCTGCCTACCCCCGATAACCTTTCACCCCCTTGCTTATCAAGAATCTATCAACCTCTGCCTTCAAAATATTCAAAGACTCTGCTTCCACCGCCCTCTGAGGAAGAGAGTTCCAAAGACTCACGACCCTCTGTGAGAAAAAAGTTTCTCCTCATCTCTGTCTTAAATGGGCGACCCCTTATTTTTAAACAGTGACCCCCTAGTTCTAGATTCTCCCACAAGAGGAAACATCCTCTCCACATCCACCCTGTCCAGACCCCTCAGGATCTTGTATGTTTTAATCAAGTCACCTCTTACTCTTCTAAACTCCAGCGGATACAAGCCTAGCCTGTCCAACCTTTCCTCATAAGACAACCCGCCCATTCCAGGGATTAGTCCAGTAAACCTTCTCTGAACTGCTTCCAACACATTTACATCCTTCCTTAAATAAAGAGACCAAAGGAGAAGTTCTATCTGTCAAAGAGAAGGCGTCTCTGCGACCCGCGGGACCGGTTAGGCATCCTATCCCATCGGCGCCTTTTACCGTTCGCCTTGTGAGTGTTTTCTAATAACTAGGACAGCTGGGATTGAACATTTTGGGTTACCATTCACACAGTGGACCTAATCCTTTTTGCACTTGGTGATAGCTGATACGAGGGGAAGGCTGCACTCAGCTCTGGGCGCAGAGAGGTGTGAAAAGTCGCTTTGAGTGGGCTGGAGCTTGACTGTGCGTTCTGGGAACCAGGGAAGCCATTTTGTGACCATAACCGCTCGCCTGCCTTGTTTAAAAGCAGCATGTTTACAGATCATGAATGAGGTTGTTTCTATTTCCCTAAATGCAATCTGTATTAAAGCGATTAACTTAGTGATGTGTAGCACTTTAGTCATCGTTCAATCAAGGCAAAAGTGTATGATATTGTGTGATCTATAATGCAGTATATTGTCTGTGTGCCTCCGGCCTTTGCTCTGTGTAACCAGCCCTACTGGTAATTTTGCATTTAATGCCTCGAGATCGGACACGTGGGTTTTTACATTCGGTTCAGAAGCTGAGGTACTTGCTCAGGACAGCGTAAGGAATACGAAGGGTCAACAGTTAAAAGGAGCATTAAAGGTTGTGGTGTATGATGTCCAATTCATGTTCCTTGTAACCTTTACATGAACCATTTCTGACCTTCCTCGGAGTGTGATAGTATTGAATTTGGGGTTTAGACTCATGTCTTGAGAAGATTTCGCTCACTACTAGGGTGGGTTCTTGGGGTTCACAGATGGGATTTACAATCATCTCACAGCTGCCCATCTCTTGGAGATCCTGGGGTTGTCCATGTCTCTTGGAGATCCTGATGATGACCATGCCTCTTGCAGTTTGTCAAACCACTGACCTTCCAGCTCCGCTGCTGGATAAAGCATCATCTCGAGTAGCACTGAGCTGTAGGGACCAGGAAGGTCCCAGACTCCCATCTCCAGTCTGTGCTGAGTTAGCTGATCCTCAGCCAAAGCCTACAATTGCCCTCGGGGCCGGTGCTAAGGAAATTCAGCTGACGGTCCTGCTTCCGACCGCTATTGAGTACCCTAGTTCTGCCGGACCGTGCTTCTGTGTGGGCCATCTCGGCTCAACTCCGCCCCCCCCCCCTCCGTCCGATAACCTCATAAATGGCCAACTGGTCTAGGTGACCAACACTGTCCCCAGCAAGAGCCTGCCTGAACCTGTGAAATGTTCAGTCACTCCGTATCTTCAGTGCTCCCCAGAACAACACAGGACCAAATCCATCCTTTTCTGGGGTTATGCAGATGCCAAACCCTTGTACTTTACCTATACTCTCCTGCTGCACTGTTGCAATTTCGATGTCACATGTCCAGTGTGAATTTATGAAGCTGGGTTGTGTCTTGTCAACGTGACCATATCTTTTTTATTAAATCATTCTCTCTCCTTTTAAAGGTTGTGGGTTCAAGTCTCACTCTAGATATTTGAGCACATAATCAAGACTCTCACTCCCCGTGCAGCACTGAGGGAGTGCTGCACTGCCTTTCGGATGAGACGTTGAACCGAGGCCCCGTCTGCCCTCTCGGGTGCAGGTAAAAGATCACAGGGCCACTATTTCGAAGAAGAGCAGGGGGCGTTCTCCCCGGGCGTCCTAGACCAATTTTTATCCCTCAACCAACATCTCAAAAACAGACGATCTGATCATTTATCTCATCGCTGTTTGTGGGATCTTGCTGTGCTCAAATCGGCTGCCGCGTTCCCTACATTACAAGAGCGACTACACTTCAAAAAGTGCTTCATTGGCCTTCGGGACGTCCTAAGGCCACGAAAGACACAGTATATATCCGAGATCTTTCATTCATTCTTTTTTCCTTCCCCTCTCTCCCAGGAATGGGAGAGAGGTGGAAAGACAGCACCCACTTCCTCCCTTCCCCCTGCAACGCCCTCCACCACCCCCTCCCAAACCCCAACCACTGAAGCCTCTCTGGACAGCCCTGGTCGGGAGTTGAAGCTCACAGGATAGGGTCATGCCACGGTAAATCTCATCAGACAGCATGGTGTTGCTGGGTGTTAAGTTGGACAGAAGCCCCTCAGCGCCAGACATTTCTCCCTAGATTGGAGTGAGTGAAACCTTGAATTGTAAGTGTTTAGATGAATCTCCAAGGGGTGCGAGGGCTGCTGACTAGCCGGTACCAGAGAGGCATATGCACAAATGGCTGCAACCCATCCAATAGTCGAACAGCGAGTATCGAAACTCCCTTCTGTGACTGTCGGAATAAGCTGCCGCATCCTCTCCAAAATCTGGAGTGGTTCAAATTGGACTTGACCCTCTTCTCGTGGAACTCATTTCGAATCGGAACCGAGGTCCCCGTCTGCCTGTCCTGCTGCCTTCGGGCGGGCGTTTCCAGAGTCCCGCGGCACTGTCTGAAGGAAAGCAAGGGGAGCTCTCCCAGTGTACCCGGTCAACATTCCGCCCTCGTCCCGACTGTCACCAGAAAGACGGGATTGTTCGGTCATGAAACTTGTTGCTGCTGTGTGGGATCTCGCTGTGCGCGCCGTGGCCGCCGCGCTCCCCGACGCAACTACTGCGACTGCACTTCGCAAATTAATTTGTTTTTACGCCAAGCAGTTTGAGACATTTGAGAGACCTGAGGCAGTGCCACAGAATTGCTCAGTCCTTTCTCCCGATAGTGCGAGTCTATTTGAGGTAAGCGCTCTGTCTGTTCTGGACCCTGCACCCGTTTAACCTCCACTCCCGCCTGTCCGCTCCTTGTGTAGGAGATTTGAAATTCTCTTTTGCGCCAACCTTTTGTGGCCGTTTCAGCCTCATGGGTCCATGCCGGTGTTGATGCTCCACAGGAGCTTCTGCATCCGTTAGTAAAAGGCACAAAAATGACCAGAAAATCATTCAGCTTAGCTTTCTGTCTATTGAAATGCCTCCAACCTAGTTTCCCATTGGCTGCCTACGCCAATGCTCCCAGACCCACGCTATTTATTAGATGAAGAGACTCAAGTTGGCGGGATACAAGTCCCCAGCAAGCACCTCTTGAATATCATTTCTGGATTTTTTTTTAATGATTGACTGCAAAAATTGTCCAGACAGCCGGGGATTTGCGGCCCGTCTCGCTCTTCCCCGATTCTCAGTCGGGTCGTGGTGATCAACTCTGTTCTGTTCTCCCGCAGCGACCGTCCCCCAAGAGCGCGAATCCCACCACGGAGAAAGTATGGATGTTTCGGGCAAGTTAGATGTTGGGGTGGCCTCTGTTGGTCAACTGCACCTCAGTGATTGTAGCGAGGCACTGACTGACCAGCATCTTTTCACCTTGTAACCCTCATTGGTGGGTGGTAATCATGGTGGCATGGCGGTTTTCTGCCGTTAGGGTAGGAATGAATGTCGCACTTGCCTGGCATACAACGCTGGGCTCTTAAGTTCGTACCTGAAATTCTGCATCCATACTGATCTCTCCCACCCTACTGTTGACCGAGGTGCTTCCAGAGAGATGGGGAGCGCTATCCCCAGGCTGGGTTCACATACCTGCTGACAGTAGATCTCGGGGTGGGGAGGGGGCATCGGCAGAGGCCTCAGATAATGCAGGAGCCTGGGCTAATGCTCGGGGTGTGAGGGTCTGGGATGGTGCATGGGGATAAGGGGCCTGAGACGGTGCACAAGATGCAAGGGTCTGGATTGGTACACATACCAACATATGAATTAGGAGCAGGAGTCGGCCGTACGGCCCCTCGAGCCTGCTCCGCCATCCAGTAAGATCATGGCTGATCTTCCACCTCAACTCCACTTTCCCGTCCTATGCCCATATCCCTTGATTCCCTTTAGAGTCCAAAAACCTATCGATCTCAGCCTTGAATATACTTAACGACTGAGCATCCACAGCCCTCTGGGTTGGTGTACAGGGGGCAGGGGCCGAAGATGGTGCAGGAGGGGTGAGAGTCTGGGTTGGTGCACGGGGGTGAAGGAAGGGGCCCAGGAGAGTGCGGGAGGAGCAAAGGAACCAAGCAAAAGGAACGTGGGGGGAATAATACATTTAAAAAGAGGAAATCTTCCTCAAAAATAGGACCATTTCTTGCTACAGAATGCGCCATTTGCTAATTTATTTGGGAGGCGGGCCAGGCGTACCATCACAATCACTGTCGGGCACTACGAGAAATGAAGGGACGCTGAGAGAGGATAGCTGGGGAGAGGAAACCGACAAACGAAGATTGTGCCGAGTCCGCTGGTCACGGTTAGGGCAGTGGTGGGGGGCGTGGCTTCAGTACCTCTGGGCCGGAGAGTGGGGAACCCACATGTAGGGCGAAGGCGGGATCGAGCGATTTTCCCTCCCCCCACAGCTGCATATCCCAACAACTCTCACAGTTCATACTTGCACATGAAGAATGTCGACTTGGGAGGAGACACTGGAAGTTAACTGGCACCTGTACCTCAGCAGGGGTTAAGTCTTTGGGAGTGGGGAGGGAGGGGGGGGGGCGGGATAAAATTGAGGGAGGGGATAAATTGAACGAATCTGCGTCTGATCTAGTGAACGTCTGAGTACCAGTACGGCTGAATCCAAAGTAGGATTATGATGTTACTATGCAATCACTGTTTCATTAGAGGAGCGGCTTAGAATATTGTGTGTGCGTGTCGTGTGCGTCTGTGTATACACCCGAGATGTGAATCTCCCATCAGTGTTAAATGACACAAAATGTTTAACGGAAGCGAATGTACAATGAAGGACACTATTTAGATAAACTTTGACCATTATGATCAATCCCTGTCTCTGCGCTGATTTATTTTGCTTCATTTTAATGACTTGCACACTGGGAATGGATCGAGAGTGATAAGTTGGGGGGGGGGGGGGGAGTGGAGTGGGCTCGGTTGTGATGCCCCCCCCCCCCCCCCCCAGTCAAATAGCCCGCCGACGCTCAGTCACGCCTTACACTGCGAAAGACGGCCACTTGGGTGAGTTACTGGAGGACAGCCCTTGCCAGTGAAACCCGTGCCCCGGCCACAGTCAGCACCTTCAGGAGAGGAGGGGAAAAGGCTAAGCAAGAAAAGCACAAAGGAAAATGAGGGATTAATTCTGAACCTTCCACCCGATGCCACTGAATACCCTGATGTCATTGATTATCAGCCCATCGCCACGGAAACATGTTTGAGAACGAACGTTTAAAGGAATAGTCCGCCTGTAAATCTACTTCTTATTGGTTAAAACTTAATTGCCGACTGATGTCAATTAGGAGATAGCAGAGGCCCCCGTCTTCAAAGGGACACAGCCAATAAAACTGTAACTTAAACAAAATTTAAAGGAGACTTCACAAATTAAATCAAAATTCTGTTGTGGGGGGTGATGATGCGCTCTAGTCCCTGCGGTGCCCACCGGTCGCGGAAGCCCTCGAGCGTGCCGGCGGACACTGCGTGCTCCATCGCCAGGGACACCCGGGCGCGAACGTAGCCGCAGAAGAGAGGCGGGCAGTCGGGCCGAACGACCTCCCACCTGTAATTCTAGGATTGGGGGGGGGTACATATTTTTATATTCGGAAACTCCGGGTTCACAGCGCAGGAGATAAATCAAATATTGGTTAGATCCAAGATTGGGTTTTAAGAGCCTGTGGATTGTCGGAGGGAACAACCAGAATTCTGCCTGACTCTGCAGTTCTGTGTCAGTGACAGAGAGATCACTGCACAGCGCCAGTGGTGTAGTGACCTGACCTTGCCTGAATCCGTTAAATGATTAATATTACAGCCCCTGCACACATTGGCCCAGGTGCAGGGAAGGTCGTGACTGAGGTGCAGGATATCACACAGGATATTTAAAGGGAAATGCGGCCAGTTAAAGGTAAGTGATCATATTGTGGGGGGGGGGGGGGGGATTCTTCCAGGATTTGGACAGGCTGAATGTGGTTTGAAAACAGTCGTCGGCCTTTCCAAAGAGAATAGAAAAAAACACAAATGTAGAGGCATGAGTGTGTGGGCAAGTATTGGAGGAACAGAGCACCGAACTCTCCTGATTGATGGGTGGCCAATTGGAGGTGCTGGTGCGGGAGGTGGGTAGGAGTAGTGTGGCACTGTCTAGCACTCCAGGGCGTCTTCCCCATTAGCCATTGGTACACGATACCCAACAGAAGACAGGAACCAAGCTCAACCCTACACTAGTGCCTGCAGGAGCCGGGGACAGATGCGGGAAAAGGCACATTACTTTTGAGGAATCTGACGAGGTACGACCAGCAATTGCACGACTTTCGTGGTCACAAAGTGTTGCCCATCACCTGTTCTACATTCACTGCCTCGGGTGCCTGCCTCCCAGTCCAAGGAAGGAGTCGGGCCTCCCAAGACTTGGGCTCTCCTACACTGAGGCCCAGTTTAAGAACATAAGAATTAGGAGCAGGAGTCGGCCATACGGTCCCTCGAGCCTGCTCCGCCATTCAATAAGATCATGGCTGATCATCGACCTCAACTCCACTTTCCCGCCCGATCTCCATATCCCTAGAGTCCAAAAATCTATCTATCTCAGCCCTGAATATACTCAAAGACTCAGCATCCACAGCCCTCTGGGGCAGAGAATTCCAAAGATTCACAACCCTCTGAGTGAAGAAATTCCTCCTCATCTCAGTCTTAAATGGCCGACCCCTTATCCTGAGATTATGCCCCCGAGTTCTAGACACTCCAGCCAGGGGGAAACAACCTCTCAGCATCTACCCTGTCAAACCCCTTCAGAATCGTGTAAGTTTCAATGAGATCACCTCTCATTCTTCTAAACTCCATAGAGTATAGGCCCATTCTACTCAATCTCTCATCATAGGTTTAAAGGAATCATGGCCTGGGAGATGATCTTGTCAGAGAACCCGTGGCTGGGGATTGAGGCAGAGGCCCCTCGGCCCAGTCTAACCTGCTCTTCAACCATTCATTTTTCTTGAAGTGTCACTATGAGGAGAGATTGGGTCGATTGGGCTTATACTCGCTGGAGTATAGAAGAATGAGAGGGGATCTCATCGAAACATATAAAATTCTGACAGGTCTGGACAAACTAGATGCAGGAAGAATGTTCCCGATGGTCGGAGAGTCCAGAACCAGGGGTCATAATCTAAGGATAAGGGGTAAGCCATTTAGGACAGAAATGAGGAAGAATTTCTTCACCCAGAGAGTGGTGAACCTGTGGAATTCTCTACCACAGAAGGTAGTTGAGGCCAAGTCATTAAATATATTCAAGAATGAGTTAGATATATTTCTTAAAGCTAAAGGGATCAAGGGATATGGGGAGAAGGCAGGTACAGGGTACTGAGTTTGGATGATCAGCCATGATCTCATCGAATGGCGGAGCAGGCTCGAGGGGCCGAATGGCCTACTCCTGCTCCTATCTTCTATGTTTCTATGTTAATGATAGCTCAGTTGGTAAGATTATGAACAGGTTCGATAGGGAAGACGTAGAGAAGATGTTTCCACTTGTGGGGAGTCCAAAACAAGAGGCCATAAATCTCCTCTTCTTTCGTATGGTAGTAGCAAAAGACACATAATATCAATATCAAGTCCGATATCCAAGCCAAAGTGCAACAGCGTGGAGATCTTGTAGGCTGCCTGCGAATTTCCTCTGAGGGCAGTGTTCAATGATGTGCGCCATAAATATAAGATAGTCACTAATAAATCCAATAGGGAATTCAGGAGAAACTTTTTTACTCAGAGTGGTGAGAATGTGGAACTCGCTACCACAGGGAGTGGTTGAGGCGAATAGCAGAGATGTATTTAAGGGGTAGCTAGATAAGCACATGAGGGAGAAAGGAATCTGCTGATAGGGTGGGAGGAGGCTGAAGTGGATAATCTTTAAAACAGCTATCACTGTACCCCCTCTGGATCTTAGTCCTGAGGCGGGGAACTTGAAGTGGTGTCAGAGAAATGGATAAGCTGCATCATTTAGATTTGATTTCTAAAAGAAGATGCTCCACAGGGAGAGACAGCCAGGCAGTGACACAGACACCAGCTCCTCTCGCCGTGCTCGGGCACAGTTCTGAGGGTATCAGCGGCTCGCCGTCATCTCACGAAGTGTGGCTGTTTTTCACATGAGCTTCGTTAGCGACGGCCTGGCTTCAAGGGTGGATTATTAAATTTAGTTCAGACAGGAACGATTCTGGTTGACGGCCCATAATAAAATCGAGGGCAAGGTAACAAACTGCTAACGCAGCACAAGGATAATAAACCGTTAACGTCTTGTGACTATTGATTAATTCAATGACCTTAAAGGAAGGCTCAGGTAATTGTAAACCTTTTTATTAATAACTGGCAGCGACGTGCCCTTAATCAGTTAGTCTGTCTGTCATAGGGTCATAACAGCACAGGAGGCCTTTCGGCCCATCGAGTCCGTGCCGGCTCTCTGTAGAGCAATCCAGTCAGTCCCATTCCCCCCGCTCTATCCCCATAGCCCTGCAAGTTTATTTCCCTCAAGTGCCTATCCAGTCTCCCCTTGAAAACATTGAGTGTCTCCGCTTCCACCACTTCCGTCGGCAGTGAGTTCCAGGTCCTCACCATTTGCAATGTAAAAAAGTTTTTCCTCACATCCCCCCTGTATCTCTTGCCCTAAACCTTAAATCTGTGTCCCCTAGTCCTTGTACCATCACAACCTTTCCCTGTCTAGCCTATCCAAACCCGTCATAATCTTGTACACCTCTATCAAATCACCCCACAACTTCCTTTGTTCTAATGAAAACAAATCCAGCTTCTCAAACCTTTCCTTGTAGCTAAGATTCCCCCATCCCCAGCACCATTCTGGTAAATCTCCTCTGCACCCTCTCAAGGGCCTTCACATCCTTCCTAAAGTGTGGTGACCAGAACTGGACGCAATACTCCAGTTGTGGCCTAACCAGCGCTTTATAAAGATTCAGCATAACTTCTCTACTTTTGGTACTCAATACCTCTATTTATGAAGCCCAAGATCCCATATGCTTTATCCCAACAGTTGTGACCATTTCTTTACCCTACTCAGCAGACTGCAGTGACACAATAGCAAAGGAAGGCAAAGCGCTCAGTCCCACACTCCCCTCACTTTAGTGCCAAATCCCAACAGATTAGTTTCAGCAAGTAACTGGTGTCATGAGTCAAAGTCCAAAGGTCGCGGCCTCACCAACTGGAAAATGGGCTGTTCGAGGGGCCTCTGTGAGGACAGTGTCGAGGGAGCTTTACTCTATCTAACCCGTGCTGTACCTGCCCTGGGAGTGTTTGATGGGACGGTGTAGAGGGAGCTTTACTCTGAATCTAACCCCGTGCTGTACCTGCCCTGGGAGTGTTTGATGGGACAGTGTAGAGGGAGCTTTACTCTGAATCTAACCCCGTGCTGTACCTGCCCTGAGAGTGTTTGATGGGACAGTGTAGAGGGAGCTTTACTCTGTATCTAACCCGTGCTGTACCTGCCCTGGGAGTGTTTGATGGGACAGTGTAGAGGGAGCTTTACTCTGAATCTAACCCCGTGCTGTACCTGCCCTGGGAGTGTTTGATGGGACAGTGTAGAGGGAGCTTTACTCTGTATCTAACCCGTGCTGTACCTGCCCTGGGAGTGTTTGATGGGACAGCACAGAGGGAGCTTTACTCGGTATCCAACCTATGCTGTACCTGCCCTGGGAGTATAGAGGGTGCTTTATTATGTGTAACTAACGTTATACTTGATCAGAAAATTGTGGGACTGCGATTTTCCAACAGGCGCTCGCGGAATGCAAGGCACCTCATCACAGGCAAGGACTCGGGGAATCCACCCCATGCTGTGTTGGATTCAGTGGGGAAACCAATAAATAAAGGACTGGTTGAATAGTTACAATGTCAGTTCCTCCTGAACCCTGGCCAGTAAGACATTTCCAGTTATTGGATTGGAGCCTGAAGCTGGCTTGAAGGGATAATTACTAGTCCTCGCCCCTTTAGGGCGACCCCGGATCAGGCGTATTCCCCAGACGTTCACTTTCAACTAAAGTTTGAGGTAGCCGAATCCTAAAGACGCTTAATTGGGTCTAAAGGTCCGGACTATCTCTCCCTAAAGGAAAGGAACAACTTGAAGATGTTACCGTCCTCCAGATAGCACTTTTAATAAGTTTAGCTAGACTGTAACGTTCCGGATATTATGAGGGTCCGGAAAACTCCCCCAGAATTCTGCAACTCTTCCCCAAAGAGTGTACAGAGATTGAGTTTGCGAGTTTGATACAGAAGAATTGAGACAATTCTAAAAATATAGATTTATTAAAGAACCGACATGTAATTACAGTAGGTGTTTCAATCGCAACATTAACAGTTCCAAAAAGAGTAAGCTTTTACAATCTTATCAGAGATCCTTATTCTCAAATCTTAACTTCATTAAATTTTTACAGTTCTTAGTCTTATTCCAGGATATCCAACAAAATCAAATACAGTACAATACCTTGATCCCCGAGGTACAAAGAGTTGTAGACTTACAGAGCTTGCCTCTGAAGCCTGAGAATCGCTTTGCCTCTTTACAGCGAGACTATCATCCCATTTGAAAGTTCAATATTTATGGGAGACCACACCTTGAGTACTGTGTGCAGTTTTGGTCGCCTTTTCTGAGGAAGGCTGTTCTTGCCATGGAAGGAGTTCAGCGAAGATTCACAAGGCTGATACCTGGGATGGCAGGAATGACATATGAGGAGAGATTGGGTCGATTGGGCTTATACTCACTGGAGTATAGAAGAATGAGAGGGGATCTCATCGAAACATATAAAATTGACAGGTCTGGACAAACTAGATGCAGGAAGAATGTTCCCGATGGTCGGAGAGTCCAGAACCAGGGGTCATAATCTAAGGATAAGGGGTAAGCCATTTAGGACAGAAATGAGGAAGAATTTCTTCACCCAGAGAGTGGTGAACCTGTGGAATTCTCTACCACAGAAGGTAGTTGAGGCCAAGTCATTAAATATATTCAAGAATGAGTTAGATATATTTCTTAAAGATAAAGGTATCAAGGGATATGGGGAGAAGGCAGGTACAGGGTACTGAGTTTGGATGATCAGCCATGATCTCATCGAATGGCGGAGCAGGCTCGAGGGGCCGAATGGCCTACTCCTGCTCCTATCTTCTATGTTTCTATGTATATCCCCTCTCAGTGGTATTTCCTTTAAGTTTTCTGCTGATGTAAGCTAATTATCTCTAGTCATTTTTCTGCTGACCCCTGCTATTCTTAGTCAGTTCAGCTGGTAGCAATGCAGACTCGTGTCTCTCCTTTAGGTATTCGAAGCTTAATCCCGCATCCGTGGTCGGTACACAAGAGCTACCACCCGACAAGGCGGCAATGGTCACGGGGCAGTTATCGTGACCGCCCCCTCACCCCTTCCCTTTCCCGTGCTAAGCCAGATCACTTCACAGGTCAAAACTCACCCAACGGGATGAAAGTAGTTCCACTCACGGAGCTGCTTGTGGCCTTTCTCTCAGCCGTTCCAAACTGCGTCAACGCACAACCACTTACTCTGAAGTGCGGTCACTTGTTAATGCGAGTAACCACGGCGGCCGTTTCCGCCCCACGAGCATCGGCGAGGTCCTCCTTTCCACTCCGAGTCAACTGCAAGTGTCGACTCCCTGGGCTGCCTCCCTCCTCGTCCCTTCCAAGGACGAGACGGCACATTTAGGTGGACGGTCCGTTTGGCCAATGCCTCCTGGGGCAAGGTGTCGAGATGGAGAGAGAGAGAAAAAAAAAACGGCAGCTGCTTCACCCCGACCACTGGGAATCCGGAGCTCAAGCCCCGTGCCGCTCAGAAGGGAGTTCTTTTGTCAGCAGGTTGAGAGTTTTGGTTGCGATGCTCCGCAGGGCGAAGGTCGGGGCATCGGGCGTGAAGGTCAGGAAGAGCTGGTGCTGCGGAGTCTGGATGGCGTAGCACTTGTGGTCATCAGCGGCAACGTAGCACTCTGCTGGGGAATGGGTGAAGCCGGTGTGGAATTCCTCGTGGAGAGCCGCTGGGAAGAGAAGCTTGGATAATAAACTGGGGTAGAGGAGCAGAGGGATCTGGGGGGGGGGGGGGGGGGGGGGGGGGGTACAGCTACACAAATCACTAACAGCAGCGACACAGGTTAATAAGGCCATAAAAGAAAAGTAAACAGAAGCACTGGGGTTAATTTCTAGAGGGACAGCATTGAAAAGCAGAGAAGTTATGTTAACTTGTATCGAACTTTGGTTAGACCACACTTGGAGCATTGTGAACAGTTGTGGTCGCCATATTATAAAAAGAATATTGGCGTCAATCCCGCATCCGTGGTCGGTGCACAAGAGCTACCACCCGACAAGGCGGCAAAGGGTGCAAAAAGGATTCACAAGGATGATACCAGAACTGAGAGGATATACCCATCAGGAAAGATTGAACAGGATGGGTGAGGGGTGACCTGATAAAGGTCTTTAAAATTATAAAAGGGTTTGATAGGGTAGACGTAGAGAAGATGTTTCCACTTGTGGGGGAGACCAGAACTAGGGGTCATCAATATAAGATAGTCACTAATAAATCCAATCGGGAATTCAGGAGAAACTTCTTTACCCAGAGAGTGGTGAGAATGTGGAACTCGCTACCACAGGGAGTGGTTGAGGCGGATAGCAGAGATACATTTAAGGGGAAGCTCGATAAACACATGAGGGAGAAAGGAATAGAAGGATAGGCAGAGAGGGTGAGATGACGTAGGGTGGGAGGAGGCTCGTGTGGAACATAAACGCCAGCATGGACCAGTTGGGCCGAATGGCCTGTTTCTGTGCTGTACGCTCGATGCAACACGTTATACGGCAACTTGCACAAGTGCCTTAAAACGTAGAAAAATGTCCCGAGGCGCTTCACTGAGTGGAGGGGGGAGGAAATCGGACACCGTTTCTCAAAGGGAAAACACAGGCAAAGAATAGCAAAAACATTGGAGAGGGAACGTAGAAAAATTACAGGGCCAGAAGAAAAATCATTGGAACCATCTGACCAGTCCTAAGCAGGAGGGGGGGGGGGGGGGGGGGGGGGAGCGTGTATATTTACCTGCCTCCTGCGAGCATTTCACACAGGGGGGGGGGCAAATGAAGAAAACTGGATGATTAAAAAAATATTAACGGTTGTAATACAGAGCAGAAGGTCCCAGATTCGATTCCCGGTCTGTGCTGTTAAGACAAAGAGTCCAATTCCTGATCGTTATCCAGTGAGTCCTGTTGGAAAACGTGCACACGTGGGCAGGATGTGGTTCGCTCCCTCCACTGTCAGACAGCCACCAACGCTCGCACTCTCGCCTTGCATTTGATGAACAGCATGATATCCCGGGGAGAGGCCGGGAGGGGGAAACACTGTTACTGTCGCTGCAACCGTTTCCCCCACTGGACTCCGTGCTTTCAGGACCGGGGTGGGGTAAAAAAAAAGAAAAAGAGTGACTGGTCATGTGGTTTAATTATTTTCACCTACCAGACTTGTCTTCACTTGTAGCTGCTGGGAAATAGGCAGAGACAGCCAGGGTGTAAAACAGTCGCAGGATTGATTTGCGTCTCTTGGGGGGAAGTGCTGCCCCTGTAACAGTTTCATGGGGGGGAAAATAAAAAATCACAATTAACACCTTTCCTGGCAAACGGTGAGAAAGGAGTCTTCCACTTGGTGCTGGCCATCCAGCCTGGTTGGAGAGCGGAGGCGGATTTGGCAGAAACGCAAGCAAAAAAAAAAAAGTCTGCAAAGACGCAAAACAAAACGTAGCCGAGACCCGGGCGTCCGAGAGCGACTGGAGAAGCCAGGGGTTTTCAGCACTGAAAGGAGGTGTGATCTACTTGTTTTTAACTCATTCATGGGATCTGGGCGGCGCCGGCAAGGCCGGCATTTATTACCCATCACTAATTGCCCTGGAGAAGGTGGTGGTGAGCTGCCTTCTTAAATTGCTGCAGTCCGTGCGGTGAAAGAAAGAAAGAAATACTTGCATTTCTCCAGCGCCTTTCACGACCACCGGACGTCCCAAAGCGCTTTACAGCCAATGAAGCACTTTTTGAAGTGTAGTCACTGTTGTAATGTAGGAAACGCGGCAGCCAATTTGCGCACAGCAAGCTCCCACAAACAGCACTGTGATAATGACCAGATCATCTGTTTCTGTTATGTTGGTTCAGGGATAAATATTGGGCCCAGGACACCGGGGATAACTCCCCTGCTCTTCTTCGAATAGTGGCCATGGGATCTTTTACGTCCACCTGAGAGAGCAGACGGGGCCTCGGTTTAACGTCTCATCCGAAAGACGTTTGGTGAAGGTGCTCCCACGGTGCTGTTAGGGAGGGGGTTCCAGTTTTTTTTGACCCAGCGACGATGAAGGAATGGCCGATACGTGTCCTCAAGTCGGGATGGTGCGTGACTTCGAGGGGAACTTGGAGGTAATTGCGCTCCCCGTGCACCTGCCGCCCTTGTCCTTCTAGGTGGTGGAGGCCACGGGTTTGGGACCGGGGTGGGGGGGGGGGGACAGGAGTAAGCCACCATCTTTCGCTCTACCTACTCCTGGGGGCTATGACAGTCAAGTCTTGGGACACCATCAGATGTGGTGGGGTCCACCTTCTTTACAATGATAACGGGGCATCAGCAGAGAAGTGCCATACACTGCTACCAACGGGACATTGCCAATATTAAAAAAAGCAGTAATACGTGCTTACCCTGCTGTTGGTTGTTTTCAACTCCATGGGGCTGCAAGGTGAACAAATTCTTGTTCTGTTCCCGGTTTATTAACAGAAGACTGGCGGGGGTGGGGGTGGGGAGACAAAAATTGTACATTAGAAAGTAACGCCAGCCAATGCGAAACAGCCGAGTGGGGATAAACGTTAATGAGCTTGCCGAAAATTGCTTGGATGGGCGTTTCTGTAAACAATTAGCAAACCTCAGTCCCCAAGCCCATTTAAAATCACACATTCAGCAAATCAATCTAAAGCCACAGAATCTGCCACCTCCAGGTAGAAACATTAGATAATTAGCAATATTCAATACCAGGAGCAGAATTCAGTTGTTCGGCTGATCTATATACTGGGAGTGAATCCTATTCCCACCGGATAGAATTCCCAGCGGATCCAGCCCTCTCTATTGGTCCCACTATACTGAAATCCACAATGAATTTCTTCCCATTCATTCCCACCGGACAGAATTCCTAATGGATGAAATACTCTATCACCCCCCGTACAAAATCCCCAGACTGAACCCCCCCTCCATCACTCCCCCCCCCCCCCCAGGATAAAATCCCCAGACTGAACCCCCCCTCCATCACTCCCCCCATATAAAATCTCTAAATGACTGATCCTTTGAGTGGGACTAACTCTTCGAAAGGGCCGGCGCAGACTCGCTGGGCCGAATGGCCTCCTCCTGTACTGTACTAGTCTATGATTCTATGAACCACGCACCATTTATTTTCTTGGCACAGACACAGATACACGTTCCTCAGTTATCTGTAGTCAATCCACTGGCAAATAACATCGGCAGACATCTTACCTCAGGGATTTAATCGTTTCTGTGGAAACTCGCGAGCTTGTGCAGCAACGTGTTAACAATGAATTGCTTGAATGGCGTAATAGTACGATGAATAATAAATAGGCTACTTTTATCCTAGTTTGTAGGGAATCTGATCCAAGCATGGAATGTCTTTGGAAACTTATTGACAAAACTTGGTGAAGGACCAAGGCTTAGAGTACAAGAAAAAGGAGAGAAAAGACAAAATAGTTCAAGAAATAATGGTAAGACAGTGACCAAGCATGGGTTTTAAAGATTGTAGAAGGAAGTGAAGTTTAGGGGAGCAAGGAGTTTGAGTTCGGAGAGCCCGGGGAAAAACGGTGTTTGAGAATGTGTGACGCGTCTTAATTACAACACTGAGGATTCAGGAGTGAGAAGACAATGTGAGGTGGTACACTTGGAACTTAGTAGGAACAAGAAAGGAAAGTTCAGAGAAGCACTGATCACAATAGTATCGATAAACTTGAGAGAGTGAGAGAGAGAGAGAGAGAGAGAGAGTTAGCGCGAGCGCGCGAGACACAGAGCGAGAGGGGAAAGAGAGACACAGGAAGAGCGAAAGAGATAGGAAGAGAGAGAGAGAGAGAGAGAGAGAGGAGAGAGAGAGAGAGAGAGAGAGAGAGCGAGAGAGAGAGAGAGAGAGAGAGAGAGCGAGAGAGAGCGAGAGAGAGCGAGAGAGAGCGAGAGAGAGCGAGAGAGAGCGAGAGAGAGCGAGAGGAAGAGAGAGAGAGAGAGAGAGAGAGAGAGAGATAGGAAGAGAGAGAGAGAGAGAGAGAGAGATAGGAAGAGAGAGAGAGAGAGAGATAGGAAGAGAGAGAGAGATAGGAAGAGAGAGAGAGAGAGAGAGATAGGAAGAGAGAGAGAGATAGGAAGAGAGAGAGAGAGAGAGAGAGATAGGAAGAGAGAGAGAGAGATAGGAAGAGAGAGAGAGAGAGAGAGAGATAGGAAGAGAGAGAGAGAGAGAGAGAGAGAGAGATAGGAAGAGAGAGAGAGAGAGAGAGAGAGAGATAGGAAGAGAGAGAGAGAGAGAGAGAGAGATAGGAAGAGAGAGAGAGAGAGAGAGAGATAGGAAGAGAGAGAGAGAGAGAGAGAGAGAGAGATAGGAAGAGAGAGAGAGAGAGAGAGAGAGAGAGATAGGAAGAGAGAGAGAGAGAGATAGGAAGAGAGAGAGAGAGATAGGAAGAGAGAGAGAGAGAGAGAGAGAGAGAGATAGGAAGAGAGAGAGAGAGATAGGAAGAGAGAGATCAATCCAGATCCTTTCTATTGAGGTGCCTTCCCTTGTACATTCCCCAACTATGGAAATAGTATTCAGGACTTGGAGAAGCTCAGGCTTTGCAAAGAGTTATGAATTGTTGATGGAAAAGGTGTTTGGGGCAGAAAAAGGAACCCAAGTTACTTGCATTTGCAGTGAAGGTGAAGTGGGAATTCCATTTGAGATCAGAAGAGCCAAGAATGTCAAATCGGTGAAGGACTAGGATTGGGTGGAGCGCACATGGCCTGGAGGACGAGGAGCGCGGGCATTAGAGCTAAGAGATGGTAGCTCGGAGCTGGGCTTGAAGAGGTGAAGAGAATTCATTAGGGAATCCATGACAGATTGAAGTGTCCATGGCCTGCACGTCGCCTGTGGAGTGAAGAGGCCTCAAGAGCTGGTTTGGTCTTTCTCATTCCATTTCTATCTTACTACACAACTTACCCAAGAATGCTCGGGTGTAAGGGAGTGCACGCGGGGAAGGAGCGTTGATGTGCCCTGAGACAGCTCTTTAAAGGTTCCAGCAGTGGGCTCCAGAATCTTTCGACTAACTGGAGGGGGAAAAAAAGCAAACCCAAATCTAGTTAGGAGAATGCACTGTAAAAATAAGATGGAATTTACATATTACTCTTCCAAATGTACAAGCCCGACCCCCTTTCCAATCACTCTCACTGGATACAAGTCCAACAGAATAGCTGACAACTCCTTTAAACATTTGCAAAAGGCTTAGCAAGAACAGCGACAGAATAAATTACAGCTTAGGTACCGATTCATTGAAATCTGATTACAGTAAGCGATGATCAATGAGGTCACAGAAGTTCATGCCTCAGGTTTGCTCGCTTGAAAATTGAACAGTGCCGAGCTAGAGATCAGTCAGGCCAGGCGCTGCGACATTGTGACTGGCCTTGGCGAGGGAGGGAGGGAGAGTGAGTGGGTGGGGGGGGAGGGGAGAGGAGGGAGAGAGAGCGGGCGGGAGGGAGGGAGGGAGGGAGAGCGGGCGGGAGGGAAGGAAAGAGGGAGTGACGGGCAGAGGGAGAGAAAAAAAAAAATCGGGCAGGTCTCCCGCTCATGATCGCTGTCCAGTAACTGCGGGATAGTAAGTGCACAGGAGTGAGAGGCGGGAACAGCTGTGATACCCTCCAAAACAGCAGCACAGCCAAGTCCCATCTCGTTCTACACTTACTGTCGGAGCGCACACGTCAACAACAACAACAGGTACAAAGAAGGGGCGGAACGTTGACTCACCTCGGTCTGAACTTGCTGTAAAGCGGGGGTTGGTCCACACAGCAGGCACACTTCCACACCAGGGACCAACTGGAAAGTCAGCAGCCTGTGGGGTACCTGGAGTAAGAGAGCGAGGGGTGATACTAAAATGATTCTGTTCCCCAAACCTCTCGAGAAACACAAAGCTGAGTACTATCAGAGACCATCGATGCCCATTTTTTATGCAAATATAATAAAAATGCTACATCTAGCATGTGCCTGCAGATTTCTGTGTCACACTGATTGGCTCAAGCCTCGTGGGTAAGTTTCCTATCTGCTCAGTTAGAAAGAAAGACTTGCATTTCTGTAGCACCTTTCACGACCTCCGGACGTCCCAAAGCGCTTCACAGCCAATGAAGTACTTTTTGAAGTGTAGTCACTGTTGTAATGCAGGAAACGCAGCAGCCAATTTGCACACAGCAAGCTCTCACAAACAGCAATGTGATAATGACCAGATCATCTGTTTTTTTTTTAGTGATGTTGGTTGAGGGATAAATATTGGGCCCAGGACACCGGGGAGAACTCCCCTGCTCTTCTTCGAAATAGTGCCCGTGGGATCATTTACGTCCACCTGGGAGAGCAGACGGGGGCCTCGGTTTACCTGAAAGACAGCACCTCCGACCGTGCAGCACTCCCTCAGTACTGCACTGGGAGTGTCAACCTAGATTGTTGCGCTCAAGTCTCTGGAGTGGGACTCGAACCCACAACCTTCTGACTCAGAGACGAGAGTGCGACCCACTGAGCCACGGCTGACGCTGCCCATGGTTAGTTCATCAACATAATATTTTTCTATACAAGATGGCGACAGAGATGAGAGTGAACCCCCTCCATCTAGCGGCCAGAGCCTATCCTACATCATGACAGTTGACATGACAAAACTTAAATGGGAAATGTTGACATAACACATTGCAGTGGTAAGTGTTGACAGTAAAGCGTGACCAAAAATCATTGACAACAGGAAGAAAGCTTTGTGCACAGGTAGTGTTGCACCCAACACACGGATGGTTATCAACTACTCACCGTAGGGCTGCCATGCGGCAGATAGATGGGGTAGTCGCGCGACGAGCTGGGGGCCAGGGACCCTACCAGCCATGCCAACAGCATTACCTCCTGGGCTGCTAGCCGCCACCACTTCTCTGTTGCCACGACGACTTTTCCCATCACCATGAGGCACCCAAAGTTACTCTCAGCAGCACCAACAAACACATCCAGCGCCTCCTGAAGCAAGACCAGAGACAAGAGCCGGTTTGACATTTAGAACAGCAGACAATTTGCTTAAGGGGACCGATACCCGAGGTTACATTCCGGCTCAGAGCGCAGGGACACTGCCGAGGCTCAGAGCGCAGGGACACTGCCGAGGCTCAGAGCGCAGGGACACTGCCGAGGCTCAGAGCGCAGGGACACTGCCGAGGCTCAGAGCGCAGGGACACTGCCGAGGCTCAGAGCGCAGGGACACTGCCGAGGCTCAGAGCGCAGGGACACTGCCGAGGCTCAGAGCGCAGGGACACTGCCGAGGCTCAGAGCGCAGGGACACTGCCGAGGCTCAGAGCGCAGGGACACTGCCGAGGCTCAGAGCGCAGGGACACTGCCGAGGCTCAGAGCGCAGGGACACTGCCGAGGCTCAGAGCGCAGGGACACTGCCGAGGCTCAGAGCGCAGGGACACTGCCGAGGCTCAGAGCGCAGGGACACTGCCGAGGTGAGAGTGCGGGGAGCTCTTGATCCTTTTTCATCGTGGAGACCTGGTGGGTTTGAATTCAGCCCAGACTGAGCAGATGAAATTCCTTTGACAATTGTAAAAGGAACTAAACGAGCTTGGGCCTCAACTCCGTTTCCTAGCAGGTTTTCCCCTCAGTACATACCTGGCTCCCATTAAGCATCATCTGCCCATCTCACACAGGAGAGGCCAGATAATGGCTGACACATTAAGGACTGCTCTTGTCAAATTGCAGTTGAATGATATTGTTGGGAGGCAGGGGCAGGTTGCAGTGTAGAGGGAGACTTTACTGTCCATCTAACACTGCCTTCGCTGATCTTGGCGTGCTTGATGGGGCAGTAGAGAGGAGCTATACTGTGCATCTTGCCCATATTGCACCTGAGCTGGGATTGTTGGACAGGGCGGTGCAGAGGGAGCTCTAACCCATGCTGTAACTGATCTGGGAATGCTGACGATGAACCCAAAAGAGTAGTAAAACGAGGTTCCATTCATTCTTCATCTGTGCTTCAGCCCACCCGCTTTTTACTCCAGTGCTTTGAAAAGTCCCTTTGCAAATAATGGGTTTGTTGGAAATTTAAATTGTGGTTGATTTACCAGAATGATATCTGGACTCCAAGGGTTAAATTACGAGGAGAGATTACACAAACTCGGGTTGTATTCCCTGGAAGGAATTTAGAAGCTTAAGGGGTGATTTGATAGAAGTTTTCAAGGTATTAAGGGGAACTGATAGGGTAGACAGAGAGAAACTATTTCCGCTGGTTGGGGATTCTAGGACTAGGGGGCATCGTCTAAAAATTAGAGCCAGACCTTTCAGGAGTGAAGTTAGGAAACACTTTTGCATGCAAACAGTGGTAGAAGTTTCGAACTCTCTTCCGCAAGCGGCAATTGATGCTCGATCAATTGTTAATTTTAAATCCGCGATTGAGAGCTTTTTGTTAACCAAAGGTATTAAGGGATATGGGGCAAAGGCGGGTATATGGAGTTAGGTCGCAGATCAGCCACGATCTCATTGAATGGCGGAACAGGCTCGAGGGGCCGAAGGGCCTCCTCCTGTTCCCTATCTTTCCCAACCGAGCCGATTCACCATCAGTTGCATTATCCTCGGAGTGGCAGTCCTTCACTATTCCAGCAAGCATGGTTCCGCCAGACTCCCGTGCCACCACTGACCTGCAGTATCTCGGTGTCTGGAGACGCGACACAATCCACGCACTGCGTCAGGTCTCCGATCCAATCCGAGGCAGCCAGGAAGCTGTCAATCAGCTTGTAACAGGCCTAGGGAAATAGCAAGAGAATTCTCAGCTCAGTCGCATAATAAAAGGAATCTAGCCCTCAAAGCCTATTCATTCACCAGTATTAGCAAGGAGCCTCATAGATTGTAACCAAATATTACAATGAGAATCTAGTACTAAAAAGTATTAAGTTCAAGTTGAGTTGCCTTCTGGCAATCTGATTGGCCGGTCATAGAGTCATAAGGGCACAGAAGGAGGCCATTCGGCCCATCGAGTCCGTGCCGGCTCTCTGTAGAGCAATCCACTCAGTCCCACTCCCCCTCGGCTCAATCCCCGTAGCCCTGCAAGTTTATTTCCCAACAGTGCCTATCCAGTCTCCCCTTGAAAACATTGAGTGTCTCCGCTTCCACCACTTCCGTCGGCAGCGAGTGCCAGGTCCTCACTGATCTCATTGAAACTTATAAAATTCTAACAGGACTAGACAGACTAGATGCAGGAAGGATGTTCCCGATGGCGGGGGAGTCCAGAACCAGGGGTCACAGTCTAAGGATAAGGGGTAAGCCATTTAGGACTGAGATGAGGAGGAATTTCTTCACCCAGAGAGTGGTGAACCTGTGGAATTCTCTACCACAGAAGGCAGTTGAGGCCAATTCATCAAATATATTCAAGAAGGAGTTAGATATATTTCTTAAGGCTAAAGGGATCAAGGGATATGGGGAGAAAGCAGGGACAGGGTACTGAATTTGGATGATCAGCCATGATCGCATTGAATGGCGGAACAGGCTCGAGGGGCCGAATGGCCTACTCCTGCTCCTATCTTCTATGTTTCTCACCACTCGCTTCACAAAAAGGTTTATCCTCACGTCCCCCCCTGTATCGCTTGCCCAAAACCTTAAATCTGTGTCCCCTACTCCTTGTACCATCAACTAGTGGGAACAGCCTTTCCCCGTCTAGCCTATCCAAACCCGTCATAATCTTGTACACCTCTATCAAATCACCCCTCAACCTCCTTTGCTCTAATGAAAACAAATCTAGCTTCTCCAACCTGTCCTTGTAGCTAAGATTCCCCCATCCCCGGAACCATTCTGGTAAATCTCCTCTGCACCCTCTCAAGGGCCTTCACATCCTTCCTAAAATGTGGTGACCAGAACTGGACGCAAGCACATTCCTTCAACACGGTGGCATAGTGGTTAGCACTGGTGCCTCACAGCGCCACAGACCCGGGTTCGAATCTGGCCTCGGGTGACTGTCTGTGTGGAGTTTGCACATTCTCCCCGTGTCTGCGTGGGTTTCCTCCGGGTGCTCCGGTTTCCTCCCACAGTCCAAAAATGTGCGGGTTAGGTTGATTTGGCTATGATAAATTGACCCTTAGTGTTAGGGGGGGATTAAATAAGTGGGGTTACAGGGATAGGATGGGATATGTTAGGGGGAATTAAATACGTGGGGTTACGGGGATAGGGTGGGATATGTGTCGGTGCAGGCTCGATGGGGATTCTGTGTGAGAAAGCAGGGACAGGGTACTGGATTTGGATGATCAGCCATGATCGTATTGAATGGTGGAGCAGGCTCGACGGGCCGAATGGCCTACTCCTGCTCCTAGTTTCTATGTCTATGTTTCAAGTAGCTGTCTGCAATGTTGCCAAGAAATTGTATTACAGTGATCCAATTGGACTGCCGGAACCACGTGGCCCATTCCTACCCAAATTGGTCGGTGGGACTCACGTGCCTTTGTTGTAGTTCCAGCCATCTGTGGGAACCACTTGACAGAGGGGGACTCACCAGATTGCGACATTCCAGGAGTTAAGGGGCAGCGATCAGGAACCCTGGCTAACGCACGGCAAGGTCCCACAAACAGCAATGTGATAAATGACTGTTTTAGCGATGTTGGTTGAGGGATAAACGGTGGCCAGGACACCGGGGGGGGGGGGGGGGGGGGGGGGACTCCCCTGCTCTTCTTCAAATATTTTTATTCAAAAACAATAATACCTGCACAACTCATCAATTACATAGTAAATCCATTACATAGTAAATCCATTACATTCATCCATCACAGTAAAAAAATAAAGCCTTAAAACAGCCTTATAGTTAATATAAATGCAATGATTAATTTTACAAATAATCAATAATGTTTACAGTACAAATACCCTTAAACAATACCACACAACTTTTTAGATTTAAAATAATAAATCTCAAAGTTAACTCCACACAAAACAAAAACCATTTCAACACTGCTCTTCTTCAAAAGAGTGCCGCGGCACCTTTTACGTCCACCTGAGAGGGCAGACGGGGCCTCGGCTTAACATCTCAAAAAAGAAAAATTTGCATTTCTATAACGCCTTTCATGACCACAGGACGTCCCAAAGTGCTTTACAGCCAATGAAGTACTTTTGAAGTGTGGTCGCTGTTGTAATGTAGGAAACGAGGCAGCCAATTTGCGCACAGCAAGCTCCCACCATCAGCAATGTGATAATGACCAGATCATCTGCATTTTGGTGATGTTGTTTGAGGGATAAATATTGGCCCCAGGACACCGGGGATAACGGCCCTGCTCTTCTTCGAAATAGTGGCCACGGGATCTTTTATGTCCACCTGAGAGAGCAGACGAGGCCTCAGTTTTAACATCTCATCTGAAAGACGGCACCTCCGACAGTGCAGCGCTCCCTCACTGGGGAGTGTCAGCCTAGATTTGTGTTCAAGTCTCTGGAGGGGGTCTTGAACCCACAACCTCTGACTCAGAGGCGAGGGTGCTCCCCACTGAGCCACGGCTGACACCAACAACGTGTCGTATCGTTCCACTATCTCACTCACCCGGAGTTCCCGCTTCAATCGCTCCACATTCTTGAGGTTCACCAGGTCGTCCAAGCCAATCACCAGCACCTTCCGAAATCAGGAGCACAAGGTTAGGGTGAATCAGAGTGAGTAACCCTTCACAGTCTGCCAGGGATTCTCTATGCAGTTGTCGCTCAGACAGTGCAGCACTCCCTCAGCGTTGCACTGAACAGTCGGCCTAGATTTTGTGCTCAAGTCCTGGAGTGGGACTTAGGAACAGGAGGAAGCCATTCAACCTCTCGACCCAATCAATTAGATCATGGCTGATCTACACCTTAACTCCACTTACCCTTCACTCCATATCCCTTGATACCCTTACCCAACAAAAATCTATCGATCTCAGTCTTGAAAGCTCCAATTACCGCATCCACAGCCTTTTGAGTTCCAGATTTCCACTTCCCTTTGTATGAAAAAGTGCTTCCTGATATCACTCCTGAATGGCTTAGCTCTAATTTTAAGATTACATCCCCATGGTCTAGATTCCCCATCTAGGAGGAAATAGCTTCTCCGTATCTACCCTATCAAATCCTTTTAACATTTTAAACACTTGCATTTATACAGCGGCTTTAACATAGTCCCAAGGTGCTTCACGGGAGCGTTATCAAACAAAATTTGACACATAAGGATATTAGGACAGGTGAGGTTTTAAGGAGTGTCTTAAAAGGAGAGAGTGGCAGAGAGGGAATTCCAGAACTTGGGGCTGGTGGGGCGAAGTGGGGAATGCACAAGAGGACAGAATTGGAAGACTGCAGAGTTCTCGGAGAGTTGGCATAGAATCTTTCAGCACAGCAGGGGCCATGCGACCAGCCGTGGCCTGTGCCGGCTCTTTGAAAGAGCTGTCCAATTTAGTCTCACACCCCAGCTCTTTCCCATAACCTTGCAAATTAGTCCTCTTCAAGTACACGTCCAGTTGCCTTTTGAAAGTTCCTATGGAATCTGCTTCCACCGCCCTTTCAGGTAGTGCGTTCCACATCACAACAACCCTCTGAGTGAAGACATTTGTCTTCCTTTCTCCTCTAGTTCTTTTGCCAATTATTTTAGCTCTATGACCTCTGGTTGCCGACCCACTTGCTAGGGGAAACAGCTTCTCCCTATTTGCTCCATCAAAACCCCTCATAATTTTATTAACCTTCTCTGCTCGAAGCAGAACAATCCCAGCTTCTCCAGTCTCTCTACATAACTGAAGTTCCTCTTCCCTGGTATCATCCTGGTAAACCACCTCCGCACCCTCTCCAAGGCCTTGACATCCTTCCTAAAGGTGTGGTGCCCAGAATTGTTCACAATACTCCAGCTGAGGCCTAACCAGTGATTTCCTTGTTTTTGTACACAATGCCCCTATTTACAAAGACAAGTACCCCATACGCTTTCTTAACTGCCTCATCGACTTGCCCTGCCACCTTCAAGGATTTGGGAATACGCGCCCCCAGGTCCCTCTGCTCTTGCAAACCCTTCACAACAGCACCATTTAGATTATAAAAACAGAAAATGCTGGAAACACTCAGCAGGTCAGGCAGCATCTGTGGAGAGAGAAACAGAGTTAACGTTTCAGGTCGATGACCTATAATTAGAACTGTTCTGATGAAAGGTCATTGACCTGAAACGTTAACTCTGTTTCTGTCTCCACAGATGCTGCCTGACCTGCTGAGTGTTTCCAGCATTTTCTGTTCAGATTTCTATCATCTGCAGTATTTTGGTTTTGTACCATTTAGATTATGTTGCCTCTCCATGTTGTCGGGCTGGAGCAGGCTGCAGTGATAGGGAGGGGAGAAGCCATGGAGGGATTTGAACACGAGGATGAGAATTCCAAATTATCAGGGAGAGAACTGGGCCAAAAAAATACAATTATTATGCTGGTAGTCACAGCAGCCACCCATATCTCGTGCCGAGCAGCCCATACGTCAAATATTATTTTCTGTTTATATTTGGCCTTCAACTGAGTGAATGTTGTTCGTGGTGTGGAACAGACCACCTTCTATTTCCAGCATCTGGTGTCGGCATCAAGGAACTCGCAGGTGAGTCCGAACAAGCCACCTCTGTCCCAAACTTGAAAGAAAGACTTGCTTTTACTTGGGACGATATCGCGCCTTTCACGACCTCAGGACGTCCCAAAGCGCTTTACAGCCAACGAAGTACTTTTTGAACTGTGGTCACTTGTAATGTAGGAAACGCGGCAGCCAATTTGCGCACAGCAAGCTCCCACAAACAGCAATTTGATAATGGCCTGATAATCTGTTTTAATGATGTTGGTCGAGGGATAAATATTTGCCCCAGGACAGCGGGGAGAGCTCCCCTGCTCTTCTTCAAATAGTGGCATGGGATCTTTGCAAGGGGAGGCGGGCCTCGGTTTAACATCTCATCTGAAAGACGGCACCTCCGACAGTGCGGCGCTCCCTCAGTACTGCACGGGGAGTGTCAGCCTAGATTTTTATATTCCAAGTCTGTGGAGTGGGGACGTGAACCCACAACCTTCTGACTCAGAGGCGAGTGTGCTTCCCACTGAGCCACGGCTGGCAAGAGCAGCCATAACCGCACCAGTGTGGCAATTCTCCCGTTTCCCCACACTGACCTTCCTTTGGCTTCAGAGACAATGCTGGGCTGATGACACAAACCTGCCAGCAGGAAGCCGGCACCGAACAGGCCAGAAAGACCAGAAGGTCCTGCCCGCTGCTGATCGTGGCAGCTGAAGCCTTTCTATATGTGCCTTTTAAAAACTCTGCCAAGCTGAATAGGACGTCACTCTGCAGACTCACCATGGCACTGAATACGTTGTCCAACAGGCGGCTGAGGTAAAGGTCACTTGCATCTTCCTCAGAGGTCATGACGATGAGTGTGATGCTGCGTAACCATGGAAACAAGCTGTTAGCACAGTAAGGACTACATCTTCCAGGCATATTTTTTTGGCACCTGCGCAGCTACACTGAGGGGTTGCTAATGTGTCTGGAATACGGACATTGAGTACTGTGCAAAAAAAAAAATGACACTGCTTTAATTTCCTGCGTTCTTACAAATGTTCCCTTTTTTTCCCCTCCTCTCCTGAAGACACCGAATCATCAGCCCTCACCCAAGTGACCAGTCTTCACGTCCGCGCTTGGACAGTGAGCGTCAGCAAGCTTTTTGTGGTAGGCATCAAGAGCTGAGCTCGCTTGACAGACGCGCGCTCCTGCAGGGAGGCACCGGGTTAGCGGTGAGTAACGCGAGTTCCCCCACCCCCGTGGAGCACTGTGGTTGCTCCCAAGACTGAGCAGAATTAATCCAGAATCGAGCATATTTCCGTCTGGCCCAGTGCTGCGCTGGGCTACCCGCCGAGCCACTAGGGGAGTTTTCTCTACATTAGCCTTGGCATGCCCGATGCGAGACTCCCAGAACAAGCGCTCTACTTGGAGCTCTGACACGGCAAGAGAGAGCCCCAGGTGGGCAGAGGAAACGCTTCAAGGACACCCTCAAAGCCTCCTTGAAAAAGTGCAACATCCCCACCGACACCTGGGAATCCCTGGCCCAAGACCGCTCAAAGTGGAGGAGAAGCATCCGGGAAGGCACCGAACACCTCGAGTCTCTTCGCCGGGAGCAAGCGGAAGCCAAGCGCAAACAGCGGAAGGAGCGCACGTCAACCCAAGCACCCCACCCACCCCTTCAACCATCGACTGCCCCACCTGTGACAGAGACTGTAGGTCCCGCATTGGACTCATCAGTCACTTCAGAACTAATTTTTCACGTGGAAGCAAGTCATCCTCGGTTCCGAGGGACTGCCTAAGAAGAAGAAGAAAAAGCCTTCGGCCACCTGGGCCCTCAGCTCTGGAATTCCCTCCCTAAACCTCACCGCCTCTCTCACCTTCTTTAAGATGCTCCTTAACACCTACCTCTTTGACCAAGCTTTTGGTCACCTGTCCTGATATCTCCTTATGTGGTTCGGTGTCAAATTTCGATTGATAATCGCCTCTGTGAAGCGTTTTACTGCGTTAAAGGCGCTATAAGGACAGAAGAACAGAAGAATTAGGAGCAGGAGTCGGCCATACAGCCCCTCGAGCCTGCTCCGCCATTCAATAAGATCATGGCCGATCTTCGACCTCAACTCCACTTTCCCGCCCGATCCCCATATCCCTCGATTCCCCTAGAGTCCAAAAACCTATCGATCTCGGTCTTGAATATACTCAACGACTCAGCATCCACAGCCCTCTGGGGCAGAGAATTCCAAAGATTCACAACCCTCTGAGTGAAGAAATTCCTCCTCATCTCAGTCTTAAATGGCCGACCCCTTATCCTGAGACTGTGACCGCTGGTTCTAGACACTCCAGCCAGGGGGAAACAACCTCTCAGCATCTACCCTGTCAATCCCTCTCAGAATCTTGTATGTTTCAATGAGCTACATAAATGCAAGCAGCTGTTATTGTTATTAGTAATTGGGATCGTTCTGTGCATTTCACGAGCATATCCAGGGAGCCAGAAGAGCCACAACACAATATTTCAATGATGAAACGAAGGGGTAGAAAGGAAATTGTGCCAGGGAGGGCTGCACCCCTCTTTACTGAACGTGCTGGACTTTTAAATCCGGGGGCCCTGTTACCGGCAAAAATTTCCCTTTCTTTGCTCCATCCAGGAATGCTAAATGTCCGGGGCCCATGAGTCGCAAATTTACCCCCCCCCACCCCGGTGTGTTTCGATAGAAAATGTTTTTTGAGATATTCTCGTCATGCCTGCCTACATCGTCGCTGGGTCAAAATCCTGGAACTCCCTCCCTAACAGCACTGTGGGAGCACCTTCACCACACGGACTGCAGCGGTTCAAGAAGGCGGCTCACCACCACCTTCTCAAGGGGCAATTAGGGATGGGCAATAAATGCTGGGCCTTGCCAGCGACGCCCACATCCCATAAACAAATTAAAGAGAGAGAGCAGGCTGCCTCCCCGCTATGAAAATCTTACGAGGAAAAATCATTGCTGTTTCCTGTTTTAAGAAAAGGTTATTTTAAATGCGGTCTTGAATTAACGTCTCACGCTGAGCCAGGCCCAGTATCGATTCTTGGACCTTCATTGCACCTCACCTGTCCTGGAAGACTCTCCAGCAGACCCTGGTGTTGTCAGTACAGGTATTGGTCAGTAGAACATCCTGGTTACTCCCAAACATGTGCACTCCATTCAGAGAGCCAATCACAGAGAACGGAAGCTGCAAAGGAAAAAATGACTTACTGAGAAAGTAATGAACACGAAAAAGCCATTCAGCCCATTAAACCTGTTCCTTCAACCAACCCATGGTGTCTATGATTAATGGAGTTGATGGGGTAGATGGAGAGAAACCATTTCCTCTGGTGGGGGGAGTCCAGAACAAGGGGACATAACATTAAAATTAGAGCCAGGCCGTTCAGGGGTGATGTCAGGAAGCACTTCTTCACACAAAGGGTGGTGGAAATCTGGAACTCTCTCCCCCAAAAGGCTGTTGAGGCTGGGGGGGTCAATTAAAAATTTCAAAACTGAGATTGATAGATTTTTGTTAGGTAAGGGTATTAAGGGTTACGGAACCAAGGCGGGTAAAATGGAGTTAAGGTACAGATCAGCTATGATCTAATTGAATAGCCTACACCTGTTCCTATGTTGCCAACTCTGGGATCGCATTGGGCAGTTCACTTGCTCGGCAGCCCATCCACCACCTTAAACATTCACTCCCTCCACCATCGGCGCACCGTGGCTGCAGTGTGTACCATTTACAGGATGAGCTGCAGCAACTCGCCAAGGCTTCTTCAGCAGCACCTCCCAAACCCGCGAGCTCCACCAGCTAGAAGGACGAGGACAGCAGGCGCATGGGAACACCACCACCTCCAAGTTTCCCTCCAAGTCACACACCATCCCGACTTGAATGTATAACCAGCCGTTCCTTCATCGTCGCTGGGTCAAACATCCTGGAACTCCCTCCCTAACAGCACTGTGGGAGCACCTTCACCACACGGGCTGCAGCGGTTCAAGAAGGCGGCTCACCACCACCTTCTCAAGGGGCAACTCGGGATGGGCAATAAATGCCGGCCTTGCTAGCACGACCCACATCTCAAGAATGAATAAAACAATAGGCACAGCATTCATTTTTAGACTCATTTTTGATCCACTAAAATGACCACCAGTACCAGATGGGTGGTCAGACTTGGCATCAGGTGGCACACCCAGAGACATGAGCAGGCACCATACCCTCTGCACCTAATTATAAGTTAAGGAAAACTTCTTTTCCCCTCCCCTCCTCTCCATCCTTCTTCATGACAGTAACTTCTGCACAGCTGATGAGAATGCTTTGCCCTATAAATGTTCCTGCAACACCACCACAATATTTTATGAAAAAGAAAGACTTGCATTTCTATAGCGCCTTTCACGACCACAGGACGTCCCAAAGCACTTTATAGCCAATGAAGTACATTTGAAGTGTAGTCACTGTTGTAATCTAGGAAATGCGGCAGCCAATTTGCGCACAGCAAGCTCCCACAAACAGGAATGTGATAATGACCAGATAATCTGTTTTAGTGATGTTAGTTGAGGGATAAATATTGGCCACAGGCTATTGAGGAGAACTCCTACTGCTCTTCTTCGAAATAGTGCCACGGGATCTTTCACATCCACCTGAGAGAGCAGACGGGGCCTCGGTTTAATGTCTCATCCGAAAGACGGCGCCTCCGACAGCGCAGCACTCCCTCAGTACTGCCCCTCCAACAGTGCGGCGCTCCCCCAGTACTGCCCCTCCGACAGTACGGCGCTCCCTCAGTACTGCCCCTCCGACAGTACGGCGCTCCCTCAGTACTGCCCCTCCGACAGTACAGCGCTCCCTCAGTACTGCCCCTCCGACATGCGGCACTCCCTCAGTACTGCCCCTCCGATACTGCAGCACTCCCTCAGTACTGTCCCTCCGACAGTGCGGCGCTCCCTCAGTACTGCCCCTCCGACAGTGCGGCACTCCCTCAGTACTGCCCCTCCGACAGTGCGGCACTCCCTCAGTACTGCCCCTCCGACAGTGCGGCGCTCCCTCAGTACTGCCCCTCCGACAGTGCGGCGCTCCCTCAGTACTGCCCCTCCGACAGTGCGGCGCTCCCTCAGTACTGCCCCATCGACAGTGCGGCACTCCCTCAGTACTGCCCCTCCGACAGTGCGGCGCGCCCTCAGTACTGTCCCTCCGACAGTGCGTCGCTCCCTCAGTACTGCCCCTCCGACAGTGCGGCGCTCCCTCAGTACCGCCCCTCCGACAGTGCGGCACTCCCTCAGTACTGCCCCTCCGACAGTGCGGCGCTCCCTCAGTACCGCCCCTCCGACAGTGCGGCACTCCCTCAGTACTGCCCCTCCGACAGTGCGGCGCTCCCTCAGTACCGCCCCTCCGACAGTGCGGCACTCCCTCAGTACTGCACTGGGAGGGTCAGCCTGGGATTTTTGTGCTCAAGTCTCTGGAGTGGGGACTTGAACCCACAACCTTCATGACTCAGAGTGCTACCCACTGAGCTACTGAAGTTTTTTTTAAATTCAAATTGCAACCAAATGAGAATTAAAAAAAAAAATAAAGACCTTGTATTATAAACATTCTTGTATTGCAAACATTTACCTGCCTGCTCTCCCCCTTGCTCCTGCAGTACAGGGGGACCCCACTGCTGGTTGCTAGGCACAGCAGCTGCACACTGGCCGCCATCTTGTTTTACCAATGGGCCCCCTTCACTTTCCCGAGGCACGCCGGGAAAAAAGACAACGTCGCCCTGGCAACCGCCGCCGCCGCCGCTCCCTGGCAACCGCCGCCGCCGCTGCCTAACAACCGCCCGCGCACGCGCAGTGCCGGGTTGAAGAATCATTGCCCCCCGTTCGGCTGACCCGGGTGTCCCCAGTGCAAAAATCAAATTAATAAAAGTTCACACCTACCCCCACAAATCCTTTTTTTTTAAAGGGGCAAAAAACCAATAAACTTCAAATTATAAATAAAGCAAAAGGAAACTTATCAAATGTTATTGAAATTTTTGCTTTCTGCAGAAAGTTTGTCCAGAAACCATCCAAAAAAACCCCCAATGCAAGCCCCACCGTTAAGCAAATATTTGAGCAAAATATTGCACATAACCATTCAAAAATGATTTCAAAAACTATACATTTTGAAAGTTCATAGAATCACAGAAGTTATTAAAACTTTTGCAAACAGGATGGTTTAGTTCAATGTTTGTTCAATGCTTTGCAATCAATTAAAGTAACTCGTTGATTTTTAAATCAATAAAGCCACTTCAGCTAATTGATCTGCAATAAAATAGAGAAGAACATCTAGAAACCAAAAACATAGTAATGAATAGTCAGCATGGCTTTCAAAAGGAAAAGTATTGCTTGACCAACCTTATTGAATTTTTTGAAGAGGTAACAGAGAGAGTAGACAATGGTAATGCAGTAGATGTAATTGATCTGGATTTTCAAAAGGCCTTCGATAAGGTACCCCATAATAGACTGATGAACAAGGTCAGAGCATGCGGAGTCAGGGAACAAGTGGCAGAATGGATAGCTAGCTGGCTTCAAGACAGAAAACAGAGAGTAGGGGTAAAAGTTAGCTATTCAGAGTGGCAGAAGGTGGGTAGTGGTGTTCCACAAGGGTCAGTGCTGGGACCACTGTTGTTCACAATTTATATTAACGATTTAGACTTTGGAATCAAAAACACAATTTCTAAATTTGCGGATGACACGAAATTGGGGGGATAGTCAATACTGAGGAGGACTGCAACAAATTACAGGAGGACATTAATAAACTTGCAGAATGGGCATATAATTGGCAAATGAAGTTCAACACAGATAAATGTGAGGTATTATATTTTTGTAGGAAGAATAGGGAGGCCACTTATTACTTGGAGGGTGCGAGTCTAGGTGGGGTAGAGGAACAAAGGGATCTCGGAGTACAAATACACAAATCACTAAAAGTTGCGACACAGGTTAGCAAGGCCATAAAAAAGGCAAGCCAAGCACTAGGGTTTATTTCTAGAGGTATAGAATTGACAAGTAGGGAAGTTATGCTAAACCTGTATCGAACATGGACAAAGGAGCTGAATTCCAGAGGTGAGGTGAGAGTGACTGCCCTTGACATCAAGGCAGCATTTGACCGAGTGTGGCATCAAGGAGCCCTAGTAAAACTGAAGTCAATGGGAATCGGGGGGGGGGGGAAACTCTCCACTGGCTGGAGTCATACCTAGCACAAAGGAAGATGGTTGTGGTGGTTGGAGCTCAATCATCACAGCCCCAGGACATCGCTGCAGGAGTTTCTCAGGGCAGTGTCCTAGGCCTAACCATCTTCAGCTGCTTCATCAATGACCTTCCCTCCAAAATAAGGTCAGAAATGGGGATGTTCGCCAATGACAGCACAGTGTTCAGTGACATTCGCAACTCCTCAGATAATGAAGCAGTCCATGCCCGCATGCAACAAGACCTGAACGACATTCAGGCTTGGGCTGATAAGTGGCAGGTAACATTCGCGCCATACAAGTGCCAGGCAATGACTATCTCCAACAAGCGAGAGTCTAACCACCGCCCCTTGACATTAAACGGCATTACCATCGCCGAATCCCCCACCATCAACATCCTGGGGGTCACCATTGACCAGAAACTTAACTGGACCAGCCACATAAATACTGCGGCAACAAGAGCAGGTCAGAGGCTAGGTATTCTGTGGCGAGTGTCTCACCTCCTGACTCCCCAAAGCCTTTCCACCATCTACAAGGCACAAGTAAGGAGTGTGATGGAATACTCTCCACTTGCCTGGATGAGTGCAGCTCCAACAACACTCAAGAAGCTCGACATCATCCAGGAAAAATCAGCCCGCTTAATTGGCACCCCATCCACCACCTTAAACATTCACTCCCTCCACCACCGGCGTACCGTGGCTGCAGTGTGTACCATCTACAAGATGCACTGCAGCAACTCGCCAAGGCTTCTTCGGCAGCACCTCCCAAACCCGCGACCTCTACCACCTAGAAGGACAAGGGCAGCAGGCGCATGGGAACAACAGCACCTCCAAGTTCCCCTCCAAATCACACACCATCCTGACTTGGAAGTATATCACCGATCCTTCATCGTCGCTGGGTCAAAATCCTGGAACTCCCTCCCTAACAGCACTATGGGAGTACCTTCACCACACGGACTGCAGCGGTTCAAGAAGGCGGCTCACCACCACCTTCTCAAGGGCAACTCGGGATGGGTAATAAATGCCGGCCTTGGCAGCGACGCCCAGATTCCATGAACGAATAAAAAAAAAAGAACCTCAGGTTAGCCCACACTTGGAGTACTGCGTACAGTTCTGGTCGCCATATTATAAAAAGGATATTGAGGCACTGGAGAGGGTGCAGAGAAGATTTACAAGGATGATACCAGAAATGCGAGGGTCTACATATCAGGAAAGGATGAACAGGCTGGGTCTCTTTTCTCTTGAAAAAAGAAGGCTGAGGGGTAACCTAATAGAGGTCTTTAAAATTATGAAAAGTTTTGATAGAGTGGATACAGAGAGAATGTCTCCACTTGTGGGGAAGAGCAAAACTCGAGGCCATCAATATAAGATAGTCACCAAGAAATCCAATAGGGAATTCAGGAGAAACTTCTTTACCCAGAAAGTGGTGAGAATGTGGAACTCGCTGCCACAGGGAGTGGTTGAAGCGAAAAGTATAGATGCATTTAAGGGGAGGCTGGACAAGCATATGAGGGAGAAGGGAATAGAGGGTTATGCTGATAGATTTAGATGAGGAAAGACGGGAGGAGGCTCGAGTGGAGCATAAACGCCGGCATGGACTGGTTGGGCCAAATAGCCTGTTTCTGTGCCATATATCCGATGTAATCCTGTGTAATAATCTATTAAAAATCTTACCTCTACAGAATTCCTGACAACTTATATCTACAGTATTATAAATATCGATAGCAAAATACTGCGGATGCTGGAAACCTGAAACAACAACAGAAAATGCTGGAAATACTCAGCAGGTCAGGCAGCATCGTGGAGAGAGAAACAGAGTTAACGTTTCCGGTTGATGATCCTTGGTCAGAACTGGAAAAAGTTAGAGATGTAACAGATTTTTAAGCAAATGTCGGGGCAGGGAAAGAGGGGAGGGGAAGAAAGAACAAAGGGAAGGTCTGTGATTGGCTGGAAGGCAGGAGAGATTAAAAGACAAAAGGGATGATGGTGCAAGGCGAAAGGAGATGGTAATGGACCAAGTCAAGAAACAAAAGATGACTCTAGATGAGGTGCAAATGGCCTCCGCCCTTTCCCTGCCTCTGTACTTGCTTAAAAATCTGTTACTTCTCCAACTTTATCCAGTTCTTACGAAGGGTCATCGACCTGAAACGTTAACTGTGTTTCTCTCTCCACGATGCTGCCTGACCTGCTGAGCGTTTCCAGCATTTTCTGTTATTATAAATATCTATGTCTGCATTTATAATGGTTCTCGCTATGTAAACATGTCACGCTGTAGTTACATGTTTCCACCTAATGGAGGCGCTGCACTGTCATCACTGGCATGGAACATTTACACAGGCAGTTGCATTCGAACCGTGGACAAGAGAATTGTTCTTTTTTATTCGTTCCCGGAATGTGGGCGTCGCTGGCAAGGCCAGCATTTATTGCCCATCACTAATTGCCCCTTGAGAAGGTGGTGGTGAGCCGCCTTCTTGAACCGCTGCAGTCCGTGTGGTGAAGGTTTTTTTCGTGGTATTTTGGTACAACCGAGTGGCTTGCTAATGGCCATTTCAGAGGGGCAGTTAAGAGTCCACCACATTGCTGTGGCTCTGCAGTCACATAGAGGCCAGACCGGGTAAGGGTGGCAGATTTCCTACCCTAAAGGACATTAGTGAACCAGATGGGTTTCTCACAACAATCCGGAAGTTTCACAGTCACTATTACTGATGCTAGCTTTTTTTAAATTCCAGATTTATTTCATTAATTGAATTTAAATTCCCCCAGCTGCCGTGGTGGGATTTGAACTCACGTCTCTGGATCATTAGTCCAGGCCTCTGGATTACTAGCCCAGTAACATAACAACTATGCCACCAAAGTAGAAAGATAAGGACAGAATATATAACTTTAAAATGGGGAATGAATTACATCTGAAACCCTGATCCAATTATCCCCCACCTTCTAATCCCGCTTCATCTGAGGTCTACATTTGTGCAATGCCACAGGAAGGTTGCCTAGTAATTAGAGAAACCTGCAATTATGGAGCATCGTAACATGGTTCTCAACTCACAGAAAGTTCTGAGTTACTTTGAAGTCGTTCACTGTCAAGTCGGCAACAGCCATTCTGCACATAGCAAGATCCCACAAAGAGCGATGAAATAAATGATCAGTTTAGCAGTTTTTGGTCGAGGGGCGGAAATGTTGGGTCAGGACACCGTAAGAGCTCCCTGCTGTCTGAAAGACAACACTCGACCTAGATTATATACTCTTGACGTAACTCGCACCAAGCCCCCGTTTACTCAGTCACCCCCTGTGCTCGCTGACCTACATTGGCTCCCGGTCCGGCAACACCTCAGTTTTAAAATTCTCACTCTTGTTTTCAAATCCCTCCATGGCCTCGCCCCCCCCCCCCTCCCTATCTCTGTAACCTCCTCCAGCCCCACAACTCCCCCCCACCCCCCCGAGATCTCTGTGCTGCTCCAATTCTGGCCTTTTGCTCATCCCCGATTTCCATCGCTCCACCATTGGTGGCCGTGCCTTCAGCTGCCTGGGGCCCTAAGCACTGCAATTCCCTCCTTAAACCTCTTTGACCAACTCTGTCCTAATATCTCCTCATGTGCCTCGCTGTCAAAATTTTGTTTGATAATTGCTCCTGCGAAGCGCTTTGGGACATTTTATAAATACAAGTTGTTGTTGTTAGTTAGAGCTGGAGTGGGCCATGGACATACAATCTTCTAGATTGAAAGATGGGAGTTCTACCAATTGAGCCAAGCTTACAAGGAAGAAATGGACAGCCAAGACATGAAGAATGGCCACTTTTGGAAAGTACATGTACTGCAGTGTCATCAGCACCACTAGAATGGTGCCCAGTCATCGGAGCAGAACAGTGGGGAAAAAAGAGAATTGATTCCATCTGGTATCATCTTTCTCAAAATCAGACATGCTTTTGGGGGTTGGGTGGAGTTCTGGGAGCAGTTCTGAGGGTCAAAGAGGCAGAATATGAAACATTTAAATTAAATAGTTATGTCCAATACATATATAATTCCCCCTCCCACATGAAAAATCCCCAAATGATTTTCCAGTCAGTCCACTTTCTCTCTTACTCCTACTCCAGTTAAGACAGCATCATGAGAAAAAACCCAATGAACTCATCGTTCATCTCAGTTTTGCTTGTGTACAAAATGGCTGCCACATTCAGCGACATAACCATCAGTTAATAATTGTGTGTGAAAGAAAGACTTGCATTTCTATAGCGCCTTTCACGACCACCGGACGTCCCAAAGCGCTTTACAGCCAATGAAGTACTTTTGAAGTGTAGTCACTGTTGTAATGTAGGAAACATGGCAGCCAATTTTCACACAGCAAGCTCCCACAAACAGCAATGTGATAATGACCAGATACTTTTTTTAGTCATGTTGGTTAAAGGATAAATATTGGCCCAGGACACCACAGAGAACTCCCCTGCTCTTCTTCGAAAATAGATCCATAGGATCTCTTAGGTCCACCTGAGAGAGCAGACATGGCCTCAGTTTGTCTCATTCAAAAGGCAGCACCTCCAACAGTGCAGCGCTCCCTCAGTATGGCCCCACCGACTGTGCAGCGCTCCCTCAGTACTGCCCCTCTGACAGTGCAGCGCTCCCTCAGTACTGATCCTCCGACAGTGCGGCGCTCCCTCAGTACTGCCCCTCCGACAGTGCGGCGCTCCCTCAGTACTGCCCCTCCGACAGTGCAGCACTCCCTCAGTACTGCCCCTCCGACAGTGCGGCGCTCCCTCAGTACTGCCCCTCCGACAGTGCAGCGCTCCCTCAGTACTGCCCCTCCGACAGTGCGGCACTCCCTCAGTACTGCCCCTCCAACAGTGCAGCGCTCCCTCAGTACTGCCCCTCCAACAGTGCAGCGCTCCCTCAGTACTGCCCCTCCGACAGTGCGGCACTCCCTCAGCACTGCCCCTCCGACAGTGCGGCGCTCCTTCAGTACTGCCCCTCCGACAGTGCGGCGCTCCCTCAGCACTGCCCCTCCGACAGTGCGGCGCTCCTTCAGTACTGCCCCTCCGACAGTGCGGCGCTCCCTCAGCACTGCCCCTCCGACAGTGCGGCGCTCCTTCAGCACTGCCCCTCCGACAGTGCGGCGCTCCTTCAGCACTGCCCCTCCGACAGTGCTGCGCTCCCTCAGTACTGCCCCTCCGACAGTGCTGCGCTCCCTCAGTACTGCCCCTCCGACAGTGCGGCGCTCCCTCAGTACTGCCCCTCCGACAGTGCGGCGCTCCTTCAGCACTGCCCCTCCGACAGTGCAGCGCTCCCTCAGTACTGACCCCCCGACAGTGCTGCGCTCCCTCAGTACTGCCCCTCCGACAGTGCTGCGCTCCCTCAGTACTGCCCCTCCGACAGTGCGGCGCTCCCTCAGCACTGCCCCTCCGACAGTGCGGCGCTCCCTCAGTACTGCCCCACCGACAGTGCAGCGCTCCCTCAGTACTGCCCCTCCGACAGTGCGGCGCTCCCTCAGTACTGCCCCTCTGACAGTGCAGCGCTCCCTCAGTACTGCCCCTCCGACAGTGCGGCGCTCCCTCATTACTGCCCCTCTGACAGTGCGGCGCTCCCTCAGTACTGCCCCTCCGACAGTGCGGCGCTCCCTCAGTACTGCCCCTCCGACAGTGCGGCGCTCCCTCAGTACTGCCCCTCTGACAGTGCAGCGCTCCCTCAGTACTGCCCCTCTGACAGTGCAGCGCTCCCTCAGCACTGCCCCTCCGACAGTGCGGCGCTCCCTCAGTACTGCCCCTCCGACAGTGCGGCACTCCCTCAGCACTGCCCCTCCCACAGTGCGGCGCTCCCTCAGTACTGCCCCTCCGACAGTGCTGCGCTCCCTCAGTACCGCCCCTCTGACAGTGCAGAGCTCCCTCAGCACTGCCCCTCCCACAGTGCGGCGCTCCCTCAGCACTGCACTGGAGTGTCAGCCTGGACTTTTGTGCTCAAGTTTCATGGAGTGGGATTTGAACCCACAACCTTCATGATGGAAGCAAACAAGCACAGCTACCCACTAAGAAACGGCTGAAACTTAAACAGCAATGCTGTGGTGACAGCACAGTTGGTCTTTTTAGTGGCTGAACTAAACCAGGCTTTCCGTATCGATACTTATCTTGCGATCTTCCCTTTCTCAGTCTTTTAGTTGGGTTCCTCTTTTCCACTGTATTTGAAAAAAAAATTGGGGCTCTGTTCATGTCAACCGAGAACACAAGGGAATGCTGACCAACAGCTTCAATGACCTCAAGGCCAAGTGTCAGCTGTGGTTCAATGGGTATCACTGTCACCTCAGAGTCAGAAGAGCAGAAGAACACAAAAAGTTAGCATGCAGGCACAGCACGTAATTAGGAAGGCAAATGGAATGTTGGCCTTTATTGCAAGGGGGCTGGAGTATCAAAGTAGGGAAGTCTTGCTACAACTGTACAGGGCGCTGCTGAGACCACACCTGGAGTACTGCGTACAGTTTTGGTCTCCTTATTTAAGGAGGGATATATTTGCATTGGAGGCAGTTCAGGGAAGTTTAACTAGGTTGATTCCGGAGATGAAGGGGTTGTCTTCTGACGAAAGCTTGAGTAGGTTGGGCCTATACTCGTTGGAGTTTAGAAGAATGAGAGGGGATCTTATTGAAACATATAAGATTCTAAGGGGGCTTGACAGGGTAGATGCAGGCAGGATGCTTCCCCCCGTGGGGGAATCTAGAACTAGGGGGCATAGTTTCAGGAGATGAGGAGGAATTTCTTCTCTCAGAGGGTCGTGAATCTTTGGAATTCTCTACCCCAGAGAGCTGTGGAGGCTCAGTCATTGAATATATTCAAGGCGGAGATAGACAGCTATTTAAGCTACAGGGAGTCGAGGGTTATGGGGAGCAGGGCGGGAAAGTGGCGTTGAGGCCAAGATCAGATCAGCCATGATCTTATTGAATGGCGGGGCAGGCTTGAGGGGCCGAATGGCCTACTCCTGCTCCTATTTCTTATGTTCTTATCTTCTTATGGGTTCACAGTCCCATGTCAGAGACCTGTGCACAGAATCTAGGCTGACACTCCCAGTACTGAGGGAGCGCTGCACTGTCAGAGGTGCTGCCTTCTGAATAAGATGTTAAACTGAGTCCCCTCTTCCCTCTCAGGCGGACATAAAAGATCCCTTGCAACTATTTTGAAGAAGAGCAGGGGAGTTCTCACCTGTGTCCTGGGGCCAATATTTATCCCTCAAAACAGATTACCTGGTCATTATCTCATTGCTGTTTGTGGGATCTTGCTGTGTGCCAATTGACATTTCCTATATTACAGCAGTGACTACACTTCATTGGCTGTAAAGCGTTTTGGGACATCCTGAGGTCGTGAAAGGTGCCATATAAATGCAATTTAGCCATGGCTCAGTGGGTAGCACTCTCGTCAGAAGGTTGTGGGCTGGAGTCCAACGCCAGAGACTTGAGCACAAAAATCTAGACTGACACTTCCAGTACCAGTACTGAGGGAGTGCTGCACTGTCAGAGGTGCCGTCTTTCGGAGGAGACGTTAAACCGAGGGCCCCGTCTGATCTCTCAGGAGGACGTAAAAGATCCCACGGCCACTATTTCGAAGAAGAGCAGGGGAGATATCCCCGGTGTCCTGGGCCCAATATTTATCAACATCACTAAAAAACAGATTATCTGATCGTTTATCACATTGCTGTTTGTGGGAGCTTGCTGTGTGCAAATCGTTTCCCACATTACAACAGTGACTACACTTCAAAAGTACTTCATTGAGTGTAAAGCGCTTTGGGACGTCCGGTGGTCGTGAAAGGCTGTCCTTTCTCTTTTTTTTTACACTTAATTGGTCCGAACAAAACTAAGGCCATCCCCACGCCTCCACTACTCGCCTTCAAGCAGCCGCCTAACCTCAAAAGTACCATAGTTCGCAGCAAATTACCCAGCTGTCAGGGGAACAGCGACCACGACACCACACAATCCTGCCACGGCAACCTCTGCAAGACATGCCAGATCATGAACACAGATACCGTCATCACACGTGAGGACACTACCCACCAGGTACATGGTACATACTCATGTGACTCGGCCAACGTTGTCTACCTGATACGTTGCAGTAAAGGATGCCCCAGAGCATGGTACATCGGCGAGACCATGCAAACACTGAGACAACGTATGAACGTACACCGCGCAACAATCGCCAGGCAGGATGGTTGCCTCCCAGTCGGGGAACACTTCAGCAGTCAAGGGCATTCAGCCTCGGATCTGCGGGTTAGCGTTCTCCGAGGCGGCCTTCGTGATACACGACAACGCAAAATCATCGAGCAGAAACTGATAGCCAAGTTCCACACTCATGAGGACGGCCTCAATCGGGATATCGGGTTCATGTCACGCTATAGAACGTGACTTGACATCGTTGCCGGTCTTTCCAGTTTTTAAAAAAAAACACAAGAAACAAACACAAAAAATGGAGAGGATATGCAGCCAGCAGGTGTTCTGACGCGTTGGACCCCCTGGGACACATCTCATTGTCTTGGCTGTGGTCTTCGTGTGTCTTTGATGTAGGGAAAGATTTAATCTATGCATTTTCTCTGTGTTTTTATATTCTGTGAATTCTGATAGATTCTCTCACAGTAACTTTGCCTGACGAAGGAGCAGCGCTCCGAAAGCTTGTAATTTTAAATAAATCTGTTGGACTATAACCTGGTGTTGTGCGACTTCTCATTTTTGTCCACCCCAGTCCAACGCCGGCATCTCCGCATCGAACAAAATATGTCAGTGAAACTTTTATATTGCAGAAATAACTGGAAAGCCAATCCACCCACAACAGAATCAATGGCATCAAAATGCTCCCCCATGACCCAGTTATAACAACTTGCAGTCAGTCGCCTGATCAATCATGTGATGCTGCAAGTCACCTGACCAGATACGCCTGGGGTGACCTCAGATGATTGACAGTGGCCACAGCCCAATCAGCATTCTAGGATATGAATGCAGAAGCTTCCTTGTTGGCTAATGCAGTTTGCCCACCTCCAGACACAGGCACTCACACACACAAGAAGCTGGGCCTGGTTTAGCTGTTGCTTTTCTTTTTGTATTGCTGGAGTGGATCGAAAGTGCATCAGCCATGAAGTGGCCCCAAGTACTATTGCTTTGCATGCTGTGGGTGCCTGGGGATGCCCTGGTTCGGTGAGCAGAGAGACATTATTCTGGTGTGGTGTCTGTGTGTGTCAGTGTAAAGAGGTGGTTGCTGATTTAAAGCTTTGTTAAGACCTCTAAGTAGCAAGTGGGAAGCAGTGGTTGCAACTTGGCTCCAGTCTCAATCTATTTTTTTTTTGAAGGGATGGGGGTGAAGCAATTGCAGAGAGGTGGTTAGTTGGGCGAGGACAGTGAGCAGCTGCAGCCTACACTTGGGCTGCTCCTGAGGCAGGAGAGCAATTTTTCTCTGGCCTTAATGTGTGTGTGTGTGTGTCTTGTTGCAATACTAGATAAAGCTAGCTAATAGTGACCAAGTGAGTCACTTTATTTTTCCTGTTAGCTGAGGATTTGAAGGGCAGCTTCAGATTGCCAGTGGACTTGCCAGCCTTTGTAAACTGGTCAGTGGCTGTCGACTAGTTCTGGAATGTTCTGGCACCTGGTGTCTCGTGTTTGAAGTCAGAACTCCTGACTTAAATTTCAGCATTCAGACCCACTTGTGATTTGTTTCCTGAGTGTTTCTTGCGAGCTGTGTTAAATGCAGGCTGCAGTTTTAAAGACTGACTTTAGGGATTGGTGGCTCCCACATTCTTGATACCTTGATCTGGATTAAATTGAGGTCAATGTACACCCGGGAGTGAGTTACAGGCTGGAATCTAATCGAGGGGTTCAAGGTGGTTTAAATATAGAATAACGGATACCTGGGAGTGAGTTACAGGCTGGAATCTAATCGAGGGGTTCAAGGTGGTTTAAATATAGAATAACGGATACCCGGGAGTGAGTTACAGGCTGGAATCTAATCGAGGGGTTCAAGGTGGTTTAAATATAGAATAACGGATACCCGGGAGTGAGTTACAGGCTGGAATCTAATCCAGGGATTCAGGGGCTTTATATATAGAATAACGGATACCCGGGAGTGAGTTACAGGCTGGAATCTAATCGAAGGGTTCACATGCTTTGGTTTAACAGACTTTTGCAGATGCCTGCCACAGTAGTGATTGATTAATACGACCGTCTGTACAAATATTATTGAGGCTTCAACACCAAAGGCAGGGCAACAGGAACTTGTCAAGATGATAATTTAAAAAAAAAATATTGTTCTGCGTATAACTGTTCCATTAACCGAACCTGCCCTTACTCCATGAAGCGTTGAGACTGTCCTTGGAAGACATAGGTGGCAGAGGCATGATGGGCCGAATGGCCTCCTTCTGTGCTGTATGATTCTCTGTTCTTTGGGATTTCTGGATCCCGGTTGCAGTGTACCAATGATGGCGCTGTTCTACTTTGGGTAGTTCACATTTGACTTAAAATTCTCGTCCTTGTGTTTGAATCCCTCCATGGCCTCGCATCTGTCACCTCCTCCAAAACTCCCCAGCCTACCCCCAGGTCTTTCTGTCCTCCTGACCCTGGCCTCTTGCGCATCCTTCGCCCCACCGTTGGCTGCCGTGCTTTCAGCTGTCTAGGCCCAAAGCTCTGGAATTCCTTCCCTAACCCTCTCCGCTTCTCTCTCCATCTTCAAGATGCTCCTTAAAACCCACCTCATTGGCCAAGCTTTTTGGTCACCCCACCTAATCTCCTTCTTTGGCTTGGTGTCCATTTTTGTCTGACTACACCTCCCTGTGAAGTGCATCGTGACATTTTTCTACGTCAACATAAATTTATGAAGTGTTTTGATAGACTAAATAAGGAGAGTGTGTTTCCAGTGGCAGGAGGGTCAGTAACCAGAGGGCACAGATTTAAGATAATTGGCAAAAAAATCCAGGAAGGAGATGAGAATTTATTTTTACGCAGCGAGTTGTTGTGATCTGGAACGTGCTGCCTGAAAGGGCGGTGGAAGCAGATTCAACAGTAACTTTCAAAAGGGAATTGGATAAATACTTGAAAAGGAAAATTTGCAGGGCTATGGGGGAAAGAGCGAGGGGGAGTGGGACTAATTGGAGAGCTCGTTCAAAGGGACGATGGGCCGAATGGCCTCCTGTGTTGTACGAGTCTGTGAAAGATGGTCTATAAATGCAAGTTGTTACCTCACAAAAGTCAGGATGGGAGGGGCATCCCCTGGAATATATTTAGTATTTACAGGGAATCCCTGGGGCTGGCCCGTCCGTGTTTATAGGGGGCCCACCTCTCTCGGTCTTGCTGTAGAGAGTCGTGACCCTCATTGTGTGATGAGGAAAAAACCCCTGGATTGCATTCACGCATTTTAAAAGAATCTAGGGAAGAGATAGCAGAGGCATTACTGCGCATATTTAATAATTCGTTCGAAAAAGGTGTAGTGCCAGAGGACTGGCGGATAGCTAACGTAATACCTATATTTTAAGAAGGGGGCTAGAACATGTCCAGGGAATTATAGACCAGTCAGCTTAACATCGGTGGTAGGAAAAATAATGCAATCCCTACTAAAGGAGAAAATAGAAGAACATCTAGAAACCAAAAATATAATAATGAATAGTCAACATAGATTTCAAAAGGGAAAGTCTTGCTTGACCAACCTCATTGAATTTTTTGAAGAGGTAACCGAGATTAGACAAGGGTAATGCAGTAGATGTAATTTATCTGGTTTTTCAGAAGATCTTCGATAAGGTACCATGTAATAGACTGATGAACAAGGTCAGAGAATGCAGAGTCGGGGGACAAGTAGCAGAATGGATAGCTAGCTGGCTTCAAGACAGAAAGCAGAGAGTAGGGGTAAAGGGTAGCTATTCACAGTGGCAGAAGGTGGGTAGTGGTGTTCCACAAGAATCAGTGCTGGGACTACTGTTGTTCACAATTTACATTAACGATTTAGACTTTGGAATCAAAAACACAATTTCTAAATTTGCGGATGACACCAAATTGAGGGGGATAGTCAATACTGAGGAGGACTGCAACAAGTTACAGGAGGACATTAATAAACTTTCAGAATTGGCAAATGAAGTTCAACACAAAAATGTGAAGTATTTTATTTTGGTAGGAAGAATAGGGAGGTCACTTATAACTTGGAGGGTGCGAGTCTAGGTGGGGTAGAGAAACAAAGGGATCTCAGAGTACAAATGCACAAATCACTAAAAGTTGCGACACAAGTTAGCAAGGCCATAAAAAAAGCAAAAATGAGAAGTCGCACAACACCAGGTTATAGTCCAACATTTTTGTCCACCCCAGTCCAACGCCGGCATCTCCACATCATAAAAAAAGCAAACCAAGCACTAGGGTTTATTTCTAGAAGGACTGAATTGAAAAGTAGAGAAGTTATGCTAAACCTGTATCGAACCTTGGTTAGACCACACTTGAAGTACTGCGTACAGTTCTGGTCGCCATTATTATAAAAAGGATATAGAGGCACTGGAGAGGGTGCGGAGAAGATTTACAAGGATAATACCAGAAATGCGAGGGTCTACCTATCAGGAAAGGATGAACAGGCTGGGTCTCTTTTCTCTTTGAAAAAAGAAGGCTGAGGGGTGACCTAATAGAGGTCTTTAAAATTTATGAAAGGTTTTGATAGAGTGGATACAGAGAGAGCGTTTCCACTTGTGGGGAAGAGCAAAACTAGAGGCCATCAATATAAGATAGTCACCAAGAATCAAATGGGGAATTCAGAAGAAACCTCTTTATCCAGAGAGTGGTGAGAATGTGGAACTCGCTACCACAGGGAGTGGTTGAGCGAATAGTATCGATGCATTTAAGGGGAGGCTGGACAAGCACATGAGGGGGAAGGGAATAGTTGGTTATGCTGATCGAGTTAGATGAGGAAAGACGGGAGGAGGCTCGAGTGGAGCATAAACGCCGGCATGGACTGGTTGGGCCAAATGGCCTGTTTCTGTGCCGTATATCCCATGTAATCCTGTGTCTTCCGCTCGAGTCTGATGTAAACCAGCTTAGTTATGCTGCAACTTGGCTGTGTGTTAACAGGAAGCGATCACCATCAGTGCTTAGTCATTCTACAGTTTAACACCCACAAGCTATAGGCTAATCTGCATATTGCAACATGATTTTCATCGCATATTGGACTTGAGTATGGAAGGTTGAAGGGTGGTCTGATCGAGGTGGTGTTACAAGGATTCGATCGTGTCAGCCGTGGCTCAGTGGTAGCACTCTCGCCCCTGAGTTAGTCCCCACTCCAGAGACTTGAGCACAAAATCCAGGCTGACACTCCCAGTGCAGTACCGAGGGCGCGCCGCACTGTCGGATGAGACGTTAAACCGAGGCCCCGTCTGCCCCCTCAAGTGGACGTAAAAGATCCCACGGCATTAAGAAGAGCAGGGGAGTTACTCCCCCCCCCCCCCCCCCCCCACCCCGGTATCCTGGTCAATATTTATGCCCTCAATCAATCATCACAAAAAACAGATTATCTGGTCATTATCACATTGCTGTTTGTGGGAGCTGCTGTCCGCAAATTGCCTGCCGCACTTCCCACATTACAACAGTGACTACACTTCAAAAGTACTTAATTGGCTGTAAAGGGCTTTGGGACGTCCGGTGTTTGCAAGAGGTGCTATACAAGTGCAAGAGGTTTTATCTTAAGGTAGATATGGAGTGACCTAGATACGGAAACTGAGGTTACACATCAGGGAAAGATTGAATAGGCTGGGGCTCTTCTCTAGAAAAGAGAAGACTGATATGATTCAAAGTTACTGAAAGGGTTCGATAGGGTAGACAGAGAGAAGACGTTTCCACTTGTGGGCGAGGCCATAAATACAAGATAGTCACTAATAAATCCAATAGGGAATTCAGGAGAAACTTCTTTACCCAGAGAGTGGTGAGAATGTGGAACTCGCTCCCACAGGGAGTGGTTGAGGCGAATAGTATCGATGCATTTAAGGGGAAGCTCGATAAACACACGAGGGAGAAAGGAACAGAGGGTTACGCTGATAGGGTGGGAGGAGGCTGGTGTGGAGCATAAACACCGGCACGGACCTGATGGGCCGAATGGCCTGTTTCTGTGCTGTACATACTTTGTAAGACTTGAAATTGCTTCTGCTGGGGGGAGTCCAGTACGAGAGGGACATAATCTTAAAAAGTAGAGCCAGGCCATTTAGGAGTGAAATCAGGAAGCACTTTGCCACACAAAGGGTAGTAGAAATCTGGAACTCTTCTCCCAAAAGGCTGTGGATGCTGGGGGTCAATTGAAGCTCTCAACACTCAGATCGATAGATTTAAAAAAAAAATAATTGGGTAAGATTATTTATTACGGGAGAATGGACTTGAGGTGTGGGTCAGCCGCGATCTCATTGACTGGCAGAATAGGCTCGAGGGGCTGAATGGCCTCCTCCTGTTCCTATGGTGCAGATTTCAATGTACCCACAAATAGCCCAACAAGGGGAGGGGGGGAGGTAATACCAGGGGTCCTGCCTGATCAATATCCAGTGACGTTGGGCAAAGACGGGATAAGGGGCTTGGCGGTGATGCCCTCACGGTCGAATAGCTGGCCGATGGTCGCTTCCGATTCTCGGGCTTGAAGAATGGTGGTTTGGCCCTGCTCTCGCACCCCACCAAGAGTCCGCGCCTAGGGGCGGGGGCGGGGGAAACTAATTCTGGGAAAGAAAATGTAAGTATTTATTTGTTTCGACGTTTGACAGAATTCCGCTCACCAAGTTCCAGTCAGTGCGGAGGGCGCTGACTGAGACCGCAGATTCCATCGATAGTCTCGTCGCTGCCGGTCAACACGGAAATGAGAAGTACGTGGAATTCCCGGGAAAGGAGGGCGAGACTCCCGAGATACTCACGAACTACTTGGATGTGAGTATGGCCTGACAACCAAACGCTCGCTCGCGCTCATGCGCCCTCTCTCCTACTAGCACACTATCTCACGCGCCCTCTCTCCCGCGCACTCGCTCGTGTTCCCGCTCACTCGTGCGCGCTCTGCCTTTGTGCGCACTTACTTTGGATTCCGCTCCGATATTTCTCCGCCCGGGGTGGGGGGGGGGGGGTTCCAAGGAGCACTCCCACAAGAATGCCCTTGCTCCTCGCTGAAAGTGTGACCTTGAATGCACGGTCGAAACTGAAGATGCGCGGGGCAGCCACGCCGGGATTGTGCCCTCCAGCGCTGACCCTTCCTTCGGAGTTCGCGTGGTCAGTGGGAGGCCACGGTTTGTTTTTTTTACAATGGCGAGGGCGGGTGGTTGGCGGTGGGTACCTCCAGCGCCTGCCTGCCTCCCTCGTGCTGCCAGCAACGCGCCGGCAGTTAAAATCTTTCTCGCCACAGCTGGGAAGCCTCCGAACAACTCTTGGGTGACGGCGGCGCTCGGGGAAAGCGGGCAAGCAGGAGGGAGTCGCCAACGAGCGCGCGACCAGGCCCTGATTGCAGGCGGTTGACTCCCCGACTTTGTCAGGCTGCCGGGGGAGCTAAAGAAAGATTTGCATTTCTACGGCGCCTCTCACAGACCTCGGGACGTCCCAAAGCGCTTTACAGCCAATGGAGTACTTCTTGAAAGTGAAGTCGCTGCTGTGATGTGGGAAACGCGGTCCAGCCCCATTTGACGGATGAGCGAGTTAAGGCCCCCACTCGGTGTAGCATGTTCTACTGAGTTACAGCGTGAGAACATAAGACGCAGGAGTAGGTCATTCGGCCCCTCGAGCCTGCTCCGCCATTCAATAAGATCATGGCTGATCTGATCTTGGCCTCAACTCCACTTCCCTGCCCGCTCCCCATAACCCTTGACTCCCTTATCGTTCAAAAATCTCTCGATCTCCACCTTGAATATATTCAATGACCCAGCCTCCACAGCTCTCTGGGGTAGAGAATTCCAAAGATTCACGACCCTCTGAGAGAAGAAATTCCTCCTCATTTCCGATTTAAAAGGGCGACCCCTTATCCTGAAACTATGCCCCCTCGTTCTAGATTCCCCCACGAGGGGGAAACATCCTCTCTGCCTCTACCCTGTCGAGCCCCCTTCAGAATCTTTTATGTTTCAATAAGATCACCTCTCATTCTTCTAAAACGCCAATGAGTATCGGCCCAGCCTGCTCAACCAGACAGTGGATGAGTCGCTTCAGTTAGTCTCCGTGCTCCTGGGCTACGAGGAGAATGAGTCAGGAGTTCGAAAGGAAGAACTTGCATTCGTGAAGGAGTCTGGTCACTTCCTCGGAATGCCCCCAAATTCCTTTTGGAAGTCCAGTCGCCATTAATGTAGGCAAGCACGGCAGCCATTTTGTGCACAGCAAGATCCCACAAACCGCAAAGGAGATAAATGACCAGATCCCCTATGCGACTGGGTGATTTTTGGTTTCGGGAGGAATGTTGGCCAGGAAGCCGGGCAGAACTTTGAAGGGGGGGGGGGGGGAAAAAAACCTGCGGAGCTATGTGGAAAGGGCAGGGCAATGGGACCAATTGGGTGGCTCTTTCAAAAGAGCCGGCACAGGTACGATGGGACGAATGGCCTCCTTCTGTGCTGTATCAATCTGTGACTCGATGAACGCCCTGCTGTGCTCCCAAGAGCAATGTGCCGCCAGATCTTTCAGGCCTACCTGAACAGGCAGACGGGGGCCCCGGTTTAAGGGCTCTGGCCTGAAAGAAGTCTCCTCCGACAGTGCAGCACTCCCCTCGGCGCTGCACTGAATTGCCGGCCTAGATGATGTGCCTGGGAGCGGGGGGGCTCCTGATTGCTGTCGAGCGAAGCCCGCTGGGGGCGGGGGGGGAACTCGCACGCGGCTGAAGTTGAATGAGGGCCTGGATGGGGGTTGGTTATGATGCATCCCTTGGTCGAATAGCCTGTTGGCACTCCCTGGGCTTGCTTACGGGCAATGGCCACTCGGGTGAGATGCGTAAGGAGCCCAGTGTCTGGAACACTCTCGCCTCTGAGTCAGCAGGTCATGGCTGTAAAGCCCTTTGGGAAGTCCTGAGTTTGTGAAAGGCGCTATATAAATGCCAGGTCTCCTCCTCCCCCCCCCCCCCCCCCCCCCCCCCTCCCCCACTCCCTCGCCCCCCCACTCATCCCCTCTGACCAATGTTCCTGTCTTTCAGGCCCAGTACTACGGCGAGATTAGCATCGGCACACCGCCACAGCTGTTCACCGTGATCTTCGACACCGGATCATCCAACCTCTGGGTCCCCTCGTCCCACTGCTCCATGTGGGACATCGCGTGCTGTGAGTAATGAGAAAACAGGACCACAAGTGTTGGATTCAACTTCTTTATCTTTCATTCTCTGGATGTAGGCGTCACTGGCATCATTTGCTCATCCCCTAGTTCCCCTGAGAAGGTGGTGGTGAGCCGCCGCCTTGAACCGCTACAGTCGGTGTGGTGAAGGTGCTCCCACAGTGCTGTTAGGGAGGGAGTTCCAGGATTCTGCTGGGTGTGTTTGATGGGACAGTGTAGAGGGAGCTTTACTCTGTATCTAACCCGTGCTGTACCTGCCCTGGGAGTGTTTGATGAAATTGAGAGGTCGCACAACACCAGGTTATAGTCCAACAGTTTTATTTGAAATCACAAGCTTTCGGAGCTTACTACTCCTTCGTCGGGTGAAGTAAAGAGATACAGGTGTTTGATGGGACAGTGTAGAGGGAGCTTTACTCTGTATCTAACCCGTGCTGTGCCTGCCCTGGGAGTGTTTGATGGGACAGTGTAGAGGGAGCTTTACTCTGTATCTAACCCGTGCTGTACCTGCCCTGGGAGTATTTGATGGGACAGTGTAGAGGGAGCTTTACTCTGTATCTAACCCGTGCTGTACCTCCCCTGGGAGTATTTGATGGGACAGTGTAGAGGGAGCTTTACTCTGTATCTAACCCAGTGCTGTACCTGCCCTGGGAGTGTTTGATGGGACAGTGTAGAGGGAGCTTTACTCTGTATCTAACCCGTGCTGTACCTGCCCTGGGAGTGTTTGATGGGACAGTATAGAGGGAGCTTTACTCTGTATCTAACCCGTGCTGTACCTGCCCTGGGAGTGTTTGATGCTTGGAACAAAAAAGGACAAGTACTGCTTCCTAACACGAGGAGTGACTCACCTCTAACCTTGTATTTATCCGGTGGGGGGGGGGGGGGGGGGGGGGGTGGGGGGGGAAGAGGGAAGAGTTCAAGTGCTGAGCTTTGTTTAATGAGGCCCTCGGTTTCTCCCTGTTCAGGGATTCACCACAAGTACAAATCGGATGCATCCAGCACATATGTTAAAAATGGAACGGAGTTTGCTATTCGATATGGAAGCGGGAGCCTTTCGGGATTCCTCAGCCAGGATACCGTAACCGTAAGTAAAGCCAGCGCTATCAGATGGAGGGCCCAGGTTCAATCCCAGCTTTGTTTGTAAGGGTCCTTTGTGACCAGAGTGTGGGGCGGTCTCGATCAGCTTGCAGTAGGCACGGCCCCATGGCACAAATCAGCCCAGAGTACCCCACTAAATTGGCCGTTTGGTGACTGCAGCTTTACTCTGTATCTAACCCGTGCTGTACCTGCCCTGGGAGTGTTTGACGGGACAGTGTAGAGGAGCTTTACTCTGTATCTAACCCGTGCTGGAAGTGGTTGAATCTCACGTGACTGAGTTGCTGATATAGGAAAGTGGTGTGGTTTTCTACACCAACACTAATCTCTACGCACAGAGGTCACCACAAAAATAGCTGTGTGGTAACTGAGGGTGCAGTTCCCCGAATCGGCAAGTGTGTGGGGCGTCCACGGGCAAGTGTGACTTAGCCCAGCCTGTTCAGAATCTCGGGCGGTTTAGTCTCGACACCTCTCCTGTCTTGAGTGATCGGGAGGAGAAAAAAATTCACTGGGGCCTCGTGCTCCTGATTGCTGTCCAGCGCCTCCTGCTGTGAGGTATTTGAACGTCGGGCGCGGGCAAGCACTGGCTGGGCCTGAGATTTTTTTTTTTCTGCGCAGCCTGCCCCAGTCGAGTAGCTGGTTGACGCTCGCCGCAGGTGAAGGTTCGGTTGGCCGGGAAGGGTACTGGGCCGCAGGGGTGGAACTGTACTCCAGCCGCGGGTGCAACTGCATGGCTCCCTGCCATTGGTGGAGTGAGTTGAGGGTAACGGAAGGTGTAGCCTACGGTCGAGGGGTAGCTGAGTGATGGTTTGAGAAGGCCGTGGGCTCTGTCACCGCCCCCCTCCCCCCAAGCTGTGCTCCATTTAAACTGCACCAGGTTGAATTCTCTTGACGTGAAAAAGCCTGGCAACCAGAAATGGATGTTCTGCGCTGCTGTTACCCAGAGATGCAAGCCATTGGCAGATCTCTGCCTGCTTTGCCCACTGTGTCTTGATGGCCGAAGTGGAAATCCGAACTACAACACAACAACTTGCATTTATACAGCGCCTTTATCATAGTAAAACGTCCCAAGGGCGTTTCACAGGAGTGATTATCAAACAAAATTTGACACCGAGCCACATGAGATATTGACAGGCGACCAAAGGCTTGGATCAAAGAGAGTTTGGTTTTAAAGAGCATCTTAAAGGAGGAGAGAGAGAGGCGGAGAGGTTTAGGGAGGGAATTCCAGATCTTAGGGCCCAGGCAGCTGAAGGCACGGCCGCCAATGGTGGAGCGATTATAATCGGGGGATGCGCAAGAGGCCGGAATTGGAGGAGCGCGGAGATCTCGGATTGGGGGTGGTGGTGGTTGTGGGATTGGAGATGGGGAGGGGGCGAGGCCATGATGGAAGGATCTGAACATGAGGATGAGAAATTTTAAAATCGTGCGTTACCAGACCGGGAATGGAGAAGAAGGGCAGAGGTTTCCAGGATGAAACGGTGAGCAGGCTGAATGTAATGGAGTCCTGTTTGAGTGGAGCGGAGCTGAGATTGATGTGTGCTTTGATTTTCTAGATTGGTGACATGAAGACCCCAAAACAGGTCTTTGGGGAGGCTGTTAAACAGCCGGGATTGGTCTTTGTTGCTGCAAAGTTCGACGGGATCCTTGGTATGGGCTACCCCAAGATCTCTGTCGATGGGGTTCTGCCCGTCTTTGATAACATGATGAAACAGAAACTGGTGGAGAAAAATATCTTCTCCTTCTACCTGAACAGGTGGGTTTTGTGTGTATGTTATTCTTACTCTGTCTCTCTCTTATTTCCTTCTGTCTCTCATCTCCTCCCCCTCTTCCTCTCCTCCTCCCCTTCCTCTTCCTCCCCTTCCTCTCCCTTCCCCCTCCCCCCCCCTTGCTTCCTTCCCCCTCCCGTGCTGTCTATTCTTGGAGTGTAGAAGACCGTTTAATTTGCTGCCTGTTTCTCCCCGTGTCCTATTGAAGTGTTTGTTTCATTTCTAAGGCGTTTTTGCTTCTTTCTGTCTTCGGTTCAGGGACGAGAGCACTCGGCCTGGTGGGGAGCTGCTGCTGGGAGGAGTTGACCCCAAGTACTACAAGGGAGACTTCCACTACGTGAACATCACGCGCCAGGCCTACTGGCAGATACAGGCCGACCAGTAAGTCCAGGCCGCTCTTGACTCTGCCCGTGCACCTCTTTGTCTTTGCCTCCTCTGCAAATATTCTCTCCCTGCTTCTCCTCGCCGGGGTGCGGATCGGCAGGTGATGTCCACATTCTGCACTGTCGCGCCCGAATTGCCGTTCATCCATGGCGGTCGTGAACTTGGGCGTGCGGGGCTGGCTGTTTGACCATGGGAGCTTCACACTGGGCCCAATGCTGACCTCCGCGGACGGGTCCTCTCACTTTCTCGCTCTCCGGAATATCGAGAATCCCCCAGTGTCTGGGCTCTCGTCCGTGACGTACGGGTGTTCCAGCGAGGCACTGGATAACTGGCGGCACCTGTGGGACCCGCACCCCTGGCACAGCAGCAGGAGTCCGTGCCACCAGGGGGCTGGGGGAGGAGGAATGTTGGCACCAGCGGATTGAGAAATTTATTGTGTTGGCGAACACCACCCACCTGGACCCACCATCACCTCAGGAGGCTTGTAGGGTCCAGGAATCCCAGACTGGAAACCAGTGCTTTACACCAGGACCGTAGCAGAGTTCGAGCGTTGTCGGGAAAGTGTTTTACGCCTCTGACCCTGTTGTGATGTTTTTCTTCTCTCTCTTTCTTCTCTCCGCCTCTCCTCTCTCTCTCTCTCTCTCTCTCTCTCTTTTTCTCTCTCTCTCTCTTTCCCTCCTCTCCTCCGCCACCTCCTTCCCTCTCCCTCTCCCCCCTCCCCCCTTTCTACTGTGTAGGGTAACCGTAGGAAATCAGCTGACCCTGTGTAAAGGTGGTTGCCAGGCGATAGTGGATACAGGAACGTCCCTCATCACCGGGCCTGTGGAGGAGATTCGAGCCCTTCAAGTAGCCATCGGAGCACTGCCCCTCATTCGAGGCGAGGTACAGACCGGCATCTTAATACGGTTTCTTTCTCTGACCAACAACAATAACAACTTGTATTTATACAGCACCTTTAACGTAGTAAAACATCCCAGGGCGCTTCACAGGAGCGATTATCAAGCAAAATTTGACACCGAGCCACATAAGATATTAGGACAGGTGACCAAAAGCTTGGCCAAAGAGGTTGGTTTTAAGGAGCGTCTTAAAGGAGGAGAGAGAGGCGGAGAGGTTTAGGGAGGGAATTCCAGAGCTTAGGGTCTCGGCAGCTGAAGGCACGGCCACCAATGGTGGAGCGATTATAATCAGGGATGCTCAAGAGGCCAGAATTGGAGGAGTGTAGAGATCTACGGGGGTGTTGTAGGGACTGGAAGAAGTTACAGAGATGTGGGGTGGGGGGGCTGCGAGGCCATGGAGGGGTTTGAAAAAGAGCCAAACCTCTACCAGTGGTTTAAGTAGAAGGCCCACCACCACCTTCTCGGAGCAACTCGGGACGGGCAATAAATGCCGGCCTTGCCAGCGACGCTCGCATCCAGAGAGTACATTTTTTATTTTTAAAAAGGCGAAATATCACACGGCCTCGTCTCGGTCAGAAGGTTGTGGGTTCAAGTCGCACTTTAGAGACCTGAGCACATAATCTAGGCTGACACTCCCAGTGCAGTACTGAGGGAGCGGCGCGCAGTCAGAGGTGCCGTCTTTTGGGTGAGACGTTAAACCGAGTCCCCTTTGTCTGCCCTCTCGGGTGGATGTAAAAGATCCCACGGCCACTATTTCGAAGAAGAGCAGGGGAGTTCTCCCCGGTGTCCTGGGCCCAATATTTTATCCCTCAAATCAACATCACTAAAAACAGATTATCTGGTCGTGATCACATTGCTGTCTGTGGGAGCTTGCTGTGCGCAAATTGGCTGCCGTGTTTCCCACATTACAACAGTGACTGCACTTCAAAAAGTACTTCATTGGCTGTGAAGCGCTTTGGGACGTCCTGAGGGGGTGAAAGGCGCTAGAGAAATGCAAGCTCTTCCTTCAACTGCCACTGATGTTGCTGTAGCTGATTTTACAAGTTTGCTCTGATGATCTGAATGTTTTTCGTTTTCCTCCCGCCACAGTACATGATCGACTGCAAGAAGATCCCGACACTTCCCATCATCACCTTCAAGCTGGGCGGGAAGGAGTTCTCGCTGACGGGGGAGCAGTACGTGATGAAGGTGACGTGCGCCGGCAGCTTAATTATCTAGGGCTTCGGGGTTAGATTTTATTTTTTTGTGGATTGTGCTGATTAAGGTGAAGAGCTCTGGGAATGGAGCCTGTTCCACTTTAAGCAGCAAACTTTCCCAGATCAGCTTGTAATGAAAGAACGAGGTGCATCACATCCAATGTCCCACTCCAGAGACTTGAGCACAAAACCTAGGCTGACGCTCGCACTGCCAGTACTGAGGGAGTGCCGCACTGTCGGAGGGGCAGTACTGAGGGAGCGCCGCACTGTCGGAGGGGCAGTACTGAGGGAGCGCCGCACTGTCGGAGGGGCAGTGCTGAGGGAGCGCCGCACTGTCGGAGGGGCAGTACTGAGGGAGCGCTGCACTGTCGGAGGGGCAGTGCTGAGGGAGCGCCGCACTGTTGGAGGGGCAGTGCTGAGGGAGTGCTGCACTGTTGGAGGGGCAGTACTGAGGGAGCGCCGCACTGTCGGAGGTGCCGTCTTTCGGATGAGACGTTAAACCGAGGCCCTGTCTGCCCTCTCAGGTGGACGTAAAAGATCCCAGGGTACTACTTCAAAGAAGAGCAGGAGAGTTCTCCCCGGTGTCCTGGCCAATATTTATCCCTCAAGCAACATCACTAAAATAGATGATCTGGTCATTATCATAATTGCTGTTTGTGGGAGCTTGCTGTGCGCAAATTGGCTGCCGTGTTTCCTACATTACAACAGTGTCTACACTTCAAAAAATACTTAATTGGCTGTAAAGCACTTTGGGACGTCCTGAGGTGGTGAAAGGCGCTATAGAAATGCAAGTCTTCTTTCTTTTAACAAATTACTTTTTTGATAGCCAATCCTGTTGCCGTGTGACAGCCATTTTGTGTACAGCAAGATCCTGCAAAGCAGCAATAAAATGGAACAACCGGTCCATTTTCTCTTGTTCATGGTGTTGGTTGAGAGAGCAATGTTAGTCAGGACACTGGGAGAACTCCCCTGCACTTCTTTCAATAGTGTCACAGAGTCTCTCTAACTTGAACAGGCAGATGAGGTTTTAGTTTTAACATCTCCTCCGAAAGACGGCACCTCCGACAGTGCAGCCACTCCCTCAGCACCGCACTGGGCGTGTCGGCCTAGATTATGGGCTCAAGCCCTGGAGCTGGATTTGCACCCAGGGGTCAAAGATGAAAGGCCAGGGTCTAACCCACTGTGCTGCTGAGGCCCCCGGAGAATACCTTGTGCGTCAGTCACCGTTAAGATTTTTAATGAATTACACTGTAATGCACAGCATGTGCTATCTGCCTCTGGGCCGCAGATATTGTATTTCACTGTCAGGCCAGGTTATTGGCTGAAATCCATGGAACTAAGATCAGAAACTGCAGACGTCTTGAAATCAGTGGCTTCTGCTGCTCCCCCTGGTCTCTGGGTAATTGGGCTGCACGGTGTAGTACTGGTCAGTGTGGGCTCATCTAATCCCCCACTGGCTGATTGTCAATACTTAGAATGAGTATTACAGCACAGAAACAGGCTATTCCACCCATCAGGTCCGTGCCGGTGTTTCTGCTCCACACCAGCCTCCTCCCACCCCTCTTCATCTCACTCTATCCACATATCCTTCTATTCCTTTCTCCCTCATGTCTTTATCCAGCTTCCCCCTAAATGCATCTATACTATTCGCCTCAACCACTCCCTGTGGTAGCGAGTTCCACATTCTCCCCACTCTCTGGGTAAAGGAGTTTCTCCTGAGTTCCCGATTGGATTTATTAGTGACTATCTTATATTGATGGCCTCTAGTTCTGGACTCCCCCACAAGGGGAAACATCTTCTCTACGTCTACCCTATCAAACCTTTTCATAATTTTACAAACTTCGATCCGGTCACCCTGATCTCCTGGGGGGCGGGCGCAGGGGGTCTGAATTCCACCCACTTGTGTTACGTGGGCTGAGGTTGAATTCAATAGTAGACGAGTGGTGAGGACCTGGAACTCGCTGCCGACGGAAGTGGTGGAAGCGGAGAGACACAAATGTTTTCAAGGGGAGACTGGATAGGCACTTGAGGGAAATAAACTTGCAGGGCTACGGGGATAGAGCAGGGGGAATGGGACTGACTGGATTGCTCTACAGAGAGCCCGGCACGGACTCGATGGGCCGAATGGCCTCCTTCTGTGCCGTTATGACTCTGTGGTATTTGTCCTTCAGACCACCCACTTGTGGGCGCAAGGCAGGTTCCATGGTTAATTTTGAATCCCTTTTATCCTAACCTTTCCCTCCCTTCGGTGGTTGTTTTTACAGATCAACAAGTTTGGCCAAAGCTTGTGCCTCAGTGGATTCCTGGGTATGGACATCCCACCTCCGGCTGGGCCGCTCTGGATCTTGGGTGACGTCTTCATTGGCCGCTACTACACCGTCTTCGATCGCGCCGACGACCGCGTGGGCTTTGCTGAAGCCGTGTAGCCCGTTCTCCAAAAATAAAAGGGACTCTTCCCCCACCCCTCGTGTCCGAGGCGGTGTCCCCTTTTCCTCCCCCCTTTTTTTTTAAAAAAAACTTGCGTGGGTCTAATTTTAGAAGGATTGTAGAAGAACAATATTGCAGCTTGGTTCCTACTGACTCCTACCCTGCTGACTAAACGTGACCTTCCTACGCTTCCGTAACCCTTACCCTGCTGATCGAACAGGACCTTGGTACGGTCAGGTGGCAGAGCGATGGGTTACCCACTTGAATAAAGTGTGTCGGGAAGCGCTAAAGTCCTGAGTATTCCAAGCAGTAACGCGATTTATTTTTTCTTTGTGCTCAGTGGATAAATTTACGACTTAAAAACTCTGTCGGATTCCCATCCCGTTTATTACGGAGGTGCAAACTATTCCCTGTGAGCTGTAGTGTTTTCAGGGATCCGATGAGCAATAAAGTGTATCGGGACCCCCGCCCCCCCGCCCAGACCATCGATGAATGAATCTGCCGTCGATTTATTTTTGCACTGTGGTATGTTTTAGCAATGTCGGTGAGGCCTGTGTCATGGTCATTTGTCCCTCTCACTCTCTCCTGTTTGTTCAAAGAGGCGGATTCACCACCTCTGGCGAGGTTCACTTAGTGGAGTGGTCTCGTTGTCGCAGACGCTTTGATCTCGGCTGCTCGACATATTCTGCGCCCCTGCTGCTTACCTCGATGCCTCTTAGCGGGGAGAGAGAGGGAGAATCATTTTTATTTGCACCCTTTTCTGTTCCGTTGTGACGGGGCCAGATAATGCTTGCCCTGAGACACAAAGCTAGGCGCTGTAGTATTCACAGAATCACAGAATCCCCACAGTACAGATAGAGGCCATTTCGGCCCATCGAGCCTGCACCGACACATATCCCACCCTATCCCCGTAACCCCACGTATTTAATCCCCCCTAACATATCCCACCCTATCCCCGTAACCCCACGTATTTAATCCCCCCCTAACACTAAGGGGTCAATTTATCATAGCCAAATCAACCTAACCCGCACATCTTTGGACTGTGGGAGGAAACCGGAGCACCCGGAGGAAACCCACGCAGACACGGGGAGAATGTGCAAACTCCACACAGACAGTCACCCGTGGCCGGATTTGAACCCGGGTCCCTGGCGCTGTGAGGCAACAGTGCTAACCACTATGCCACCGTATTCTAGGAACACTGGATCCTGTTTCCAGCAGAGACTGAACAAGCAAAAGGGACGCTGTCTCTTCAATTCCAGAGCTGTCAAGATCAAAGTAAATGCTTATTAACGGTTTAGACTTGTAATTCCTCCCAAGCCACTGCTCCCGTATAACATGACAGACCACCTTATAATCTGCTCAATCTTGTGGCTTCCCAACCAAAGGGCTCAAAAAAAACATTTGATGCGTAGATCAATCTGTTGAGTGACTCGGGTAAAAGAATGAATGAATGTTTGCTCCCCTGCTCTCGCTCGTCTTTTCTCCCCCCCCCTCTCTCTCTCCGGCTCCCTTGCCAGCTAAACGGTCAGGAGTTCTAATCGTAGGGGCAATCTTCTGTCTCCCCGGTCGCTGGCCTTGTGGAACTCCGAGTTGGCTGGGCTTCCTTAGACTTCCACGGCAGGTGTTGAAGGAAGAGTGGAGCCGTGCAATAGGCCTCCTCCCCCATAGTGGGGGGCAACCAAGTATTGACCTGTGTAATTCAGCCAGCTGAGTTGGCGGAGTGAGGTTGGTGGTGACTGTGGGTGGGGGGGGGGTGCAACTACACTGCCCAGACACCCCAATCTCAATGAGGTGCATCGCACGGTCTAAACGCTTTACGCACCCCCCCGATCCCTCTCCCCCGCCAGCCAGCAACTGGGCAAGAATGGAAACGGGATCGATTCTATCTTGCTAGATTTTTTTTTTTTTAATTTCCGAGTGTAGGATTTTTTCCCCAACCCTAGTCCCTTCCCCGGAACATTGGGGAAGATCCCCAGCCCAGTCAGCAGCTGATTTTTTTTTAATGTTGATTCCTCCCTCTGGTTGCCAGCCAGCTATTTCTCAGTTTTGGTTTTGATCTGCTCTCGAGGGAGTCACCGGTTTTTATATCGGAACTGCCTCTGCATTATGACGTGATGGAGTATCACACGGTCTGAAACTCAGGGGGAAAAAGTAGCAGAATTAATTAAGCCCGTTGGATCCATGGGGCAAACTGTAATGTTGCAATACTCCACTCGTGCCACTAGAGGGCAGTTAAAATGCACACTTCAAAGAAACTTCGAGTGTACAGCACAGAAAGAGGCCATTCGGCCCAACTGGTCCGTGCTGGTGTTTATGCACCACACGAGCCTCCTCCCACCCCTCTTCATCTCACCCCATCAACATATCCTTCTATTCCTTTCTCCCTCATGTGTTTATCTAGCTTCCCCTTAAATGCATCTATACTGTTCACCTCGACCACTCCCTGTGGCAGCGAGTTCCGCATTCTCCCCACTCTCTGGGTAAAGAAGTTTTTCCTGAATTCCCGATTGGATTTATTAGTGACTATCTTATATTGATGGCCCCTAGTTCTGGTCTCCCCCCCACAAGTGGAAACATCTTCTCCATGTCTCCTTTCATAATCTTTAAAGACCTCGATGAGGTTCTTGAGCGATGTCACACCCACAGAAAAGAATGCTTCTTTATCACGAGGTTCTGGCTTAATCCAAATACTTTCTGTCGTTGGCTTGTATTTAATAAAATAAATTAAAGTTGGTCCTTGAACTCTGGAACTCTCAATACTTGGAGATTTGTTTGTGTGCAGAGCATGTGTTGTAAATATGAATTGGACAGTAGGTCGAAGGTGTGTGAAGAACACCTGGGGTTCGGCCATTGTTCCTTCTCCCAGAGAGCAGTGAGCCTCTGGAATGCGTTGCGGGCTGGTGCAGTGGGTGCTGACTCTCTGCCTTCAAGAGGGAGCTAGACTGTTTCAGGGGTGTGGGAAAGCAAGTTGTGCAGAGGACTCAAAGAATCTGCAAAGGGATATAGACAGGCTAGGTGAGTGGGCAAACATTTGGCAGATGGAGTATAATGTGGGAAAGTGCAAGGTTATCCACTTTGGCAGGAAAAATAAAAAAGCTAATTATTATTTAAACGGAGAGAGATTACAAAGTGCTACAGTTCAGAGGGACCTGGGGGTCCTTGTGCATGGAAACACAAAAAGTTAGCACAAAAGCAAAATACTGCGGATGCTAGAAATCTGAAATAAAAACAGAAAATGCTGGAAATACTCAGCAGGTCAGGCAGCATCTGTGGAGAGAGAAACAGAGTTAACGTTTCAGGTTGACGACCCTTCGGCAGAACAAAAAGTTAGCATGCAGGTGCAGCAAGTAATCAAAAAGGCAAATGGAGTGTTGGCCTTTATTGCAAGGGGGTTGGAGTATAAAAGCAGGGAAGTCCTGCTACAACTGTACAGGGTATTGGTGAGACCACACCTGGAGTACTGCGTACAGTTTTGGTCTTATTTAAGGAAGGATATACTTGCATTGGAGGCAGTTCAGAGACGATTCACTAGGTTAATTCCAGAGATGAGGGGGTTGACTTATGAAGAAAGGTTGAGCCTATACTCATTGGAATTTAGAAGAATGAGAGGTGATCTTATTGAAACATAAGATACTGAGGGGGCTCGACAAGGTAGATGCAGAGAGGATGTTTCCCCTCATGGGGAAATCTAGAACTCGGGGGCACAGTCTCAGGATAAAGGGTCGCCCTTTTAGAACTGAGATGAGGAGGAACTTCTTCTCACAGAGGGTTGTAAATCTGTGGAATTCTCTGCCCCAGAGAGCTGTGGAGGCTGGGTCATTGAATACATTTAAGGTGGAGATAGACAGATTTTCGCAAGATAAGGGAGTGAAGGGTTATGGGGAGCGGGCGGGGGAAGTGGCTTTGAGCCCAAGATCAGCCATGATCTTATTGAATGGCGGAGCAGGCTCGAGGGGCCAAGTGGCCTATTCCTGCTCCTATTTCTTACGTCCTTATGTTTCCTGACCGGGGCAGGGATCGCATCCTCAGGGGGACTGGTGGGACTTGGGCCTACACTTGTAATTCTTTGCATAGGAAGCTCCCCGATTTCAGGTCATTGGGCATGTTCTCACTGGAAAAGGTTGGGAGGTGATGGGATTGCTGTTTTTTTTAGGATTCTATAGGCACTAGATAATATAGACCGTGACGAGCTCTTTCACCTCGTCCGGGACGGTGGAACCAGAGGACACGGCCTGCGCTCGAAGGGGGGTAAATTCAAAACAGTGGTCGATCTGTGGAGCAGGCTCCCTCGGCAGAGGGTGGAAGCTGTTGCTATTGATTCATTCATATCCAAATGAGAGATTTCTTTCGGGAAATAACATTTTGGGACACAGTATCTGAGTAATTGGAGACATGAGGTGTGGTGAGTGTGGCGTGCTCGGGAGGAACAGGTGACTTTGGACCTCTGGTTCCCCAAAGCTCTCCACCACTGGGGGTTTTCCTCGCCTCGTGTCTGGGGCTGTTGTAGACTCACTGATAGAGAGCGATCGCTGTGTGATTGGTCGACAACTCCATTATTGTTGGATTGTGGGACTACCAGGATGGTAGAAGGCGAACTGGATGGACCTTGGTCTATTTTCATCTATGAGAAGTCGCACAACACCAGGTTATAGTCCAACAGCTTTATTTGAAATCACAAGCTTTCGGAGCGCTGCTCCTTCGTCAGGTGAAGTGAAGAGATGCATATGGGCACAGCATATATAGTCAGAGAACACTGCCAGATGACTACAGTTAATCTTTCCAACTGCCCTTTATCACACCTCGGCAGAGAGATAATCACGGCAATCAAAGGTGTGGATGGTGTCCAACCAGGTCAGTCAGGAAAACATTACATCAAAGACAATGAGGTGGGGTCACAAGGGGTCAAATGAGGCAGATGCTGGGGTCTGTATGGAAAACAAAAAACTTTTTTTGCTGGAAATCACAGCAGGTCCGGCCGCACCTGTGTAGAGAGAACAAGCCAACGACGACTCGAGTCTGGATGACTCTACGTCAGGTGGGGTTACATGTAGCGTGACATGAACCCATGATCCCGGTTGAGGCCGTCCTCATGGGTGCGGAACTTGGCTATCAATTTCTGCTCGACATATTTTCATCCAGCAATTCCTATGTTCAATTTTGCAATCGTGGGCAGTTACCAAGTGGAAACTACAAGGGGTGGGGTGGAAATAACAACTGGACCATTAATTTGGGTTTTTCCACTTGCCGGGACCTCCCTACCTCAATGGTATTCCCTTGTCTTCGGTTGGAGATCAAGGAGAAGGAGCAGTGTTGAGTCCCAGTGCAGACAACATCCCACTGCCGTTCAGGCCTTGAGTGATGCAGCAAGTCTGGGTGAACAGGCGATGGGCTGGAAATAGGCCCTAGGTTATATTGAATATGGGGTTATGTTACTGTACTGATAATCTGGAGAACGTGACTTCAAACCATTGGCAGGATAGGTGCACCAACGTCAGTGTTCTCGCTCAGGCCAGCATCGAAGCTTTGACCACGCTCGATCAGCTCCGATGGACGGGTCACATCGTCCGCATGCCCGATACAAGACTCCCAAAACAAGTGCTCTACTCAGAGCTCCGGCATGGCAGGAGAGCCCCAGGTGGGCAGAGGAAACGATTCAAGGACACCCTCAAAGCCTCCTTGAAAAAGTGCAACATCCCCACCGACACCTGGGAATCCCTGGCCCAAGACCGCACAAAGTGGAGGAGACGCATCTGGGAAGGCGCCGAACACCTCGAGTCTCTTCGCCGGGAGCAAGTGGAAGCCAAGTGCAAACATCGGAAGGAGCGCAGGTCAACCCAAGCACCCCACCCACCCGCCCCTTCAACCACCGTCTGCCCCACCTGTGACAGAGACTGTAGGTCCCACATTGGACTCATCAGTCACCTGAGAACTCATTTTTTAGTGTGGAAGCAAGTCATCCTCGGTTCCGAGGGACTGCCGAAGAAGAAGAAGAACCTGGAGAACGTGACTTCAAATCCCACTGTGGCAGTTTGAGAATTTGAATTCAGTTTGAGTCGGATTGTGGTAAAAGCCCAACTGGTTCACTGATGTCCCTTTAGGGAAGGAAACCTGCCATCCTTACCCGGTCTGGGCCTCTATGTGACTCCAGTCCCACACCAACGTGGTTGACTCTTAACTGCCCTCTGACGTGGTCTAGCAAACTACTCCGTTGCCACCATCTTCTCAGGGCAACTAGAGATGGGCAATAAATGCCGGCCTTGCTGGCGACGCCCACAAAAGAACATAAGAAAAGGGAGCAGGAGGAGGCCCTTCGAGCCTGCTCCGCCATTCAATAAGATCATGGCTGATCTCGAGAGTGAATTGAAAAGGAGTACCAAACCTCGCTAATTGAACCTAATAGGTCAAGGAGGGCTAGATTTAGTTCAGCCCATGAGATCCAAGCAAGGTTTTAATCCAGGTCAGGTAGAGAGAGGCTGAAGATCTCATGTCACCAATCTGGAGGAGGGGAGTGGGGTCCTCGATGGAGGAAACGCCATAAAAAAAAAGGCGGATGAGCTAGTCCTTGAATTAGCCAATGACCTCCACAACCTGCAAGCTCGCTGACCTACATTGGCTCCCGGTCCGGCAACGCCTCGATTCTAAAATACTCATCCTCGTGTTCAAATCCCTTCACGGCCTCGCCCCTCTCTATCTCTAACCTCCTCCAGCCCCACAACCCTCCGGGATCTCTTCACTCCTCCAATTCTGGCCTCTTGCGCATCCCCGATTTTCATAGCAGGTTATATTTAGCAGGGATTTCTGACCCAGCCGCGCGATTTGCTAAAATATTGTGTCAAGTTTCACAGTTTTAATATTTTTTTGTTGAGGATATCTCCCGAAATTAATGCAATATTATTACGCTGAGAATTACAACTCTTATTTCCTAGCCTCCCCTCGATTACCATCATCAACATCATTCCTGGTCGACGGTCCTCGGACGTCCTGTGACCATCCACCACACGTTAGGTTACGGACTGTCTGTGTTCGCTCTGTCTTTGACCTATTCCGTACTGCGGTTCTGTAACCTCCTCCAACCCTACAACCCTCCGAGATCTCTGCGCCCCTCCAATTCTGGCCTCTTGACCATCCCCGATTTCCATCGCTCCACCATTGGCGGCCGTACCTTCAGCTGCCTGGGCCCCTAAGCTCTGGAATTCCCTCCCTAAACCTCTCCGCCTCTCTCTCTCCTCCTTTAAGACGCTCCTTAAAACCGACCTCTTTGACCAAGCTTTTGGTCACCTGTCCTAATGTCTCCTTATGTGACTTGGTGTCAAATTTTGTTCGATAATCGCTCCTGTGAAGCGCCTTGGGACGTTTTACTACATTAAAGGCGCTATACAAATGCAAGTAATTGTTTATTCAAAATCGCACTGTTTTATCTGCTCGAGGTATTGAGTGAGGGATATCCCACGTGAGATGGCAGATTTGTTAGGAATACCAGCACGCTTTCTGGTGGGATGACAGATGGGAAAAGGGAGGGAGTAGGGAGGGGGGCGATGTGCGGAGGACTTCTGTGTCTCTCCCAGTCCAAAGCTAGATGGTGGGGTCTGGCAGGGAGCGCTTGGTATTTTATTTTTATAAAAAGAATGTCCACTTAGCAATCATGGACTTATAGCAGCTTTCACGATGTCAAGATGTCCCAAAGTGCTTCAGAGCTGATGAAGTGCAGTCGCTGTTGTAATGTAAGAAACGTGGCAGCCAATCTGCGTACAGCAAGCTCCCACAAACAGCAATGTGATAATGACCAGATAATCTGTTTTAGGTGTTAGTTGAGGGATAAATATTGGCCCAGGACACCAGGGAGAACTCCCCTGCTCTTCTTCGAAATAGCGGGCCGTGGGATCTTTTACGTCCACCTGAGAGAGCAGTCGGGGCCTCGGTTTAACGTCTCATCCAAAAGACGGCACCTCCGACAGTGCAGCACTCCATCAGTACTGCCCCTCCGACAGTGCAGCGCTCCCTCAGTACTGCCCCTCCGACAGTGCGGCGCTCCCTCAGTACTGCCCCTCAGACAGTGCGGCGCTCCCTCAGTACTGCCCCTCCGACAGTGCGGCGCTCCCTCAGTACTGCCCCTCCGACAGTGCAGCACTCCCTCAGTACTGCCCCTCTGACAGTGCGGCGCTCCCTCAGTACTGCCCCTCCGACAGTGCAGCACTCCCTCAGTACTGCCCCTCTGACAGTGCGGCGCTCCCTCAGTACTGCCCCTCCGACAGTGCGGCGCTCCCTCAGTACTGCCTCTCCGACAGTGCAGCACTCCCTCAGTACTGCCCCTCCGACAGTGCAGCACTCCCTCAGTACTGCCCCTCTGACAGTGCGGCGCTCCCTCAGTACTGCCCCTCCGACAGTGCGGCGCTCCCTCAGTACTGCACTGGGAGTATCGGCCTAGTTATTTGTGCTCAATTCTCTGGAATGGGGACTCGAACCCTCAACCTTCTGACTCAGAGGCGAGAGCGCTGCCCACTGAGCCACGGCCGACACGGTGATGAGCCTCGACATCGATTTCCCCAACCAGAGGAAGTGATCACTGGACAGCTACTTGTGAGAACGTCTCATCGCTTCACGACCCGAGGAACTGCCATTGCAGATCAAATGAAAGAAGCAGTAAATGACAACCGACTGGGCTGGGAAAGGCTAACTGGGCATAAGCAGTGATACAGCCCTGAGCAGAAGCTGAAAGAAGTGCAGGAGCGCTAAATGACGCTGGCAATACCATATTTATTAAAGAACTTGCATTTCTATAGCGCCTTTCACAACCTCAGGACGTCCCAAAGCACTTTACAGCCAATGAAGTACTTTTAGAAGTTGTAATGTAGGAAACGCGGCAGCCAATTTACGCACAGCAAGCTCCCACAAACAGCAATGTGATAATGACCAGATAATCTGTTTTAGTGATGTTGCTTGAGAGATAAATATTGGCCCCAGGACACTGGGGAGAACTCCCCTGCTCTTCTTCAAAAGAGTGGGCGTGGGATCTTTTACGTCCACTTGAGAGGCAGACGGGGGCCTCGATTTAACATCTCATCCCAAAGACGGCCCCTCCGACAGTGCGGCGCTCCCTCAGTACTGCCCCTCCGACAGTGCGGCGCTCCCTCAGTACTGCCCCTCCGACAGTGCGGCGCTCCCTCAGTACTGACCCTCTGACAGTGCGGCGCTCCCTCAGTACTGCCCCTCCGACAGTGCGGAGCTCCCTCAGTACTGCCCCTCTGACAGTGCGGCGCTCCCTCAGTACTGTCCCTCCAACAGTGCGGCGCTCCCTCAGTACTGCCCCTCCGACAGTGCGGCGCTCCCTCAGTACTGCCCCTCCGACAGTGCGGCACTCCCTCAGTACTGTCCCTCCGACAGTGCAGCGCTCCCTCAGTACTGCCCCTCCGACAGTGCGGCGCTCCCTCAGTACTGTCCCTCCGACAGTGCGCGCTCCCTCAGTACTGCCCCTCCGACAGTGCGGCGCTCAATCAGTACTGGGTCAGCTTTTGTGGGTTGGGAACTTTGAACCCCCAACCTTTAGGCTCAGAGGCGAGAGTGCTACCGGCTGACTTTTGTTTGACGCTTGCTGCACATCGACGCAAAGCTGGTGATGTTTCGATGGCCTAAACGAGGATGCGGAGCCTGTCAAACCTGAAGAGCAGGTCAAGTCAATAACTGACAAGTTTGCAGCAAGATTTGACAGTGTCGGAGTGCAGGAGCCTCAGCTCCCCCTCTTCCCTGTATCTCTTGATAGCTAATCCTGACTGATTTGATGATTCCTTCTCACCAGAACTGGTTGCATTTCAAAAACAGCTCTACTCTCGAGATCAGCTGCAGCGTTAGACTTACCCAGACTTCAACAAATCTGGACAATCCAGGAGGCCTGAAATTTGATGCTCACCGTAGGTCTCATAGGAACAGGAGGAGGCCATTCAGCCCCACGAGCCTGTCGCCATAGGAACAGGAGGAGGCCATTCAGCCCCTCGAGCCTGTCGCCATAGGAACAGGAGGAGGCCATTCAGCCCCTCGAGCCTGTCGCCATAGGAACAGGAGGCCATTCAGCCCCTCGAGCCTGTCACCATAGGAACAGGAGGAGGCCATTCAGCCCCTCGAGCCTGTCGCCATAGGAACAGGAGGCCATTCAGCCCCTCGAGCCTGTCACCATAGGAACAGGAGGAGGCCATTCAGCCCCTCGAGCCTGCTCCACCATTCAATGAGATCATGGCTGATCTGTGACCTAACTCCAGATACCCGCCTTTGGCCCATATCCCTTAATACCTTTGGTTAACAAAAAGCTATCAATCTCAGATTTAAAATTAACAATTGATCGAGCATCAATTGTCACTTGCAGAAGAGAGTTCCAAACTTCTACCACCCTTTGTGTGTAGAAGTGTTTCCTAACTTCACTCCTGAAAGGTCTGGCTCTAATTTTTAGACTATGCCCCCTAGTCCGAGAATCCCCAACCAGCGGAAATAGTTTCTCTCTATCAACCCTATCAGTTCCCCTTAATATCCTGAAAGCTTCGATCAAATCACCGCTTAATTTTCTAAATTTCGGGGAATATAATAATAGTTTGTGTAATCTCTCCTCGGAATTTAACCCTTGGAGTCCAGGTATCACTCTGTTAAATCTACGCTGCACTCCCTTGTTACTTTGGGAGTGCACACACGCACGGACAGGCAATTCTCCCTGATGAGCCTTGTCGTCCCTCGAGTATAGAAGATTAAGGGGCGATCTAATTGAGGTGTTTAAGATGATTAAAAGGATTTGATAGGGTAGAGAGAGAGAGAAACTATTTCCTCTGGTGGGGGGAGTCCAGAACAAGGGGGCACAACTTTAACATAGAAACATAGAAACATAGAAGATAGGAGCAGGAGTAGGCCATTCGGCCCCTCGAGCCTGCTCCGCCATTCGATGAGATCATGGCTGATCATCCAAACTCAGTACCCTGTCCCTGCCTTCTCCCCATATCCCTTGATACCTTTAGCTTTAAGAAATATATCTAACTCATTCTTGAATATATTTAATGACTTGGCCTCTACTACCTTCTGTGGTAGAGAATTCCACAGGTTCACCACTCTCTGGGTGAAGAAATTCTTCCTCATTTCTGTCCTAAATGGCTTACCCCTTATCCTTAGATTATGACCCCTGGTATTGGACTCTCCGACCATCGGGAACATTCTTCCTGCATCTAGTTTGTCCAGACCTGTCAGAATTTTATATGTTTCGATGAGATCCCCTCTCATTCTTCTATACTCCAGCGAGTATAAGCCCAATCGACCCAATCTCTCCTCATATGTCATTCCTGCCATCCCAGGTATCAGCCTTGTGAATCTTCGCTGAACTCCTTCCCTGGCAAGAACATCCTTCCTCAGATAAGGCGACTAAAACTGCACACAATACTCAAGGTGTGGTCTCACCAAGGCCCTGTACAACTGCAGCAGGACATCCCTGTTCCTATACTCAAACTCTTTTGCTATGAAGGCCAACATACCATTTGCCTTCTTCACCGCCTGCTGCACCTGCATGCTTACCTTCAGCGACTGGTGCACAAGACACCCAGGTCTCGTTGCACTTCCCCTTCTCCCAATCTATTGACATTCAGATAATAATCTGCCTTTCTGTTTTTGACACCAAAGTGGATAACCTCGCACTTATCCACGTTATATTGCAGCTGCCATGCTTAAAATTAGAGCCAGGCCGTTCAGGGGTGATGTCAGGAAGCACTTCTTCACACAAAGGGTGGTGGAAATCTGGAACTCTCTCCCCCAAAAGGCTGTTGATGCTAGGGGTAATTAGAGATTTCAAGACTGAGATCGATATGTTATTGTTGGGTAAGGGTATCTGGGATATGGAGCTGAGGAGGTTAGATGGGAGTTAAGATACAGATCAGCCATGATCTAATTGAATGGCGGAACAGGCACGAGGGGCTGAATGGCCTCCTCCTGTTCCTATGAAACAGATAAATCTTAAGTACTACGCACTACGACTGGGCACGAATCTCAGTGCTTCCTTCAGAACCACTACTTCCAACATGGCACCCAATGCAGACATGTCGGTTGACAATGTTGCTTTTCACAGTGATGACGGTCCAGTTCAATAATTAGACAAACAAGAGAGGAAAACAACAAGCTATAATTTTACTTTATTGGTACACCTTTAAGTCGTGGGCAAAGGTAGCATTGCTTTCCGTAACAGATCCCTTCAGTTTGGAGTCTTGCTCTGTAATTGTTTCTTTCTGGTCAGTGGGTTCACAAAGAAGCTGCCCACAAAAAGAGTTCAAGACATTCGGATATTGTTCTATATAAAACTCCCCCCCCCGAACCCCTGGATTAGATTCCAACCTGTAACGCACTCCTGGGTATCGGTTATTCTATATATAAACCCCCCGACCCCCTCGATTAGATTCCAGCCTGTAACTCATTCCCGGGTATCTGTTATTCTATATATAAACCCCCCCGAATCCCTCGATTAGATTCCAGCCTGTAACTCACTCCCGGGTATCCGTTATTCTATATATAAACCCCCCGAACCCCTCGATTAGATTCCAGCCTGTAACTCACTCCTGAGTACCCATTATTCTATATATAAACCCCCCGAACCCCTCGATTGGATTCCAGCCTGTAACTCACTCCTGAGTACCCATTATTCTATAAGGCTGGTCCAGTGGTTGTGTTTGCTAAGTGCTAATCCATGCATCCTCTGTGCGCCTATTGCTCTGTCCAGTGAGCGGGCTGGATTGCCTGAATTCCACGGTTTGAAGTTTTCCTATGTTTTTTTTGAGGCCTCTGTATCAGTGTCCAATAACCTCATTCCAGCCTGTAACTGATTGAAGTCAGTCTCATGCCAATTGGTCCCATGGTGAAGGCAGCCTTGTTTTTCAAGTTGTTGAGTTGTTTACGCGCCATTATCATTGCTCATGTATATAAAACGGGCGCTTGAGGTATTGGGTGCTCTGGCCTTTGGGGACTAGATTGCATAGAAATGGAAATCTCTGCCCCCAAAAGGCTGGGGGGTCAATTGAAATTTTCAAGACTTGAGAGCGATTGATTTTTGTTGGGTAAGGGTATCAAGGGACATGGAACCAAGGCAGGTAGATGGAGCTGAGATACAGATCAGACATGATCTCATTGAATGGCGGAACAGGCTCGAGGAGCTGAATGGCCTCCTCCTGTTCCTATCTTCCTATTTAAAATCGACCGGACAGAAACAGGCCATTCGGCCCAACTGGTCTATGCTGGTGTGTTTACACTCCACACGAGCCTCCTCCCACTTTAATTACATCTCCTCAACCTGCCTCCCCATCCCTCTATTCCCTTTCTCCTTCATGTATGCATCAAGCCTCCCCTTAAATGTGTCAATGCTCTCTGCTTCGAGAGATTGAGTAGACTAGGCCTATATTCCCTAGAGTTTAGAAGAATGAGAGGTGATCTCATTGAAACATATAAAATTCTGACAGGACTTGACAGGGTAGATGCAGGGAGGATGTTTCCCCTGGCTGGGAGTCTAGAACCAGGGGTCACGGTCTCAGAATAAGGGGTCGGCCATTTAGGACTGAGATGAGGAGAAATTTCTTCACTCAGAGGGTGGTGAATCTGTGGAATTCTCTACACCAGAGGGCTGTGGAGGCTCAGTCGATGAGTATATTCAAGGCTGAGATCGATAGGTTTTTGGACTCTAGGGGAATCAAGGGATTATGGGGAACGTGCGGGAAAGTGGAGTTGAGGTCGAAGATCAGCCATGATCTTATTGAATGGCAGAGCAGGCTCGAGGGGCTGTATGGCCGACTCCTGCTCCTATTTCTTATGTTCTTATGCTCAACCACTCCCATGTGTGCTTAATTTAAGGTAATGCTTGACTGCTTACTGTTGGAGGTGCAGTTTGTTTTTTTTGGATGTCTTTATCTGCAGTGTTGTTGCATTGGTTCCTGCAGATGTTTGGCTCTGTTTGTTGTTGGATTGCAAGACTGTTTTTCCCCAGTCCTTTTCCCACAGCAGCCTTGCTGTGACAGCTGCCATTTCACTTGCAGCAAGCAAGCTCCTCGACGTGGGAATATCTTTGGGAATTCCTATAAATAAAGAAAGTAGGACTTGCATTTCTCCAGTGCCTTTCCTGGCCTCAGGATGTCCCAAAGCGCTGCACAGCCAATGAAGTCCTTTTTGAAGTGCGGTCACTGTTGTAACGGAGGAAACGCGGCAGCCCTTTTGCGCACAGCAAGATCCCACAAACAGCAATGACCAGATCATCTGTATTTTTAGTGATGTTGGTTGGGGGTGAAATGTTGCCCCCCCGCCCCCCCCGACACCGGGGAGAACGCCCCTGGTCTTCTTCGAAATAGTGCCCGCGGGATCTTTTACATCCACCTGAGAGGTTTCTCTGGAGACAGGACATGGCAGGTGCAATTGCATTTGGCTCCCACTTGCCCTCATCCCAGGAGCTATGTGTTCTAACCTAGCTAGGTACACCTACCTGGGTCTGTCAGAAAGGACCGACCTTCATTGTCCACACTTCACAAGGAAGGTCACCACCGAGTTCTGCACTCTTGGGATGGTAGCATAGTGGTTATGTTACTGGACTAGTTAATCCTAGCAAGTCTGGCCTAAAGATCCATGAGACCATGAGTTCAAATCCCACCAGGTTCAATAATTATTCAAAAATTCAATAATTAAATAGATCTGGAATTTAAAAAAAAGCTAGTATCAGTAATGGTGACCATGAAAGGCAGATTATTATCTGAATGGCAATAGATTGGGAGAAGGGGGAAGTGCAACGAGACCTGGGTGTCCTTGTGCACCAGTCGCTGAAGGTAAGCATGCAGGTGCAGCAGGCGGTTAAGAAGGCAAATGGTATGTTGGCCTTTGTAGCGAGAGGGTTTGAGTACAGGAACAAGAATGTCTTGCTGCAGTTGTACAGGGCCTTGGTGAGACCACATCTTGAGTATTGTGTGCAGTTTTGGTCGCCTTATCTGAGGAAGGAGGTTCTTGCCATGGAAGGAGTTCAGCGAAGATTCACCAGGCTGATACCTGGGATGGCAGGAATGACGTATGAGGAGAGATTGGGTCGATTGGGCTTATACTCGCTGGAGTTTAGAAGAATGAGAGGGGATCTTATTGAAACTTATAAAATTCTGAAAGGACTGGACAGACTAGATGCAGGAAGGATGTTCCCGATAGTCGGGGAGTCCAGAACCAGGGGTCACAGTCTAAGGATAAGGGGTAAGCCATTTAGGACAGAAATGAGGAGGAATTTCTTCACCCAGAGAGTGGTGAACCTGTGGAATTCTCTACCACAGAAGGCAGTAGAGGCCAATTCATTAAATATATTCAAGAAGGAGTTGGATATATTTCTTAAGACTAAAGGGATCAAGGGATATGGGGAGAAAGCAGGGACAGGGTTCTGAATTTGGATGATCATCCATGATCGCATTGAATGGCGGAGCAGGCTAGAAGGGCCGAATGGCCTACTCCTGCTCCTATCTTCTATGTTTCTATGAAACTGCTGGATTGTTGCAAAAACCCATCTGGTTCACTAATGTCCTTTTAGAGAAGGAAATCTGCTGCCCTTACCCGGTCTGGCCTATATGTGGCTCCAGGCCCACAGCAATGTGGTTGACTCTTAACTGCTCCTCTGAAATGGCCTAACAAGCCACTCCATTGTATTCAAGAAGGCGGCTCACCACCACTTTCTCGAGGGCAATTAGGGATGGGCAATAAATGCCGGCCTTGCCAGCGATGCCCACACCCCGTGAATGAATAAAAGAAATCTCTTGTCGTGGTCTATTAGAGCGGGGGAATGGGACTGACTGGACTGCACTACAGAGAGCCGGCACAGACTCGATGGGCCGAGTGGCCTCCTTCTGTGCCTCTATGACTCTATGGTCTGACAACTCCAACCCGTGGCTGTGAAGGCGACCGAAGCATGACCCTTTTATGCTTGCGTGGCTCCTTCCAAGCCAGCCGCAGTTGACGTTTACCAAATCAGTCAGTTTTTCACGCACGGTTGCAGTCAAACCAATATGACGGAGGCCTTGTTTGAAGGGGAGGGGGAGAGGCACGAGGGGAAGCACATTTACCGGTATCCCTGTGAAACTGAGACATCCAAACTGGGTGGAGTTTCAAACTGGGTAGCCATCCGCTCATCTGATTCAGCCGACGGCAATCCACATCAGCGGCCATTAAACCCGAGTTGGGGGCAGAGGGGGATTTGTCAGTCACCCATATACTCTGCTCTGTGCCTCCACGCTATGCTTCCCTTCCTTTGTTTTTTTGCCCCTTGATTATTCTCTCCTCGTCCCCGTTTCCCCCCGCACCACCCCCCCCACCCCCCTCCCTCCCTCCTCCTCGACATGCAGTCTTTGGAAAATCTGGCAATTAAATTAATTAATTTGTAACATTATGAGGCCTCAGGGGTCATATCTGCCCCAGATGCTGCTATTTTACCTTTTACGTTGCTGCATCCCTTCAAATGTGAACTGCGGGCATTTAAAGGGCCGCGTGTTAACCCGATGCAGCAGCCCTTCCACGTGATGGTGCTTCCTGTACAAGCCCTAATTGGTGCAAGAAGCCTGTGCGAAATCTATTAATCAGGTCACCTTGCCCAATAGAAACCTGAGCTGTTCTCTCCATGAGCTTCCTGTGATTCCAGTGGCAATTCCACTGCTATCGGCTGAATCGGCCCTTATATATATAAACCATCTTAACTCCTTGATACAATTCCCACCTGTAACTCATTCCCAGATATCCATCATTCTATATATAAACCACCAAAGCCCCTAATTAGATTCTAGCCTGCAACTCGCTCCCAGATAGCCATTATATTCTATTTATATATAACTGTCCCATCTGGATTAGATTTCAGGCTGTAACTGTAGTTCAGATATCATTTATTCTTGATGCAAGGTGTCAGCTGTGGCTCAGTGGGTAGCACTCTCGCCCCCCTGAGGCAGAAGGCCGCGGGTTCAGGGTCCCACCCCAGGGACTTGAAGCACCTAAGCTGGGCTGATATTCCCCTGAGGGAGCGCTGCGCTGCGCTGTCGGAGGTGCCTGTCTTTTGTGTGGGACGTTAAACCGAGGCCCCGTCTGCCCCCTCAGGTAAAAGATCCCACGGCCACTATTCGCGGGAGAAGAGCAGGGGGGCAGTTCTCCCCGGTGTCCTGGGGCCAACATTTATCCCTCGACCAACATCACTAAAAAAAACAGATGATCTGGTCATTATCACATTGCTGTTTGTGGGAGCTTGCTGTGCGCAAATTGGCTGCCGCGTTTCCCACATTGCAACAGTGACCACACTTCAAAAAAGTACTTCATTGGCTGTAAATCCCAGTATGTGCCATACTTGTACTGCAGGGTTTGTGCTGATGTTGGATTGGGGGTGGGTGGGGGGGGTTAACTTTGCTCTGAACCCCTGTGATTTCAGCCTTGGGATTGGTGGCGTTTGCTGCCTGGGCTTAACACGGTGCTCAGGCCTGCTTCCCCTCCAGGCCTCTTGGCCCATGCTTGCTCTGCAGAAGGAAACAATAGTAAGTTCACACCCCAAACCCACGCTGGCCAACATACTGAGCCGCCAACATGATTTGCTTCAAAACTGCTTCAAATAGCTCTCACTGTGTGTGGAACTGAGCGGCACGTAGTGCAGGAAGGTTCATGGTTTGTAGTCAGTGGCCGGGGATTGCAATTACCCTCAGTGCCCCTGGATAGAGCAGGGAAAATCAGCCAAGGTTCCACTCCTGTCCATCACCCAGTGACCCCTGGAAAATGAGCCGAGGCTCTCGCTCCTGTCCATCACCCAGTGACCCCTGGAAGATCAGTCAAGGCTCTTGCTCCTGTCCATCACCCGGTGACCCCTGGAAAACCAGCCAATGCCCCTACTCCTGTCCATTACCCAGTGACCCCTGGAAGATCAGTCAAGACGTTCGCTCCTGTCCATCACCCAGTAACCCCTGGAAAATCAGCCAAGGTCCCCGTTCCTGATCATTACCCAGCGACCCTTGGAAGATCAGGCAATGCTCCACGCCTGTCCATTACCCAGTGACCCCTGGAAGATCAGTGAAGACGCTCGCTCCTGTCCATCTCCCAGTGACCCCTGGAAGATCAGTCAAGACGCTCGCTCCTGTCCATCTCCCAGTGACCCCTGGAAAATCAGCCAAGGTTCCCGCTCCTGATCATTACCCAGCGACCCTTGCTGGAAAGTGCAAATGTGTAGATGTCGAGTGAGGAGAAGTGGGATTGGGCTGTGATGCCCCCCACATCCAAATATCCTTCGGACATTCACTGACCAGACTCACACAGGGGCAAGGGACTGGACCCACTCGACCCATCTCTCACACACATCACATTGGTGCCCTCAGAAAGAGGAGACGCCCCCTTATCAAGTTCCCAATGGACCACCACCCAGTCGGAGCGACAGGCAATCGATCTGGACAGGACACTGGTCCCAACAGGTGAATGGAGGTTGAGGTACAGATCAGTCATGATCTGACTGAATCACAGAATCATAAAAATTTACGGCACAGAAGGAGGCCATTCGGACCATTGTGTCTGTGCCGGCCGACAAAGAGCTCTCCAGCCTAATCCCACTTTCCAGCTCTTGGTCCGTAGCCCTGTCGGTTACGGCACTTCAAGTGCACATCCAAGTACTTTTTAAATGTGATGAGGGTTTCTGCCTCGAACACCCTTTCAGGCAGTGAGTTCCAGACCCCCACCACCCTCTGGGTGAAAAAAGTTCTCCTCAACTCCCCTCTAATCCTTCTACCAATTACTTTAAATCTATGCCCCCTGGTTATTGACCTCTCTGCTAAGGGAAATAGGTCCTTCCGATCCACTCTATCTAGGCCCCTCGTCATTTTATACACCTCAATTAAATCTCCCCTCAGCCTCCTCTGTTCCAAAGAAAACAACCCCAGCCTCTCCAATCTTTCAGTTGTGGCTCAGTGGATCTCACTCTCGCCTCTGAGTCAGAAGGTTGTGGGTTCAAGTCCCGCTCCAGAAACTTGAGCACGAAAATCTAGGCTGACTCTCCCAGTGCAGTACTGAGGGAGCGCTGCACTGTCGGAGGTGCCGTCTTTCGGATGAGACGTTAAACCAACGTCTGCCCTCTCAGTTGGACGTAAAAGATCCCATGGCACTATTCCAAAGTAGAGCAGGGGAGTTCTCCCCGGTGTCCTGGGGGCCAATATTTATCCCTCAACCAACATAACAAAAACAGATGCTCTGGTCATTATCACATTGCTGTTTGTGGGAGCTTGCTGTGCGCAAATTGGCTGCCGCGTTTCACACATTACAACAGTGACCACACTTCAAAAAGTACTTCATTGGCGGTAAAGCGCTGTGAGACGTCCGGTGGTCGTGAAAGGCGCTACCGAAATGCAAGTCTTTCTTTCCTCATAGCTAAAATTCTCCAGTCCAGGCAACATCCTCATCAATCTTCTCTGTACCCTCTCTGGTGCGATCACATCCTTCCTGCGATGTGGGTGGCGGGAGCATGCTCGAGGGGCCCGCTCCTGTCGCAATGTTTGCAATCCACCGTTCGATTCTCCCACCTTCCTCGGGTGGGCTTCTCATCTCTGCTCCCCAGCTCACCCACCGCGCCCCCCCAATCCCACCTGACCAAGAACTTGCCAGGTGGGGAGAGAATCGACAGCACAAACCCTTGCCCTACACCGTGCCCTTGGGAATTGGACAGGCTCCAGTTGCCCTGATTACTGCTGCGTAGCATTTCAGGGCAGCAGCTTGAGACCGGACAGAGGTGCTTGTTGCTGCTTTCCCCCTCCGTGTGTCTCATAAATATACAAAATATCGGGGGAAAAAAAGGTGTGTGACATCGACCCCAGGTTGTTTAAAAACATATTTTCCACTTAATTTTCTCTTTTCCTACCTCCATCCCAGAAGGAATCTCATTGGCACCCACTCCCAATAGACAACTTATGCCTCCCTTCAATACCCCACTCGAAGGGGTCACTCTCCACGTGCGAGTGCCAACAGGCAATTCGACTAAGGCAGGCATCGCAGTTTTGTCTCACCCTGGATCCACAGGTGTGCATTTACAGCGGGGGAGGGGGGTTATTGATTGGCCTCAGGAGTGGGTACACCCCCCCCCCTCCCTCCTTCTCCTCTGACAGAGAATTCCCAGCTCCAAGTGGGATTAACAGAGGCCCTGGCAGCGATCGTTCAACTTAGCAGAGCAATGGATCTGTAAAAGAAAAACTGAGTGATTGTGACATTCAGTGTGAGTACGTATATCCATCTTTCCATTTAAATTATTGATTTTGATTGTATTAATTTTAATATATAAATGTTTAAAATCAACCAATTTAAATCCTCCACTCTCTCTCTCTCTCTTTTTCTTCACCTCACCATGACACAATAGTCAGACCCCCTTAAAAGCACTAGTGGGTCTAAATGAAGCCCCTTATCCCACCTGGACATCCACCCCTGCCTATCGGATGCAAATGGTTAAATTAGTTCTCTGTGAATAGCCTTGCATCCTACAATTAATTTGTTACTGGGCTAAATAAAAGAGAGAGAGAGACTGCTGTTGCATTTTCAGCATTAAAAAGGGGTGGACTCCTATTGATAAAAAAAAAGCGACTTGTTTCTGAAGCGAGTTTCATTCCATAAATTGTTAACGGTGCTCAGTTACGTCATGGAGTATCTCTGCCGCAGAATTAGCAGAACTAAGAACCATCTCTCTCTCTCTCTCTCTCCCAGCTACAGACAGCAGTCGCTCAGCCCACTATCTTTGAATTGCCAGCATCCTGCTATGCACTCTTTAATCTTCAGCCAGAAAGGAGGGAAGTAAAGTACATTTGCATGTATGTGTGTTAAATATATATATATATATGAGAGAGAGAGAGAGTTCAAGGACAAATGTCTGTCTGTGTGCATGTCTGCACCTAGCTTAAAAAAAAATAGAAGGGATTTGCAAATTATTTCTTGGGTTTTCTTTCCCCCTCCAGTGTGTGTGAATGTGAGTGCGTGTCAGTGAGAGAGAGTGTGTGTGTGTGTGTGTGTGAGAGAGAGAGAGAGAGGGAGAGAGAGAGAGAGTGTGAGAGAGAGGGAGAGAGAGAGACCAACCAAACAGCAGGGAGAATCCTCTCTCTGTCACTTTCCTGTGAAACTGACGGCTTTCAACAGAGCAAGCAGCAACATTTTGTCTGAGATCTTGCAGCTCAGTAAGTATCGTACCTTCCTGTGCTTTCTATATTGCAAGATCATTCGCTTTGCATTTTAAATGAGCTGTTTAAAAAATTTTTTTTTTTTTTAGGAGAACGAGCAATTTTTGCAATGAGATATATATTTGTTTTAAACCCCACTGCTGCGACTAAGGATGCAAATGCAAAAAAAAATTTTAGATGTTGGAATAAAATATGTAACTCGGATGGAGCAGAAAATAGCTTTATATTAAATTTTGCCTGAATCTATCCCTTCAGGACGGCTGGGCATTTGAACCGTCGGATGCTGCGTTCTTGAGCAATGCACATCGACCATCTCTGTCGCCGGTGACAATTTCCCTTTTTTTAAATAAAATTATACATTTTTGCACCCCCCCCCCCCCTTCTCCTCTCCTCTGCCACTGTTTTATGCTTTTAATAATGTGGTGGGTTTCTGTCAGTGTCGGCACAGTGCAGCGAGACTGACTTGTTATTCTGATTGTCCTGGGTGTTTAAATAGCTGGTGGTTTTTTCTCTCTCCAAAATAAATGTATTTGTAGACTAGTAGGTGATTCAGTGTTTGCCAGGCACTGTCTACAGAGACCCCCCCCCCCTCCCCCCTCTCTCTCTCTCTCTCTCTGCTGTGTGTCTGTAGCATTCATTGCAAAAGGGTAAAACGTCGGGGTCTCTCGTCTGCTTGCAGTGTGCAACCTGCATGGCCATTGATTGCCAGCATTGTGCAAAAAATCAGAGGCGCTGTATTCAAAACTAAAGCGGCAGAGACTGAGCACCATAGCTGTCACCCCGAGAAACAGGTCCGTCTGCCTGTCTGTCGCTCTATCTCTCTATATATCCATCCACTTTCTTTTTCTCTGTCTATTTGTATCTACCTGTCTCTACCCATCGCTGTCTATAATCTATTTACCTACCCATCTGTCTATCGACCTTTCTCTCTATCTGTCTATCGACCTTTCTCTCTATCTATCTATCTATCTACCTTTCTATCTATCTACCTTTCTCTTTACCTGTCTATCTACCTTTCTCTCTATCAATCTGTCTACCTTTCTACCTGTTTATCTACCTTTCTCTCTGTCTATCTACCTTTCTCTCTATCTGTCTATCTACCTTTCTCTCTATCTGTCTATCTACCTTTCTCTCTATCTATCTGTCTATCTACCTCTCTCTATCTGTCTATTTATCCATCTATTTTATCTATTTATTTTCTTTCTGTCTTTATCTCTCTAGGCCCCCTTCAGTGAGGGAACTGCAACACCCCCACTGGTGGGAGGGTGGAATTACAGCATGACAAGTTTACTCAGAGAATTTTCATTATAAATGTGGACACTGGGAATTTGTATATATCTGCCCCTGTCTGCCCATCTGTCTGTCTTTCTCTTGCTCTGACATCTGTCTCTATCTTTGCCCCTTTGTATCTTTCGACTCCTGCCTATCTCTTTATCTGCCTGTGCGTATACCTATTTCTCTTTCTCTCCATCTGTCTCTATCTGTAGATGTCCATGTTTTATATCTGGAACAGTGTCTATCTGGGTAACTATGTAGACATTAGATAATAGCACGGTAGGAATGATTATAAGAAATTAATCTCACAGCGGTTGGTTTAGCTGACATCATAAATCATGAGAGTGAAGTTTACATAGATAGTTTGGGCTAGTTTGGGGCTCTAACTTCCAAGATAAGACCCATTCTATCCTTACCCCCACTCCCCCCTACTTTTTTAGAATATATACAGTACAGTTATCAATGAGCTCCGTATTGAAGAGTTAAATTATGATTGAGTATCTGCAACTTACTGAGAAACAATGCTTTATCTCTCTAGGTATCATGTCTGCATATATCTATATCATAATTTAAAAAATTAATGTCTACAGGCACTTCCTGCTAGCTTTCCATTACAAATTCCTATGTCCTTATTTATAATGGGAATTGTCTATGTCAACTTGTCACGCTGCAATTACACCCCCGTCAGTGGAGACACTGCAGCGCCACCACCGGTGGAAGGGTATAATTACAGCGTGACGAGTTTACATAGACAATTCCTATTATAAATATAGATATAGGAATTTGTGATAGAAATATATTTCTATAAAAATGGCAAAACGTACGCATTTAAAATAGGGACTGGATTACATCTCTGCTCCAAATGTTCCCCAGCCTCTAACTCCGCTTGACCTGAAGGCTATACTTGGTCTTGACTTCCTGTGTGAAGCACCATGGCATTGTGTGTCTGCCTCGACCCCCTGCAAACTTTTCCTTTTACAAATTCCCAGTGTCCACATTTATAATGGAAACTGCCTATGTCAACTTGTCACGCTGTAGTTACACCCTCCCACCACTGGAGGTGCCATTTCTATTATAAATGTAGACACAGGCATTTATAATGGAAATACAAAAATAAGGACAGAATGCATGACTTTAAAATGGAGACAGAATTATGTCTGTACATCCTGATCCAAATATCCTCGCCGCTTGACCCAGCTTCACCGGACTTGGTCTTGATTTCCGTCCAAATGCCACGGGAGATTGACTGATAGAAACGTTAACCATGCAGTGAAATGGATGTTCTTATTTCCCAATTACCTGGTTCTTTATTTGCCTGGTGCGCTCTCCAATACCAATGAGTTATCAAGGATCTGCCATTGCAATCGATGGCATTCCTGATCAGTAGATCTTCCTGACCAAAGTGTAATCTGAAAAGTACAGGAGGTTAAACCTAATCAGACGATATCCATCATGCAGTGATCTCCTAGCATATTCGCATTGGGTTTCTTTATGTTTAATGTTTGTCTCTGTATGTATTCACACCCTAACCAGAAACTGGACAGGAAGGGACATAGATACACATAAACAGGCACACAGACATACGCTGATATATACACACAGGCACACAGACATTCGCTAATATATACAAACAGGCACACAGACATACGCTGATATATACACACAGGCACACAGACATACGCTGATATATACACACAGGCACACAGACATACGCTGATATATACACACAGGCACACAGACATACGCTGATATATACACAGGTACACAGACATACGCTAATATATAAACACAGGCACACAGACATACGCTAATATATAAACACAGGCTCACAGACATACGCTGATATATACACACAGGTACACAGACATACGCTAATATATAAACACAGGAACACAGACATACGCTAATATATAAACACAGGCACACAGACATACGCTGATATATACACAGGCACACAGACATATGCTGATATATACACACAGGTACACAGACATACGCTAATATATAAACACAGGCACACAGACATACGCTGATATATACACACAGGTACACAGACATACACTTATATATACACACAGGAAAACAGACATACGCTGATATATACACAGGTACACAGACATATGCTAATATATAAACACAGGCACACAGACATGCGCTGATATATACACAGGCACACAGACATATGCTGATATATACACACAGGTAAACAGACATACGCTGATATATACACACAGGCACACAGACATATGCTGATATATACACAGGCACACAGACATACGCTGATATATACACAGGTACACTGACATACACTGATATATACACACAGGTACACAGACATCTGCTGATATATACACACAGGTACACAGACATATGCTAATATATAAACACAGGCACACAGGCATGCGCTGATATATACACACAGGTACACAGACATACGCTTATATATACACACAGGAAAACAGACATACGCTGATATATACACAGGTACACAGACATATGCTAATATATAAACACAGGCACACAGACATGCGCTGATATATACACACAGGCACACAGACATACACTGATATATACACAGGTACACAGACATATGCTAATATATAAACACAGGCACACAGACATGCGCTGATATATACACAGGCACACAGACATACGCTGATATATACACACAGGTAAACAGACATACGCTGATATATACACACAGACACACAGACATATACTGATATATACACAGGCACACAGACATATGCTGATATATACACACACAGGTACACAGACATACGCTGATATATACACAGGTACACTGACATACACTGATATATACACACAGGTACACAGACATACACTGATATATACACAGGTACACAGACATACGCTGATATATACACAGGCACACAGACATACGCTGATATATACACACAGACACACAGACATACGCTGATATATACACAGGTACACAGACATATGCTGCAATGTTCTCTCTAAGCTGTGTGCGTTAGCGGCTGCGCAGTAATCTGCAAGGTACCGCGCGGGCCGCTCACAAGCTTTCCTATTTGAAATACCGCGCATGCGCAGAAATTTAATGGGACCGCGTATTGAAATAAACAGACCGGGCGCAACAAAGACAATTTAGAGGGAACACGGATACACTGATATACACACACACAGATACACACAGGCATACATACAGATACTCGTGCATACACAGATACACGCAGAGATATACACACTGACGTTAATTCACAATTGTCCAAACATACAGACAGAGACAGTCAATCACAGATATACACTGACGTAAAAAAACTACTAGGCACTTGGTTTAAGCGTTAAACAAAGCATTAATCAACTGTTTTACAACATGGAGGTCTAGTTGTGTCCTTCACTAGTTCCTGTTAAGAAGTCCTGCGCAAGCTGGGCCCATGCCCGAGTATTTATACTCTCCCTGGACAGCGCCACCCGCAGGCCACTCAGTAGTCTTTCTTTCATGAATGACAGATTCATGTCATACACATAAACACACACACAGGTATAGATAGAGCCACACACAGAAACAATTGGACACATACACAGATACTTCGTCTTCTTCTTAGGCAGTCCCTCAGAACCGAGGATGACTTGCTTCCACACTAAAAATGAGTTCTCAGGTGACTGCGTAGATAGATACACAAACACAGGTATACACACAGACACGAACACTCGCAAATAGACACTGTCACACACACACGCACACACGTACATATCCACACATATATTCACAGACACACAGACGCAGCTATACACTTAGACTCAAATACACACACACAGACACTCACGGTTACACATACTCACGTATAGACACACACACACAGACAGACACAGAGAAACACATACAGGTGCACGCGCACACACTCGAACCCACACACCTATTCATGCACAAAACGAATCCACTCACTGATAAACACACACAGTCACTTACACACTCATTCACGCACTGTCACACTTACATGTGCTCACTGACAAACTCACAAGCAAGCACACACGCATTCACACACACACACACACACACACACAAACTCTCTTCCACATTTGTAAACACGCGGGCACACATGCAGACCCACACCTTTACACACAGGTGCATTTGCACACTAACACCTCCCCCCCCCACACACACACACAACACACTCCCACTCAAAATCACACACTCACACAGACACACTCCATGAATTTCACACCCAGTTACTCTAGCACAAACACTCACTCCACCAATCATACATTCCACTGCAAGCCACTGACTGTAAATGGGAAAATGCTGATATTTGCAAAATCATTTCCAATCCCCAATCAATTTGAGTGGTGGGGTGGGGGGCGGTGGAGTATAGAAAAATAGCCCCTGAGTTTGATGTTCTGATTTAGGAGCATGGAATGCTTCATTGCCCAGTAACTCTGCTCCCTGTCCGTTTGGGGCACTGTGTACTAGAAGGAACAGCTATTTCCAATAGCCTTTGATAAGAATTGCACACAACCCCTGCTAATTAATGAAAGCGTTCCCGCTTCTAACAGATGCACAAACATCAGCTGCTCATTCTTTTAAAAATTGCCAAAAGATATATTACACAGACCTTGCAAAACACAAAAAACTCCCATCGACCAAATCTAATTTACACAGTAAATGGTCCTTTGACATAATATTCTGGCTCATTAAAAAAAAAACGCCTTGAGCTTTGTATAGGAATAGTCTCTGATTATATGATTTGCAAAAAAAAAACAAAGGATTTTAAAAGAAATGTTAGTGGGATATTTAAGAACAAGTTCCCATGTATTTTAAACTGAGAGAATTATGTACTGGGCAATTCCTTACGAAATGCTTCAATAAATAATACTAAGATTCAGTCACTGGAAATTAATATAAGATTAAAACAGTTAGTGGTTTTTTTTGGTAGCTGCAATGCCTCTTTGGGTTTTTTTTTGCTAGCTTTGCAGATCTCAACTGCTGACGCGGGCACCACTGCAAACTCACACAACGAGTGCCACTCTTGCTTTCAGTTCGTCTATTCCTCGTTATTTTATAAATACACAAACATGCCAGGACAAGATTTTTTTTTAAAAAACCCACACACAAAAGCTGGATTCTGCACTGAGGGGAAGGGGAAAGAACCCCCCTTCCCCAGCCCCTGTTACTGCTGCAACAAAGACCTTGCTTCCAGATTGGAGACTTGCATCTCTCACATTCTGTCACACTGCAGGGATTTAATGGTACATTTTGTCCTTATATCTATATCTATATATAAAAGTCAACCGGAGTCTTTCTAGTGGAAATGCAGTCCATGAACCACTGCCTCTTGTTAAGACTAATGTCCTGCACACAAACATCTCGCTTGGAATCAAAATCACCTTTTTTTTTTGTCGTTGCAGATTGCGAAGACGCTAAAGTCCATCGGAAACTTTTCTCTCATTTCCCCCACACCACTTGGCATCCAGTCTGCTCCTTTGGACGGTCGTTGGGATTGGTTTGTCTCCTCTCTCCATTTCTCAGTGACTTCCATCTCCTGGTGCACCGTCCTGCACATTATCTACAAGCTTTCCCTTCCCCCAAGTCTCTCATTTGAGTGTTGCAGGACAGAGTGAGAAAGAGAGAGGAGAGAGAGAGAGAGAGAGAGAGGGGGGAAAAAAGTGATGACGAGGAGAGCCTGACTCAACCTGCCTCTGCATCCTGATTCGAAGAGCGAACACGTGCTTTTAAACGAGAAAAAAAAAGCGATACCCAGGCAAAAATCCATCCCATATGATCAGTTCAGTTTGCGTGTCCTCTTTCCGTGGGAGAAAGTCTGGAAACAAACCTCCTTCCAAGTCATGTTTGAAAGGAGATATGGGCAGAAACGAAGAGAGCGACAAGATAGTCATCAATGTTGGAGGCATCAAGCATGAGACCTATAGGAGCACCCTCAAGACTTTACCTGGGACCCGGCTGTCCTGGTTGACAGAACCAGATGCTTTCAGCAACTTTGATTATGACCCTAAGACGGACGAGTTCTTCTTTGACCGTCACCCCTCGGTCTTCGCCTATGTCTTGAACTATTACAGAACGGGCAAGCTGCACTGCCCAGCCGACGTGTGTGGACCACTGTTCGAGGAGGAGCTGGCCTTCTGGGGCATCGACGAGACGGACGTGGAAGCATGTTGTTGGATGAACTACAGGCAGCACAGGGACGCCGAGGAAGCCCTGGACAGCTTCGAGACCCCGGAGCCGGAGGACGAGGAAGATGGGGACCTCAAGAGGCTCTGTCTCCAGGAAGATTCGGGCAGGAAGCTGGGCTGGTGGAAGAAACTCCAGCCCAAGGTCTGGGCACTCTTCGAGGACCCTTACTCATCCAAAGCTGCCCGGGTAATGTGTGTGTGTGTGTGTGTGTGTTTTTAAATGAATCGCTTCAATTTGTTGTGTTCCCGAGAGATGGAACTGTGTTCCCATTTGCTTTGTGGTTTTTTCTTTTGGAGAACAGAGAAGATGTGAAGATGAGAGACAGGAATAAATTGGGAATTGTCTGAGAAAAGATGTGAAGATGAGAGATTAGAATAAATTGGGAATTGTCTGAGAAAAGATGTGAAGATGAGAGATTAGAATAAATTGGGAATTGTCTGAGAAAACTGAGATAGAACATGATGGATAAGTGAGATCTAGAGAGAAAGAGAGAGAGAGAGAACATGACTATGTTTGGGAGAAATGGACCAGAGAGATATTAGGAAATTGATCAATTTGGTTCTTTTGAGATTTCAACTGGAAAGGGGAGAAGAATTAAGATATATAACAGAGATTGGAGTGGAGCAAAAGGGATGAATGGAAAGTTAACACAAAAAAGTGGGAAAGGAAAGGAAGTGAAATTAGAGAGAGAGAGAGAGAGAGAAAAAGGTGCAGGGATAAGAATGAATGAAATGCCAAAAGAAGCAAGGGGAAAAGGAAGAGACGAGCAGCAACAGAGGAGGAGAAAAAAGGGAAGGGAGGGGGAAAAAAATCTGATGTGTGTGGTGGGGGGGGGGGGGGGGAGTAAAATGGATGTCAAAAAAAATAGGGAAAGGGAAAATTGGAGGATCTGCAGTTGCAGATTGTGAAGGGGACGAAAGACGCATTTAAATTCCTCGGCGGGCCGGCAGGGGGCAGGACTGCGCTGTTGCAGAATCGCAGGTTGCGGCAAGAATTTAGCAGCGATAGCAAATCTCCCCATTAATAATCACAGCGCCAGCAGTTTTGTAGCTGTAGTGAGCGAGAAGGTAGCGGGTTTCTTCACTATAAACCAGTAATGCAGCGAGAGGAGAAACATGCAACCATCCCCCACTGCAGCAAGGCTTGGGGGGGGGGGGGGGGGGGTGGAATCTCATTCCATAAACTTTAAAGCCCTTTGGAGTAGGTGGATTAGCAACAGCCCTGTTAACACTTCCAGCATCCAGCGCTCTCCACTCACTAACAGATACAGATTTAACACAAAGGGGTAAAAGCATTTTTTTAAATTAAATTGCAATGCCCGGCAGGAAAGATTGCACAGGCTGTGGGGGCTCTTTTCTTTAGAAAGGAGAAGGCTGAAGGGGGAGGTGACCGGATTGAGGTCTTCCAGATTATGAAAGGGTTTTTGATAGGGTTGACAGAGAGAAGATGTTTCCACTTGTGGGGGAGACCAGCACAATCCTGCTATAATTGTAAGATGGTCACTAATAAATCCAATAGGGAATTCAGGAGAAACTTCTTTACCCAGAGAGTGGTGAGAATGTGGAACTCGCTACCACAGGGAGTGATTGAGGCGAATAGTACAGATGCATTTAAGGGGAAGCTGGATAAACACATGAGGGAGAAAGGGAATAGAGGGATATGCTGATAGGGTGAGATGAAGAGGGGTGGGAGGAGGCTGGTGTGGAGCATAAACACCGGCAGGGACCTGATGGGCGAATGGCCTCTTTCTGTGCCGTACGTTCAAGTAATTGTACATGTTTAAAAAATGAAGCACCAAAATATTCTTGAACATAAGAATTAGGAGCTGGAGTCGGCGATACGGCCCCTCGAGCCTGCTCCACCATTCAATGAGATCATGGCTGATCATCGACCTCAACTCCTCCTTCCTGCACTATCCCCATATCCCTTGATTCCCCTTAATATCCAAAAATCTATCGATCTCAGTCTTGAATATACTCAACGACTGAGCCTCCACAGCCCTCTGGGGCAGAGAATTCCAAAGATTCACCGCCCTCTGAGTGAAGAAATTTCTCCTCATCTCAGTCCTAAATGGCTGACCCCTTATCCTGAGACTGTGACCCCTCGTTCTAGACTCTCCAGCCAGGGGAAACATCCTCCCTGCATCTACCCTGTCAATCCCCTTAAGAATTTTATATGTTTCAATGAGATCACCCCTCATTCTTCTAAACTCTAGGGGGATATAGAGTTTAGAAGAATGTACTGAATTGGAATAACCAAAACAGTTTGGTTGAACATGTTTAAGGATCCAGACTCATAAGGAATGCGTGTCTGACTGTTTATGAACAGTGTCCAGGCCATCATCCTTTGGTGTGTAGTTTGCAGGGCATGTTTATGGAGGCAGCATCTCTTGTTAGGCCTCGCTCATTTAGACTGAGACTCGTTCCTTAAAAGCTTAACATATTTCCCCACAACCCCCCCCCCCGCCGCTCCCCCAAATCAAAACCCAACTCAATCTGGGGTTGTGATCTGTCTCAGTGTTATTTTGATCATCACTCTCGCTCCTGGTAGTCCCTCATAACAACAGTTCTGTTTTAATAAAGCCGATTCACTAAGTTTGAAATAAAAACCCCAGAAACATGTTTTAAAAAAGTGGGGAATTTGGAGAATGAGAATCTTGTTACTGTACTGGATGTAATAACTAGGGGCTGAGAATTAAGAGTAAAGGATGAGAAGGGGGAAAGAAAGTGTTACCATTGAGATCATGCCGTTTTAAAGGATGAAGGATTAAAAAAAAAGCATTTATATCGCATTGTTCATGTAATGTAGAAAACGCGGCAGCCAATTTGCGCACAGCAAGCTCCCACAAACAGCAATGTGATAATGACCAGATCATCTGTTTTAGTGATGTTGATTGAGGGATAAATATTGGCCCCAGGACACCGGGGAGAACTCCCCCTGCTCTTCTTCGAAATAGTGGCAGACGGGCCCTCGGTTTAACGTCTCATCCCAAAGACGGCACCTCCGACAATGCAGCACTCCCTCAGCACTGCACTGGGAGCATCAGCATCAGCCTTGACTTTTGTGCTCAAGTCGCTGGAGTGGGGACTATGAACCCACAACCTTCTGACTCAGGCGAGGGTGCTACCCACTGAGCCAGTTAAAGGATGAAGGATAAAAAAAAACATTATAAAGCGCTTTTCACGAAGACCCAAAGCGTTTCACAGCCAATGAAGTACTTTTGAAGTGTAGTCACTGTTGTAATGCAGGAAACACAGAAACCAATTTGTGCACAGCAAGCTCCCACTAACTGCAATGTGATAATGACCAGATCATCTGTTTTAATGATGTTGATTGAGAGATAAATATTGGCCAGAACACCGGGGAGAACTCACCTGCTCTTCTTCAAAATAGTGTCCGTGGGATCTTTTACATCCACCTGAGAGGGCAGATGGGGCTTCAGTTTAACGTCTCATCGGAAAGACGGCATCTCTGACAATGCAGCGCTCCCTCAGTACTGCCCCTCCGACAGTGCGGCGCTCCCTCAGTACTGCCCCTCCGACAGTGCAGCGCTCCCTCAGTACTGCCCCTCTGACAGTGGGGCGCTCCCTCAGTACTGCCCCTCCGACAGTGCAGCGCTCCCTCAGTACTGCCCCTCCGACAGTGCGGCGCTCCCTCAGTACTGCCCCTCTGACAGTGCGGCGCTCCCTCAGTACTGCCCCTCCGACAGTGCGGTGCTCTCTCAGTACTGCCCCTCTGACAGTGGGGCGCTCCCTCAGTACTGCACTGGAGTGTCAGCTTAGATTACGGATTCAAGTCTCTGGAGTGGGACTTGAACCAACAACCTTCTGACTCAAACGGGAGAGTGTGACCCACTGAGCCATGGCTTACACCTGAGTGGGAAGGTGGGATTTAGCCCTGGATTATGTGTGCAATTGAGTTGTTTGGAAGCACAGGGTGATCAGAAAGATTTAGTCACAGCTCCGACCTGGTATGTTCCACTAACTGGGTGAATACAGAATCTCAGGGCTCATTTCCAGTGAGCTTCACTCACTTGTTTTAAAAAATGTCACGTAACTTATTGTATCTATCCCCCAAAATGATACCGTGTGTTGCTTAAACTGGTGGGGTTCTCCCCAGTGACCTGGGCCAATGCTTCTCCTCAACCAACATCATTAAAAAGAACAGATGATCTGGTTATTATCACATTGTTGTTTCTGGGATCTTGCTGTGCACACATTGGCTGCCGCGTTCCCTACATTACGACAGTGACTACACTTCAAAAGTACTTCATTGGCTGTAAAGTGCTTTGGGACATCCTGAGGTCGTGAAAGATGCTATATAAATGCAAGTCTTTTTTTTCTTAAATGGCTTGGCAAACTATCTCCCTTATATTGCACATATATCACACTCCCCCCCCCCCCCCCAGCACCACCCCCCCAGCTTAGAGCAACTACTGTGTTGGTTACCAGGACCATCCTCGGTAAAGCAGAATTCTGCTGGGAATCCAGTGCGGAAATTTTCTCTCTCCTCCCACCCTCCCCTGCAAAAAAAAACGATAACTTGTAATAATACTACAACAGCACTGGCCACGTGAGTCCCAAACATCCCCTGCTCTCAGCCTCCTCCCTCGCCTCGCTCAGCCTCAAAAGCTTCACCGAAAAATAAATGATTCAGACTGATAATGTGTGGGCGGAAGTTATTCAAGGAACAGGAATGCTATTTGGGTTGTGACCTGTGTTGCAGCAGCACTGTCATCTCCGCCCCGAGAACAGGCTGTGTCCTCTGGTTAGCACCCCTCTTGCAGGCATTGCTCCGAATGCTCTGCCGTCACAGCAGTGCGGTCATCCAGCATCAGAAATAAGCCTGCCTTTCCTGGGCACAAGCCCTCAGACATAGTAGCCCCAGGGTGTATACTGAGAAACAGCCACTGTGTATATTACAAAGAGTTGCAGTCCCCTGTATATATAATAGACAATAGTATACCTGTGTGGATTAGATGAAATAGCAGCCCCTTTGTACATTATAAGGAACAGCAGCCCTTGTTTATAAAACAGGACATAGTAGCCCCTGTGAATATAATATTGAATAGTATTCCTGTGTGGATTATATGACATACCCCTTTGTACATATAATAGGAAACAGACGTCCATGTGTATATAATAAGGAATTGCAGACCCCATGTATATTGTAGAGAATAGCAGCCCCTGTGTATATTATAGATAATAGCAGCCCCTGTGTATATTATAGGGAATAGCAGCACCTGTGTATGTTATAGGGAATAGCAGCCCCTGTGTATATTATAGAGAATAGCAGCCCCTGTGTATATTATAGAGAATAGCAGCCCCTGTGTATATTATAGAGAATAGCAGCCCCTGTGTATATTATTGAGCAATAGCAGCCCCTGTGTATATTATAGGGACTAGCAGGCCCTGTGTATATTATAGAGAATAGCAGCCCCTGTGTATATTATAGAGAATAGCAGCCCCTGTGTATATTATAGAGAATAGCAGCCCCTGTGTATATTATTGAGCAATAGCAGCCCCTGTGTATATTATAGAGAATAGCAGCCCCTGTGTATGTTATAGGGAATAGCAGCCCCTGTGTATATTATTGAGCAATAGCAGCCCCTGTGTATATTATAGGGAATAGCAGCACCTGTGTATATTATTGAGCAATAGCAGCCCCTGTGTATATTATAGGGAATAGCAGCACCTGTGTATGTTATAGGGAATAGCAGCCCCTGTGTATATTATAGAGAATAGCAGCCCCTGTGTATATTATAGAGAATAGCAGCCCCTGTGTATATTATAGAGAATAGCAGCCCCTGTGTATATTATTGAGCAATAGCAGCCCCTGTGTATATTATAGAGAATAGCAGCCCCTGTGTATATTATAGAGAATAGCAGCCCCTGTGTATATTATAGGGAATAGCAGCCTCTGTGTATATTATTGAGGAATAGCAGCCCCTGTGTATATTATAGGGAATAGCAGCCCCTGTGTATACTATAGAGAATAGCAGCCCCTGTGTATATTATAGAGAATAGCAGCCCCTGTGTATATTATAGAGAATAGCAACCCCTGTGTATATTATAGAGAATAGCAGCCCCTGTGTATATTATAGGGAATAGCAGCCCCTGTGTATATTATAGAGGAATAGCAGCCCCTGTGTATATTATAGACAATAGCAACCACTGTGTATATTATAGACAATAGCAGCCCCTGTGTATATTATAGAAAATAGCAGCCCCTGTGTATATTATAGAGAATAGCAGCCCCTGTGTATATTATAGGGAATAGCAGCCCCTGTGTATATTATAGAGAATAGCAGCCCCTGTGTATATTATTGAGGAATAGCAGCCCCTGTGTATATTATAGAGAATAGCAGGCCCTGTTTATATTATAGGGAATAGCAGCCTCTGTGTATATTATTGAGCAATAGCAGCCCCTGTGTATATTATAGGGAATAGCAGGCCCTGTGTATATTATAGGGAATAGCAGCCCCTGTGTATATTATAGAGAATAGCAGCCCCTGTGTATATTATAGGGAATAGCAGCCTCTGTGTATATTACAGAGAATAGCAGCCCCTGTGTATATTATAGGGAATAGCAGCCTCTGTGTATATTATTGAGGAATAGCAGCCCCTGTGTATATTATAGGGAATAGCAGCCCCTGTGTATACTATAGAGAATAGCAGCCCCTGTGTATATTATAGAGAATAGCAGCCCCTGTGTATATTATAGAGAATAGCAACCCCTGTGTATATTATAGAGAATAGCAGCCCCTGTGTATATTATAGAGAATAGCAGCCCTTGTGTATATTATACGGAATAGCAGCCCCTGTGTATATTATATGGAATAGCAGCCCCTGTGTATATTATATGGAATAGCAGCCCCTGTGTATATTATAGAGAATAGCAGCCCCTGTGTATATTATATGGAATAGCAGCCCCTGTGTATATTATAGAGAATAGCAGCCCCTGTGTATATTATACGGAATAGCAGCCCCTGTGTATATTATACGGAATAGCAGCCCCTGTGTATATTATAGAGAATAGCAGCCCCTGTGTATATTATAGAGAATAGCAGCCCCTGTGTATATTATAGAGGAATAGCAGCCCCTGTGTATATTATAGGGAATAGCAGCCCCTGTGTATATTATAGAGGAATAGCAGCCCCTGTGTATATTATAGAGAATAGCAACCCCTGTGTATATGGTAGGGAATAGCAGACCCTGTGTATATTATAGAGAATAGCAGCCCCTGTGTATATTATAGAGAATAGCAGCCCCTGTGTATATTATAGAGAATAGCAGCCCCTGTGTATATTATAGAGAATAGCAGCCCCTGTGTATATTATAAAGAATAACATTCCCTGTGTATATTATAGAGGATAGGAGCTCCTGTTTATATTATAGGGAATAACAGCCCCTGTGTATATTATAGAGAATAGCAGCCCCTGTGTATATTATAGAGAATAGCAGCCCCTGTGTATATTATAGAGAATAGCATTCCCTGTGTATATGGTAGGGAATAGCAGACCCTGTGTATATTATAGAGAATAGCAGCCCCTGTGTATATATAGGGAATAGCAGCCCCTGTGTATATTATGAAGAATAGCATTCAATGTGTATATTATGAAGTTTAGCATTCACTGTGTATATTATAGGGAATAGCAGCCCTGTGTATTTTACAGAGAATAGCAGCCCCTGTGTATATTATAGAGAATAGCAGCCCCTGTGTATATACTGAAGAATAGCATTCCCTGTGTATATTATTGAGGAATAGCAGCCCCTATGTATATTATATAGAATATCAGCCCTGTGTATTTTACAGAGAATAGCAGTCCCTGTGTATATTATAGGGAATAGCAGCCACTGTGTATATATAGACAATAGCAGCCCCTGTGTATATTATAGGGAATAGCAGCCACTGTGTATATATAGACAATAGCAGCCCCTGTGTATATTATAGGGAATTGCAGCCCCTGTGTATATATAGAGAATAGCAGCCCCTGTGTATATTATAGGGAATAGCAGCCTCTGTGTATATATAGAGAATAGCAGCCCCTGTGTATATTATAGGGAATTGCAGCCCCTGTGTATATATAGAGAATAGCAGCCCCGGTGTATATTATAGGGAATAGCAGCCCCTGTGTATATTATAGAGAATAGCAGCCCCTGTGTATATTATAGGGAATAGCAGCCACTGTGTATATATAGAGAATAGCAGCCCCTGTGTATATTATAGAGAATAGCAGCCCCTGTGTATATTATAGGGAATAGCAGCCACTGTGTATATTATAGGGAATAGCAGCCCCTGTGTTTATTATAGGGAATAGCAGCCCCTGTGGATATTATAGACAATAGCAGCCCCTGTGTATATTATAGGGAATAGCAGCCCCTGTGTATATTATAGGGAATAGCAGCCCCTGTGTATATTATAGGGAATTGCAGCCCCTGTGTATATATAGAGAATAGCAGCCCCTGTGTATTTTATAGGGAATAGCAGCCACTGTGTATATTATAGAGAATAGCAGCCCCTGTGTATATTATAGAGAATAGCAGCCCCTGTGTATATTATAGGGAATAGCAGCCACTGTGTATATTATAGGGAATAGCAGCCCCTGTGTTTATTATAGGGAATAGCAGCCCCTGTGGATATTATAGACAATAGCAGCCCCTGTGTATATTATAGGGAATAGCAGCCCCTGTGTATATTATAGGGAATAGCAGCCCCTGTGGATATTATAGACAATAGCAGCCCCTGTGTATATTATAGAGAATAGCAGCCACTGTGTATATTATAGGGAATAGCAGCCCCTGTGTATATTATAGGGAATAGCAGCCCCTGTGGATATTATAGACAATAGCAGCCCCTGTGTATATTATAGAGAATAGCAGCCCCTGTGTATATTATAGGGAATAGCAGCCCCTGTGGATATTATAGACAATAGCAGCCCCTGTGTATATTATAGGGAATAGCAGCCCTGTGTATATTACAGAGAATAGCAGCCCCTGTGTACATTATAGAGAACAACAGCCCCTGTGTATATTATAAAGAATAGCATTCCCTGTGTATTTTATAGAGAATAGCAGCCCTTGTATATTATAGAGAATAGCAGCCCCGTGTATATTCTAGAGAATAGCAGTCCCTGTGTATATATATGGAATAGCAGCCCCTGTGTATATTAGAGAATAGTAACCCCTGTGTATATTATAGAGGATAGCAGCCCCTGTGTATATTATAAAGAATAGCAGCCCCTGTGTATATTATAGGGAATAGCAGCCACTGTGTATATTATATAGACTAGCAGCCCCTGTGTATATTATAAAGAATAGCATTCCCTGTGTATATTATATAGACTAGCAGCCCCTGTGTATATTATATAGAATAACAGTCCCTGTGTATATGGAAGGGAATAGCAGACCCTGTGTCTATTATAGAGAATAGCAGCCCCTGTGTATATTATAGGGAATAGCAGCCCCTGTGTATATATAGAGAATAGCAGCTCCTGTGTATATTATAGAGAATAGCAGCCCCTGTGTATATTATAGAGAATAGCAGCTCCTGTGTATATTATAGGGAATAGCAGCCCCTGTGTATATTATAGAGAATAGCAGCCCCTGTGTATATTATAGAGAATAGCAGCCCCTGTGTATATTATAGGGAATAGCAGCCCCTGTGTATATTATAGGGAATAGCAGCCTCTGTGTATATTATAGGGAATAGCAGCCCCTGTGTATATTATAGAGAATAGCAGCCCCTGTGTATATTATAGAGAATAGCAGCCCCTGTGTATATTATAGAGAATAGCAGCCCCTGTGTATATTATAGGGAATAGCAGCCCCTGTGTATATTATAGGGAATAGCAGCCCCTGTGTATATTATAGAGAATATCAGCCCCTGTGTATATTATAGGGAATAACAGCCCCTGTGTATATTATAGGGAATAGCACACCCTGTGTCTATTGTGGAAATTAGCAGTCACTGTGTATATTATTGAGAATAGCAGCCCCTGTGTATATTATAGAAAATAGCAGCACCTGTGTATATTATAGGGAATAGCAGCCCCTGTGTATGCTATAGAGAATAGCAGTCCCTGTGTATATTATAGGGAATAGCAGCCACTGTGCGTATATAGACAATAGCTGCCCCTGTGTATATTATAGGGAATACATAGAAACATAGAAGATAGGAGCAGGAGTAGGCCATTCGGCCCCTCGAGCCTGCTCCGCCATTCGATAAGATCATGGCTGATCATCCAAATTCTGTTCCCTTTACCTGCCTTCTTCCCATATCCCTTGATACCTTTAGCTTTACGAAATATATCTAACTCATTCTTGAATATATTTAATGACTTGGCCTCAACTACCTTCTGTGGTAGAGAATTCCATAGGTTCACCACTCTCTGGGTGAAGAAATTCTTCCTCATTTCTGTCCTAAATGGCTTACCCCTTATCCTTAGATTATGACCCCTGGTTCTGGACTCTCCAACCAGTGGGAACATTCTTCCTGCATCTAGTTTGTCCAGACCTGTCAGAATTTTATATTTTTTGATGAGATCCCCTCTCATTCTTCTATACTCCAGCGAGTATAAGCCCAATCGACCCAATCTCTCCTCATATGTCATTCCTGCCATCCCAGGTATCAGCCTTGTGAATCTTCGCTGAACTCCTTCCATGGCAAGAACATCCTTCCTCAGATAAGGCGACCAAAACTGCACACAGTACTCAAGGTGTGGTCCCACCAAGGCCCTGTACAACTGCAGCAGGACATCCCTATTCCTATACTCAAACCCTTTCGCTATGAAGGCCAACATACCATTTGCCTTCTTCACCGCCTGCTGCACCTGCATGCTTACCTTCAGCGACTGGTGCACAAGGACACCCAGGTCTCGTTGCACTTCCCCTTCTCCCAATCTATTGCCATTCAGATAATAGTCTGCCTTTCTGTTTTTGACACCAAAGTGGATAACCTCGCATTTATCCACGTTATATTGCATCTGCCACGCTTCTGCCCACTCACCCAACCTGTCCAAATCATCCTGGAGTTTCTCGGTATCCTCCTCGGAGCACACACGCCCACCCAGCTTTGTGTCATCTGCAAACTTGGAGATATTACATTTAGTTCCCTTATCCAGATCATTAATGTATATTGTAAATAGCTGGGATCCAAGGACCGAACCCTGCGGTACCCCACTAGTCACTGCCTGCCACTCGGAAAAAGACCCATTAATTCCTACTCTCTGCTTTCTGTCCGCCAACCAGTTCTCTATCCAAGTCAATACCTTGCCCCCAATCCCATGTGCCTTAACTTTACATGCTAATTTCTTATGCGGGACCTTATCGAAAGCCTTTTGAAAGTCCAAATACACCACATCTACTGGTTCTCCCTTATCTATTTTCCCAGTTACATCCTCAAAAAATTCCAGTAGATTAGTCAAGCAAGATTTACCTTTTGTAAATCCATGTTGACTTTGTCCGATCCTGTCACTGTTTTTCAAGTGCTCAGCTATTACATCCTTTATAATGGACTCTAGCATTTTCCCCACTACCGATGTCAGGCTTACCGGTCTGTAATTCCCCGCTTTCTCTCTACAACCTTTTTTGAATAGTGGGGTAACATTAGCTACCCTCCAATCCATGGGTACAGTTCCAGATTCCATCGAATGTTGGAAGATGATCAGCAATGCATCTACTATTTCTAGGGCCACTTCCTTAAGTACCCTAGGATGTAGATTATCAGGCCCTGGGGATTTATCGGCCTTCAATCCCGTCAATTTCCCTAACACCATTTCCCTGCAAATACTGATTTCTTTCAGTTCCTCCCTTTCATCAGATCCTATGTTCTCCAACATCTCTGGGAGGTTATTTGTGTCCTCCTTTGTGAAGACAGAACCAAAATATGCATTTAATTGGTCTGCCATTTCTTTGTTCCCCATTATAACTTCCCCCGCTTCTGTCTGCAAGGGACCTACACTTGATTTCACTAATCTTTTTCTCTTCACATATCTATAAAAGCTCTTACAGTCAGTTTTTATGTTCCCTGCAAGCTTACTTTCATATTCTATTTTCCCCTTCTTAATTAATCCCTTTGTCCTCCTTTGTTGAATCCTAAACTGCTCCCAATCCTCAGGGTTACCACTTTTTCTGGCCAATTTATATGCCCTCTCCTTGGATCTTATGCTATTCCTAATTTCCCTTGTTAGCCACGGTTGAGTCACCCTTTTTGTTTTATTCTTATGCCACACTGGGATGAACAAATTCTGTAGTTCATCCATGCAGTCTTTGAATGTTTGCCATTGCCTATCCACCGTCAACCCTTTGAGTGACATTCCCCAATCAATCCTACCCAATTCGCGCCTCATACCATCGTAGTTTCCTTTATTTAAATTCAGGACCCTAGTCTCTGATTCAACTACTTCACTCTCCATCCTAATGAAGAATTCTATCATATTATGATCACTCTGACCCAAGGGGACTCGTACAACAAGATTGCTAATTAATCCTTTCTCGTTACATAATACCCAGTCTAAGATGGCCTGATCTCTGGTTGGTTCCTCGACATATTGTTCCAGAAAACCATCCCGTAAACATTCTAGGAATTCCTCCTCCACAGTATTTTTACTAATTTGGTTAGCCCAATCTATATGTAAATTAAAGTCACCCATGATGACTGCTGTGCCCTTAGTGCATGCTTCTCTAATTTCCCTTTTAATGCCGTCCCCTACCTCCGTATTACTGTTTGGAGGTCTATATACCACTCCCACTAACGTTTTCTGCCCCTTGTTATTTCTCAGAATAGCAGCCCCTGTGTATATTATAGAGAATAGCAGCCCCTGTGTATATTATAGAGAATAGCAGCCCCTGTGTATATTATAGAGAATAGAAGCCCCTGTGTTTATTATAGAGAATAGCAGGCCCTGTGTATATTATAGGGAATAGCCGCCCCTGTGTATATTATAGAGAATAGCAGCCCCTGTGTATATTATAGAGAATAGCAGCCCCTGTGTATATTATAGAGAATAGCAGCCCCTGTGTATATTATAGAGAATAGCAGCCCTGTGTATATTATAGAGAATAGCAGCCCCTGTGTATATTATAGAGAATAGCAGCCCCTGTGTATATTATACAGAATAGCAGCTCCTGTGTATATTACAGGGAATAGCAGCCCCTGTGTATATTATAGAGAATAGCAGCCACCGTGTATATTACAGGGAATAGCAGCTCCTGTGTATATTATAGAGAATAGCAGCCCCTGTGTATATTACAGAGAATAGCAGCCCCTGTGTATATTATATAGAATAGCAGCCCCCGTGTATATTACAGAGAATAGCAGCCCCTGTGTATATTATAGAGAATAGCAGCCCCTGTGTATATTATAGAGAATAGCAGCCCCTGTGTATATTATAGAGAATAGCAGCCCCTTTGTATATTATAGAGAATAGCAGCCCCTGTGTATATTATAGAGAATAGCAGCCCCTTTGTATATTATAGAGAATAGCAGCCCCTGTGTATATTATAGGGAATAGCAGCCCCTGTGTATATTATAGAGAATAGCAGCCCCTGTGTATATTATAGGGAATAGCAGCCCCTGTGTATATTATAGAGAATAGCAGCCCCTGTGTATATTATAGGGAATAGCAGCCCCTGTGTATATTATAGAGAATAGCAGCCCCTGTGTATATTATGGAGGAATAGCAGCCCCTGTGTATATTATAGGGAATAGCAGCCCCTGTGTATATTATAGGGAATAGCAGCCCCTGTGTATATTATAGAGAATAGCAGCCCCTGTGTATATTATAGGGAATAGCAGCCCCTGTGTATATTATAGGGAATAGCAGCCCCTGTGTATATTATGGAGGAATAGCAGCCCCTGTGTATATTATAGGGAATAGCAGCCCCTGTGTATATTATAGGGAATAGCAGCCCCTGTGTATATTATAGAGAATAGCAGCCCCCGTGTATATTATAGAGAATAGCAGCCCCTGTGTATATTATAGAGAATAGCAGCCCTGTGTATATTATAGAGGAATAGCAGCCCCTGTGTATATTATAGAGAATAGCAGCCCCTGTGTATATGATAGGGAATAGCAGCCCTGTGTATATTATAGAGAATAGCAGCCCCTGTGTATATTATAGAGGAATAGCAGCCCCTGTGTATATTATAGAGAATAGCAGCCCCTGTGTATATTATAGAGAATAGCAGCCCCTGTGTATATTATAGGGAATAGCAGCCCCTGTGTATATTATAGAGAATAGCAGCCCCTGTGTATATTATAGGGAATAGCAGCCCCTGTGTATATTATAGAGAATAGCAGCCCCTGTGTATATTATAGAGGAATAGCCACCCCTGTGTATATTATAGAGAATAGAAGCCCCTGTGTATATTATAGGGAATAGCAGCCCCTGTGTATATTATAGAGAATAGCAGCCCCTGTGTATATTATAGTGAATAGCAGCCCCTGTGTATATTATAGGGAATAGCAGCCCCTGTGTATATTATAGAGAATAACAGCCCCTGTGTATATTATAGAGAATAGCAGCCTCTGTGTATATTATAGAGAATAGCAGTCCCTGTGTATATTATAGAGAATAGCAGCCCCTGTGTATATTATAGAGAATAGCAGCCCCTGTGTATATTATAGAGAATAGCAGCCCCTGTGTATATTATAGAGAATAGCAGCCCCTGTGTATATTATAGAGAATAGCAGCTCCTGTGTATATTATAGGGAATAGCCGCCCCTGTGTATATTATAGAGAATAGCAGCTCCTGTGTATATTATAGAGAATAGCAGCCCCTGTGTATATTATAGAGAATAGCAGCCCCTGTGTATATTATAGAGAATAGCAGCCCCTGTGTATACGAACATATGAACCATGACGAACAGGCAAAGACCCTCTGGCCCATCCAGCCCGTCCCACACAATTGCGATACCTTGTGTATCACAATATATACACCCCACCCCACCCGAAACCACGTGATCTCCTGGGAGAGGCGGAAAAACAGATAAAATCCCAAGACAATTTTTTGGGGAAAACTCTGGGAAATTCCTCTCCGACCCGTTTACTCGTTCGGAAGTAGTCCAGGAGATCACTCTGGCCCTGAATCTCCTGAAGTACCTCCCTTTTATATAGTATTACATCGGATATACGGCACAGAAACAGGCCATTCGGCCCAACCAGTCCATGCTGGCGTTTATGCTCCACTCGAGCCTTCTCCCATCGTTTCTCATCTAACTCTATCAGCGTAACCCTCTATTCCCTTCTCCCTCATGTGTTTATCTAGGTTCCCCTAAAATGCATCACTGCTATTCGCCTCAACCACTCCCTGTGGCAGCGAGTTCCACATTCTCACCACTCTCTGGGTAAAGAAGTTTCTTCTGAATTCCCGATTGGATTTCTTGGTGACTATCTTATATTGATGGCCCCTAGTTTTGCTCTTCCCCACGAGTGGAAACACTCTCTCTGTATCCACTCTATCAAAACCTTTCATCATTTTAAAGACCTCTATTAGGGTCACCCCATAGCCTTCTCTTGGTCACCAGTCTGTTCATTCTTTCCTGATAGGTATAACCTCGCAGTTAGAATCATAGAATAGTACAGCATAGAAGGACGCCATTCGGCCCATCGAGTCTGCGCCGGCTCTTTCGAAGAGCAATCCAGTTAGTCCCACTCCCCCCGCTCTTTCCCCACATCCCTGCAATTTTTTCTCCTTCAGGTATTTATCCAATTCCCTTTAGAAGGCCACTATTGAATCTGCTTCCACCACCCGATCAGGCAGCGCATTCCAGATCCGAACCACTCGTTGCGTACATTTTTTTTCCTCATGTCGCCTCTGGTTCTTTTGCCAATGACCTTAAATCTGTGGCTTCTCGTCATTGACCCTTCTGCCACTGGAAACAGTTTCTCTTTATTTACTCTATCGAAACCCTTCTTGATTTTAAACACCTCCCTCAAATCTCCTCTTAGCCTTCTCTGCTCGAAGGAGGACAACCCCAGCTTCTCCAGTCTATCCACGTTAACTGTAATCCCTCATCCCTGGAACCATTCTCGTAAATCACTTCTGCACCCTCTTGATTGATCTCAACCCTACTAATCTGCCTTCTCACGGCATCCCTCAATCACTTCTGACATGAATCTGTCATTCATGAAAGAAAGACTTATGAAATAATACTGGGCGGCCTGCGGGTGGCGCTGTCCAGGGAGAGTATAAATACTCGGGCACGGGCCCAGCTTACGCAGGACATTCTTAACAGGAACTAGTGAAGGACACAACTAGACCTCCATGTTGTAAAACAGTTGATTAAAGCTTTGTTTAACACTTAGACCAAGTGCCTCGTAGTTTTCTTACGTCAACTTCTATCTTCAGAAATAAATCTAGTTCTATATTGAATCATCTATACAGTTTGCTTCAATGGCCTTCCCTCGTAACTTCACGTCCTCCCTAAAGTGTGGTGGCTAGAGTTGGACACAATACTTCAGCTGGGGTCGAACGAGTGTTTTAAATTGGTTTAGCATAACTTCCTGGCTTTTGTACTTTATGCCTCTATTTGTAACACCAAGTGCTTTATTAACTGCTTTGTTAGCCTGTCCTGCCTCCTTCAAAGCTTTGTGTGCAAACACCCCCAGGTCTCTCTCTTCTTGCACCCCCTTTAAAATTGTACCATTTAGTGTGCACGGTCTCTCCTCATTCTTCCTACCATAATGTACCACCTCACACTTCTCTGTGTTGAATTTCATCTGTCCACGTGTCCGCCCATTCCACCAGCCTGTCTATGTCTTAGTGAAGTCTATCACTGTCCTCCTCACTGTTTACTACACTTCCAAGTTTCGTGTCATCTGCAAGTTTCGAAATTGCGCCCTGTACCCCCAAGTCCAAGTCATTAATGTAGATCAAAAACAGCAGTGGTCCCAGTACTGAACCCTGGGGAACGCCCCTGTATACCTCCCTCCAGTCCGAAAAACAGCCATTCACCACAACTCTCTGTTTTCTATCCCGTAGCCAATTTTGTATCCATGCTGCTACTGTCCCTTTTGTACCATTTCTGGCATCAGCCTTGTAAATCTTTTTTGCACCCTCTACTAGATTACTAGATTGATTCCTGGGGACTAGATTGATTCCTGGGATGAGAGGGTTGTCCTATGAGGAGAGATTGAGCCTATACTCTCTGGAGTTTAGAAGAATGAGAGGTGATCTCATGGAAACATACAAGATTCTGAAGGGGATTGACAGGGTAGATGCTGAGAGGTTGTTTCCCCCTGGCTGGAGAGTCTAGAACTCGGGGGCATAGTCTCAGAATAAGGGGTCAGCCATTTAAGACTGAGATGAGGAGTAATTTCTTCACTCAGAGGGTGGTGAATCTTTGGAATTCTCTACCCAAAGGGCTGTGGATGCTGAGTCATTGAGTATATTCAAGGCTGAGAGCGATAGATTTTTGGACTCTAGGGGAATCAAGGGATATGGAGATCGGGTGGGAAAGTGGAGTTGAGGTCGAAGATCAGCCATGATCTTATTGAATGCCGGAGCAGGCTCGAGGGGCTGAATGGCCGACTCCTGCTCCTAATTCTTATGTTCTTATGTTCTCTCCAGTGCCTCTATATCCTTTTTATGATATGGCAACCAAAACTGTACACAGTACTCCAAGTGTGGTCTCACCAACTTCTGTAAGAGGTGATGTCTGTCCCAGCCAGAAACAGATCCAGCTCTCACTTGAAGGAATTCAGCATCCACCGCATGAGATGGCAGCCTGTTCCAGAGATCCACTATTCTCTAGGAAAAAAAACACCTCCTGACATCTAACCTAGATCTGGCCTTACACAACTTAAATTTGTGACCTGGTTCTCCCTAATCTATTTAATTGGAACAAACTGTCAACTCGAACACAGTCTATTCCTTTCATTGGCCCTGAAATTCGCCTCTCCGGCTTGCCGCGGGGGTAAGGATCGCGCACGCACTTACCTACCACGCCTGCCGTTGTGTTTTGGGCCCACGGGAACTTCAGCTCCTGGGCCTGCTCCAAGTGCCGGCGCGCAGTGCTTGCGTGTCCCAGGGGCGCAGTTCGTGCGATGCGTCCCCTGGGATCACGTGGGCCATGGAGAGCCAATGGCAGCAGACCATCTTTCATTCATAGATTTGACAGGAAGACCTGTCAAATCTGTGAATTGAAATCGGCCCCAAAAGAACAGCTAAACTTAAAATAATTTTTTTTAAAAACCATCACATTTATAAAATAACTATAGTTAAATAAATTAACCACTTTAAACAAAGATTTAAATTTTTGAAAAAATTAAAATACTTTTTAAAAGTGATAAAAATAAACTTACCTTTCTTTAAAGTATCTAAAAAAGATAAACCTGTTGAAAACATTTTAAAATTATACTTAATTAACCACTTACCTTGTTGAAAACGGGTCTTGCGCCTCCTTTTCATAAGCGTAGTTTCTTCACTACTTACCCTCGCGTAGAAACCTGAAAAAAAATCTAAGTTTGCTGCGTGCGCGCAGCCTCTACCGTGCACGCGGTTCACCTAGGAACCGCCCCCTTCACCAGACCGGAAGTTCCGGTTTCCCACGCATGCGCAGTGCATGCAGGAAACCGGCACTTCGGGACGTCTTACGGGTGAGTACGCACTGCGTACTCACCCGGGAAGGGCCGAATTTTTGGCCCATTATCTTACAAACCTTGATCAGATCTCCCCTAAGTCTACGCATCTCCACAGTGTAGAGTTCCAGCTCTTTTAGTCTATCTTGATAGCTAAGGGGGGGTGAAATTCCCCTAGAGGGCCGTTTGGGGCGCGAAGTAAAAAATGTTTGGAAAGTTAGCACCAGGCGCTAACCTTTTCAAACATTAGTTAAATTCCCATTTTTTTCTTCCAAGAGCGAAGTGGAGAGCTAAACCAAGCGCTCGCCTTGCCTCTCGGAGCGCGAGAGACGGGGAATGTCCCGATCCGGTGCGAAGTGCTCAGCAGCGCCACAAGTGGCCGAGCGTGGCGTTGCCGCGTTAAAGGGGCTCTTCCCCGCATTAAAGGGAAGGGCCCCACGCGGCGAGCTCTGTGGGTTTATTTTTAGATATGTGGGCCACCGGGCAGCGGGAGTGCCAGGCTGACCGATCGCGGCACGGACGCCGCGACTGGTGGCCGAAAATAAATATTTTAAAAAATCGGCAGAATTTTTTATTTTTCTTGCCTGGCCGCCCACCGCGCCTTTAAGTTGCGCCCTGCGTGCGGCCGGCCAGCCTCGCGGTTCGCGACCCCTGCGGCAGCCGGTAACATCGCCCTGCGCTGCTGCGGGGCCGCGATTGCGAATTTTTCTTCCGAGGCGCTATCGGGGCGCTGCGCCTTGGAGATGACGTCATGATCTCCGGGCACAGAAGATCGGGGCGCTACCCAGTAGCCCCGCCACTAACCCCCCGCAGAGGCCCAAAGGAGGGGAATTTTAACCCCAAGTTGCTTTATACTGGGAATTAGTCTGGTGACCATCCTCTGCACCCTTTACAAAGCCTCAATATCACCCACCATGCGAGTAGACCAAAACTGGACACAGTATATTCCAAGTGAGGCCCCAACAAGGTCTTGTACAGAGTCAAAATAGTATGCCTCTTCCTAATCAATTGTCCTATGGATACAACCCAACACCCTCTTCGCTCTCGCTATCACTTCACGGCATTGCTCCTGTACCTTTAGAGATGTATGCACTAGAACGCCTAGACCTCTTTCTATCTCCACCTTCTTTAATGCCTTTCCCTGAAGGGTGTATGAATGTTGAGCATTCGCCCCGCCCACATGCAAAACACGGCACTTTTCCAAATTAAACATCATTTGCCAGTCATGAGCCCAATCTCCCAACACATCTAGATCCCCCCCTGTCGCCGTCGAGCATCGTCTACAGTCCGAACCCTCTCACAGATCTTAGACTCATCTGCAAATTTGCAGATCGTGCCCCCAACACCGACATCGAGATCATTGATAAAAATAGTAAAGTGTATTATGAAAAAGTAATATTTAAATAGTATATTTTAGGAAATATCAGCTCCTGTGTATATTGTAGAGAATAGCAGCCCCAGTGTATATTATAGAGAATAGCAGCCCTGTGTATATTATAGAGAATAGCAGTCCCAGTGTATATTATAGAGAATAGCAGCCCTGTGTATATTATAGGGAATACCAGCCCTTATAGAGTCATAGAGTTACACAGCACTGAAAGAGGCCCTTCGGCCGATCGTGTCCGCGCCGGCCATCAAGCCCTGTCTATTCTAATCCCATTTTCCAGCACTTGGTCCGTAGCCTTGTATGCTATGGCATTTCAATTGCTCATTTAAATGCTTCTTGAATGTTGTGAGGGTTCCTGCCTCTACCACCCTTTCAGGCAGTGAGTTCCAGATTCCAACCACCCTCTGGGTGAAAAAGTTTTTCCTCAAATCCCCTCTAAACCTCCTGCCCCTGTGCTATGCCCCCTGGTTATTGACCCCTCTACTAAGGGGAAAAGTTCCTTTCTATCTACCCTATCTATGCCCCTCATAATTTTGTACACCTCAATCAGGTCTCCCCTCAGCCTTCTCTGCTCGAAGGAAAACAACCCCAGCCTGTCCAGTCTCTCTTCATAGCTGAAGCGCTGCAGCCCAGGTAACATCCTGGTGAATCCCCTCTGTACCCTCTCCAATGCAATCACATCCTTCCTATAGTGTGGTGACCAGAACTGCACACAGTATTCCAGCTGTGGCCTAACTAGTGTTTTGTACAGCTCCATCATAACCTCCCTGCTCTTATATTCTATGCCTCGGCTAATGAAGGCAAGTATCCCATATGCCTTTTTAACCACCTTATCTACCTGTCCTGCTGCCTTCCGGGATCTATGTACATGCACACCAAGGTCCCTCTGATCCTCTGTCCTTCCTAGGGTCCTACCATTCATTGTGTATTCCCTTGCCTTGTTAGTCCTCCCAAAATGCATCACCTCACACTTTTCAGGATTAAATTCCATTTGCCACTGTTCTGCCCATCTAACCAACCCGTCTATATCGTCCTGTAGCCTGAGGCTGCCCTCCTCGCTATTTACCACCCCACTAATTTTCGTGTCATCTGCGAACTTACTGATCATACCTCCTACATTCATATCTAAATCATTAATGTACACTACAAACAGCAAAGGACCCAGCACCGAACCCTGCGGTACACCACTGGACACAGGCTTCCAGTCACAAAAACAACCTTTGATCATCACCCTCTGCCTCCTGCCACGAAGCCAATTTTGGATCCAATGTGCCAAGTTGCCCCGGATCCCATGGGCTCTTTACCTTCTTGACCAGTCTCCCATGCGGGACTTTGTCAAAAGCTTTACTGAAGTCCATGTAGACCACGTCAACTGCACTACCCTCATCCACACACCCTCATCCACACACCTAGTCACCCCCTTGAAAAAATGTATATTATAGAGAATGGCAGCCCCTGTGTATATTATAGAGAATGGCAGCCCCTGTGTATATTATAGAGAATAGTAGCCCCTGTTTATAATGCCCATATTTTCTGATCGCAGGCCTCCCGCGGGCGGAGGCCTGCGATCTGGAAAAATCTAAACCCTACCTGAGGGCTCCTGGGACGCACACACTTCGATCCTGGGCCTCTCCAAACTGCCAGTGCGCAGGGCCCACGTATCCCAGAGGCGCAGGTAGTTCGCAGCATCCCTGGGATCAAGTGGGCCATGGGGAGCCAATCAAAGAAGGGAATCTCCCTTCATACACTTGACAGGAAGACCTGTCAAATATATGAATCACCCCAAAAACACAGTAAAACTTTAAATAAATTTAAAAAAATCACATTTTTAAAATGACTTGAAATTACAATAAATTCAGTATTTTAAACAAAAATTTAATTTTTTGAAAAAAATAATTAAAGTTTTTTACAGGGCTAAAAATAAGCTTACCTTTTTTAAAAGAATTTTTAAATGATAAATCAGTGAATTTTAAAAAAAACTTTTTTTCAACTCTTATCCTGGTAAAAGCAGGCCTTACACCTGCTTTTACCAGGCGTAAGAATTGTAAGGGTTTTCTGCGGGTGGAGGGTCTCCAAAAAGCAGAACTATCTGCCCATAGCGGCCCTTCTCTCGGGCAGCCGGAGGCTCTGTCAAGACCATTCTTGACAGATCGGAAATGCCGGTTTTCAGTGCATGCGCTGTGCATGCCTGAAACCGGCATTTCCGATGTCCCTACGGGTGGGTACACAGCGCGTACTCACCCGTAGGGATCAGAATATCTGGGCCATTATAGAGAATAGCAGCTCCTGTGTATATTATAGAGAATAGCAGTCCCTGTGTATATTATAGACAATAGCAGCCCCTGTGTATATTACAGAGAATAGCAGTCCCTGTGTATATTATAGAGAATAGCAGCCCCTGTGTATATTATAGACAATAGCAGCCCCTGTGTATATTACAGAGAATAGCAGTCCCTGTGTATATTATAGAGAATAGCAGCCCCTGTGTATATTATAGAGAATAGCAGCCCCTGTGTATGTTATAGAGAATAGCAGCCCCTGTGTATATTATAGAGAATAGCAGCCCCTGTGTATATTATAGGGAATAGCAGCCCCTGTGTATATTATAGAGAATAGCAGCCCCTGTGTATATTATAGAGAATAGCAGCCCCTGTGTATATTATAGGGAATAGCAGCCCCTGTGTATATTATAGGGAATAGCAGCCCCTGTGCATATTATAGAGAATAGCAGCCCCTGTGTATATTATAGGGAATAGCAGCCCCTGTGTATATTATAGAGAATAGCAGCCCCTGTGTATATTATATAGAATAGCAGCCCCTGTGTATATTATAGAGAATAACAGCCCCTGTGTATATTATAGAGAATAGCAGCCCCTGTGTATATTATAGGGAATAGCAGCACCTGTGTATATTATAGAGAATAGCAGCACCTGTGTATATTATAGGGAATAGCAGCACCTGTGTATATTATAGAGAATAGCAGCACCTGTGTATATTATAGAGAATATCAGCCCTGTGTATATTATAGAGAATATCAGCCCTGTGTATATTATAGAGAATATCAGCCCTGTGTATATTATAGAGAATAGCAGCCCCTGTGTATATTATAGAGAATAGCAGCTCCTGTGTATATTATAGAGAATAGCAGCCCCTGTGTATATTATAGAGAATAGCAGACACTGTGTATATTATAGGGAATAGCAGCCCCTGTATATACTATAGAGAATAGCAGCCCCTGTGTATATTACAGAGAATAGCAGCCCCTGTGTATATTACAGAGAATAGCAGGCCCTGTGTATATTACAGAGAATAGCAGCCCCTGTGTATATTATAGAGAATAGCAGCCCCTGTGTATATTATAGAGAATAGCAGCCCCTGTGTATATTATAGAGAATAGCAGCCCCTGTGTATATTATAGAGAATAGCAGCCCCTGTGTATATTCTAGAGAATAGCAGCCACTGTGTATATTATAGGGAATAGCAGCCCCTGTGTATATTATAGAGAATAGCAGCCCCTGTGTATATTATAGAGAATAGCAGCCCCTGTGTATATTCTAGAGAATAGCAGCCACTGTGTATATTATAGGGAATAGCAGCCCCTGTGTATATTCTAGAGAATAGCAGCTCCTGTGTATATTATAGAGAATAGCAGCCACTGTGTATATTATAGAGAATAGCAGCCCCTGTGTATATTGTATAGAATAGCAGCTCCTGTGTATATTATAGAGAATAGCAGCTCCTGTGTATATTATAGAGAATAGCAGCTCCTGCGTATATTATAGAGAATAGCAGCCCCTGTGTATATTATAGAGAATAGCAGCTCCTGTGTATATTCTAGAGAATAGCAGCCATTGTGTATATTATAGAGAATAGCAGCCCCTGTGTATATTGTATAGAATAGCAGCTCCTGTGTATATTATAGAGAATAGCAGCTCCTGCGTATATTATAGAGAATAGCAGCCCCTGTGTATATTATAGAGAATAGCAGCTCCTGTGTATATTATAGAGAATAGCAGCCCCTGTGTATATTATAGGGAATAGCAGCCCCTGTGTATATTATAGGGAATAGCAGCCCCTGTGTATATTGTATAGAATAGCAGCTCCTGTGTATATTATAGGGAATAGCAGCCCCTGTGTATATTATAGGGAATAGCAGCCCCTGTGTATATTATAGAGAATAGCAGCACCTGTGTATATTATAGGGAATAGCAGCCCCTGTGTATATTGTATAGAATAGCAGCTCCTGTGTATATTATAGAGAATAGCAGCCACTGTGTATATTATAGGGAATAGCATTCCCTGTGTATATTATAGAGAATAGCAGCACCTGTGTATATTATAGGGAATAGCAGCCCCTGTGTATATTGTATAGAATAGCAGCTCCTGTGTATATTATAGGGAATAGCAGCCCCTGTGTATATTATAGGGAATAGCAGCCCCTGTGTATATTATAGGGAATAGCAGCCCCTGTGTATATTGTATAGAATAGCAGCTCCTGTGTATATTATAGAGAATAGCAGCCACTGTGTATATTATAGGGAATAGCATTCCCTGTGTATATTATAGAGAATAGCAGCACCTGTGTATATTATAGGGAATAGCAGCCCCTGTGTATATTGTATAGAATAGCAGCTCCTGTGTATATTATAGGGAATAGCAGCCCCTGTGTATATTATAGGGAATAGCAGCCCCTGTGTATATTATAGGGAATAGCAGCCCCTGTGTATATTATAGGGAATAGCAGCCCCTGTGTATATTATAGAGAATAGCAGCTCCTGTGTATATTATAGGGAATCGCAGCCCCTGTGTATATTATAGAGAATAGCAGCCCCTGTGTATATTATAGAGAATAGCAACCCCTGTGTATATTATAGGGAATAGCAGCCCCTGTGTATATTATAGAGAATAGCAGCCCCTGTGTATATTATAGAGAATAGCAGCCCCTGTGTATATTAGAGAATAGCAGCCCCTGTGTATATTACAGAGAATAGCAGCCCCTGTGTATATTATAGAGAATAGCAGCCCCTGTGTATATTAGAGAATAGCAGCCCCTGTGTATATTACAGAGAATAGCAGCCCCTGTGTATATTGTAGAGAATAGCAGCTCCTGTGTATATTGTAGAGAATAGCAGCCCTCACACCAATGATCAGTTTATAATACGGTGAGATGTTGTTAGTCATTCTGTTCTGTGTGTTGAGGGCTACGTACAGATTTGGAGCAGTTCACAGCACTTGGAATTTTTGCTGCAGTATATAGATCTGCTGACGCAAGCATTTAATGTGCTCTGGGCTCTTTGTGATCTCTCAACTCATTAAATCAGGCAGTTCTCTGCTGAATCCCACCTGCAGACAAGACGCGCTGGGGATACGTGAGTCAGTTTATTTTGCAGAAAGAACATTTCTTGCCGTGGTTTTCGCTGAGTGTAGACTGGCCAGCGTTCCGAAAGGTGAATGGGAATGTTCGGCCGGGAGTTTGCATGCTGTCTGTATTAGCGAGATACTGATCGAGGTGCAACATTTTATGTTGCTGCAGTGGCCCCTCTGATAAAGACTTAAACCACACAGACCAGAAAAAATAAAGAAAGACTTGCATTTCTATAGCTCCTTTCACGACCTCAGGATGTCCCAAAGTGCTTTACAGCCAATGCAGTGTGGTCACTGTTGTAATGTAGGAAACGCGGCAGCCAATTTGCGCACAGCAAGCTCCCACAAACAGCAATGTGATAATGACCAGATAATCTGTTTTTAGTGATGTTGGTTGAGGGATAAATATTGACCCCAGGAGAGAAATAGTGCCATGAAATCTATTACATCCACCTGAGAGGGCAGACTGAGGACTCGGTTTAACATCTCATCTGAAAGACGGCCCCTCCGACAGCGCAGCACTCCTTCCATACTACATAGGAGTGTTAGCTTAGATTTTATACTCAAGTCTCTTGGAGTGGGACTTGAACCTCACAGACCTTTCTAACTCTAGAGGCAGGAGTGCCACACCACTGAGCCACAGCTGACACCAGAGAGAAACCATCAATTCTCCTAACTGGTTTGGATTCTAACGCATATTCCAAGGCTGGAAGGGTGTTCGGAGTAATCTGCGGTCAGATGCGGGTCGGAAACATTGCAAGTCCCGATTCTCTGACCCATGTGCCCCGTGAGCACAGGATTCCGCTGGCAATGCAGGATAACGGTTCAGCCCCTGTTGTTCCAGCGTCTAAGCAAAGATACAACTGGAACACACAAGTCTCAGTCAGCCAGGGAGACGTTGGCATGTTTGAAACCGTTTTTGCTTTGGACGGGGACATTTCCATTCAAGGGAAGACTTAGCATAGAAGCATAGAAGATAGGAGCAGGAGTAGGCCATTCGGCCCCTCGAGCCTGCTCCGCCATTTAATGAGATCATGGCTGATCATCCAAATTCAGTACCCTGTCCCTGCTTTCTCCCCATATCCCTTGATCCCTTTAGCCTTAAGAAATATACCTATCTCCTTCTTGAATATATTTAATGAATTGGCCTCAACTGCCTTCTGTGGTAGAGAATTCCACAGGTTCACCACTCTCTGGGTGAAGAAATTCCTCCTCATCTCAGTCCTGAATGGCTTACCCCTTATCCTTAGACTGTGACCCCTGGTTCTGGATTCCCCCGCCATCGGGAACATCCTTCCTGCATCTAGTCTGTCTAGTCCTGTTAGAATTTTATAAGTTTCAATGAGATCCCCTCTCATTCTTCTAAACTCTAACGAATATAAGCCCAATCGAACCAATCTCTCTTCATACGTCATTCCTGCCATCCCAGGTATCAGTCTGGTGAATCTTCGCTGCACTCCCTCCATGGCAAGAACTGGTTTCTGGCCCTGTGGAGTTGTGTTTGACGTACACACATACCAACGTTGCCTGTTAGCAAGTGGTGCTTTTAGTCCACGCTACTGCCTGGCACCCCCCATTTTCCTGTTGGGATAAAGTTCCATGGGCAAAAAATGTACCGCGGCCAATTATCTCACTTACATGGCAGCCTCTGGAAATGAGCGTTGGCGGACTGTTCTACCATGGGGGCCATTACAGCTGGGACCTCAGCCTATCCTCACGTTAGTCTACGCGCAATCACAGGGGTCACTAGATAGCGATCAGGAACGGGAACCCTGGAAGATTTTCCCTTCGATAGCACAATGATGTTGAGGCCAATTGTCGAGCACTTGACTGCGATCAGTCAGTCAGCGGAGCAGAGACTAGACGGGGAACTCGGGGCCTTCCTAGTCTGTATGGCTCAGCACCTTATTAACTGCATTCGGTGTCAGCCGTGGCTCAGTGGGTCGCCCTCTCACCTCTGAGTCAGAAGGTTGTGGGTTCATAGTCCCATTCCAGAGACTTGAGCACAGAATCTAGTGGGGCTAGTACTGAGGGAGCGCTGCACTGCCGGGGGTCTTTTGGATGAGATATTAAACGGAGGTCCTGTCTGCCCTCTAAGGTGGACATAAAAGTTTCCATGCCACTATTTTGAAGAAGAACACGGGAGTTCTCCCTGGTGTCCTGGGGCCAATATTTATCCCTCAATCAACATCACTAAAACAGATGATCGGGTCATTATCACATTGCTGTTTGTGGGAGCTTGCTGTGCGCAAATTGGCTGCCGGGTTTCCTACATCACAACAGTGACTACACTCCAAAAAAAGTACTTCATTGGCTGTAAAGCGCTTTGGAACGTCCTGAGGTTGTGAAAGGCGCTATATAAATGCAAGACTTTCAAGACTTTTTTAACAGCATATAGACCCATGTAGAGAGAGCTTTGGGACCAATTTCTTAATGGTAGACGCCCAATTGTTGACCCATCTGGAAGCTCTGGTGTCCTCTTGTATCTCAGTAAGGTGTGACCGACATCCTAGTGCCAGTAATGATTCACATTGGCCCTGAATTTCCGATCGGAGGCTTCCTGCGGGCAGATGCCTCCGATCGGAAAAAAATCTACGAACTTACCTGCTGGTTCCGAGGCTTGCGATCCTGGGCCTCTCCTCTTCGAAATGCGCAGAGGCCCAGGTATCCCAGGGGCGCACGTGGTTCGCAAGCGCCCCTGGGATCACGTGGGCCAGGCGAACCAATGGAAGAAGGGAATCCCCCCTTCATACTTTTGACAGTAGTTCCGTACGCCCACAGAGCTGTCAAAAGTATGAATGGGGATGACTGCAAAAATGCACCAACAAACTGAAATAAATAAAGAAAAACCATTCCGTATATAAAATTAATTAAAATGCCATTTAATTAAACATTTAAAACAAAAATTTAATTTTTCGAAAAATAAATTTAAATGTTTTAAAGGGGCTAAAAATGACCGTACCTTATTGCACAGGTTTTTTAATGTTTAAATGATTGAAAAAAAATTATTTTAATGTTATTTTAAACTCTTATGCTGGTAAAAGCGGGCCTTATGCCTGCTTTTACCAGGCGTAAGAATTCCACGGCCTTTCAGCGGGCGGATGTTGTCCAAAAAGCGCAACGCTCCACCCGCAGAGGCCCTTCTCCCGGGCAGGCGGATGATCTGTCAAGAAGATTCTTGACAGGTCGCAAGTGGTGGGTTTCAGCGCATGCGCTTCGCAGGCCTAAACCTGGCACTTGCGCGGCCCCTACGGGCGCGTGCGCACCTCGTACGCACCCGAGGGGGGGGGGGGTCGCAAAAATTCGGCCCATTGTGAACACACATTGTGCCCTCGGGCAATCAGATCCCAGCTATACTTCTGAATGTTCGGCAATCTTGTGTCAGTTACCTGTCTGATTCCCGGGTCTTTCAGAATACTAGGCTCAGAGGGTTAATTTATGAGGACAGTTTGCATAGGTTTAGCTGCTATTCCCTTGAGTATAAAGAGATTGAGGGGTGATCCGATCGAGGTGTTTAAAATGTTAAAAGGATTTGAGAGGGTAGATACGGAGATACTAATTCCATTGCCGGATGAAATCAAGAACGACATAATCAGAAAGCGCGTCTTCACACAAAGCGTAGTGGAAATCTGGAACTCTCTCCCCCAAAAGGCTGTGGATTCTGGGTCAATAGAAGTTTTCACGAATAAGATTGATAGATTTTTGTTAGGTAAGGGCATCAAGGGATGTGGAGTCGAGGTACCGATCAGCTATGATCTAATTGAATGGCGGAACAGGCCCGAGGGGCTGAATAGCCAACTCCTGTTCCTATAATAAAAACAGATAATGCTGGAAACCACTCAGCAGGTCAGGCAGCATCTGTGGAGTGAGAAACAGGGTTAATGTTTCAGGTCGATGACCTTTCGTCAGAACTGGAAAAAGTTAGAGATGTCACAGGTTTTAAGCAAGTGTAGAGGCAGGGAAAGGGGGAAGGGAGGAAAGAACGAAAGGGAAGGTCTGTGATAGGATGGAAGGCAGGAGAGATTGACTGACAAAAGGGATGATGGTGCAAGGCAAAAGGAGACGGTAATGGGACAAGTAAAGAAACAAAAGACGAGATTAAAGCAAAATGCTGCGGATGCTGGAAATCTGAAATAAAAACAGAAAATGCTGGAAATACTCAGCAGGTCAGGCAGCATCTGTGGAGAGAGAAACAGAGTTAACGTTTCAGGTCGATGGCCTTTCGGCAGAAACAAAAGATCGGTCCAGAGGAGGTGTAAATGGCTACAACAGAGTTCTTTGATCAGGTAACAGAGAGGGTTGATGAGGGCAATGCGGTTGACGTGGTGTACATGGATTTCCAAAAGGCGTTCGACAAAGTGCCACATAATAGGATTGCCAGCAAATTTGAAACCCATGGAATAAAAGGGACAGTGGCAGCATGGATACGGAATTGCTAAGTGACAAAAAACAGAGAGTAGTGGTGAACGGTTGTTTTTCGGACTGGAGGAAGGTATACAGTGGTGTTTCCCAGGGGTCGGTTCTAGGACCACTGCTTTTCTTGATATATATTAATGATTTGGACGTGGGTGTACAGGGCACAATTTCAAAATTTGCAGATGATACAAAACCTGGAAATACAGTGAACATTGAGGATGAGAGTGATAGACTTCTGGAAGACATAGACAGGCTGGTGAAATGGGCGGACACGTGGCAGATGAAATTTAACGCAGAAAAGTGTGAAGTGATACATTTTGGTAGAAAGAATGAGGTGAGGACATATAAACTAAAGGGTACAATCCTGAAGGGAGTGCACGAACAGAGAGACCTGGGGGTATATGTGCACAAATCGTTGAAGGTGGCAGGGCAGGTTGAGAAAGCAGTTAAAAAGGCTTACGGGATCCTGGGCTTCATGAATAGAGGTATAGAGTACAAAAGTGTGGAAATTATGATGAACCTGTATAAAACACTGGTTCGGCCCCAAATGGAGTACTGTGTCCAATTCTGGACACCGCACTTTAGGAAGGATGTGAAGGCCTCAGAGAGGGTGCAGAAAAGATTTACAAGAATGATTCCAGGAATGAGGGACTTCAGTTACGTGGATAGCCTGGAGATGCTGGGGTTGTTCTCCTTGGAGCAGAGAAGATTGAGAGGAGATTTGATAGAGGTGTTCAAAATCATGAGGGGTCTGGACAGAGTAGATAGAGGGAAACTGTTCCCATTGGCAGAAGGGTCAAGAACCAGAGGACACAGATTTAAGGTGATTGGCAAAAGAACCAAAGGTGACATGAGGAAAACTATTTTACGCAGTGAGTGGTCAGGATCTGGAATGCACTGCCTGAAAGGGTGGTGGAGGCAGATTCAATCGTGGCTTTCAAAAGGGAGTTGGATAAGTACCTGAAGGAAAAGAATTTGCAGGGCTACGGGGAAAGGGCGGGGGAGTGGGACTAGCTGAGGTGCTCTTGCAGAGAGCCGGCACGGGCTCGACGGGCCGAATGGCCTTCTTCCATGCTGTAACCATTCTATGATTCTATGATTCTATGATAACCATTACCAGCACCCGCTGGGAGAAAGAAAGAAAGAACTTGCATTTATATAGCGCCTTTCACGATCTCAGGACATCTTAAAGCGCTTTACAGCCAATGAAGTACTTTTGAAGTGTGGTCACTGTTGTAATTTAGGGAGCGGTGGTTATGATCTGAATTTGTTGAACTCGATGCTGTAAAGTGTGAATTTTCCTATGGCGCGCACTCACCTATTTGCCTGTTCATACGTTGCATTCAGAGCAGTTGAATGTTTATTGGCTCAATTCTTCTTCTGAAGGCTCAGCTCTGAGTCTAACGTGCTGCCTCAGCTCATCTGCTGCTGAAACCCTCATCCATGCTTTTGTTACCTCTAGACTTGGCTATTCCAACGCACTCCTGGCCGGCCTCCCACGTTCTACCCTACGTAAACTTGAGGTAATCCAAAACTCGGCTGCCCCGTGTCCTATCTCGCACCAAGTCCCGTTCACCCATCACCCCTGTGCTCGCTCACCTACATTGGCTCCCGGTTAAGCAACGCCTCGATTTTAAAATTCTCATCCTCGTTTTCAAATCCCTCCATGGCCTTGCCCTCTCCCTATCTCTGTAACCTCCTCCAGCCCCCACAACCCCCCCCGAGATCTCTGCGCTCCTCAAATTCTGCCCTCTTGAGCATCCCCGATTTTAATCGCTCCACCATTGGCGGCCGTGCCTTCAGCTGCCTGGGCCCTAAACTTTGAAATTCCCTCCCTAAGCTCTCCGCCTCTCTCTCCTCCTTTAAGACGCTCCTTAAAAAATACTCCTGTGAAGCGCCTTGGGACGTTTTACTGCATTAAAGGCGCTATATAAATATAAGTTGTTACACCACCTCGTTCTGTCCTCTGTCGCCACGGATTCACGCCCGTGTTTCCAGGGGTGAAGCACGTGGCACCAGGCGGTTTAATAAGTGGCTAAATGTGTTTTGCTTCACGTTATGTGACCGCCCAATAGTTCAAACCACAGCAGCAGCGGTCACGGCGGCTATTGATTCTTGGCTGTTTTCAACAGTCGGAATATCGTTCTTCTGGGCGTATAGAATATCTGTGCTATTCAGCAGGCAACCGTACAGCTCCTTGTGCGTTCTGATATACTGTACAACATTACGTTAAGCTTCAAGGACAGTGTAAAGCTGCCAAATGTTCCTTGGGCCTCAACAGTTCCTGCACTAGGAATGTAGGAACAGGAGGAGGCCATTCAGCCCCTTGTGGCTGTTCCGCCATTGTATCAGATCATGGCTGATCTGTCCCTCAACTCCATTTACCCGCCTTTGCTCCATATAAAAAGAAAGAAAGACTTGCATTTATATAGCGCCTTTCACGACCACCGGACGTCCCAAAGCGCTTTACAGCCAATGAAGTGTGGTCACTGTTGTAATGTAGGGAAACGCGGCAGCTAATTTGCACACAGCAAGCTCCCACAAACAGCAATGTGATAATGACCAGATAATCTGTTTTTGTTATGTTGGTTGAGGGATAAATATTGGCCAGGACACCAGCGATAACTCCCCTGCTCTTCTTCGAAATAGCAGCCATGGGATCTTTTACATCTGCCTGAGAGAGCAGACAGGGCCTCGGTTTAACGTCTCATCCGAAAGACGGCACCTCTGACAGTGCGGCACTCCCTCAGTACTGCACTGGAGTGTCAGCCTAGATTTTATGTTCAAGTCTCTGGCGTGGGACTTGAACCCACAACCTTCTGACTCAGAGGCGAGTAGTGCTACCCACTGAGCCACAGCTGACACTCGTTGGGCTACAACAGTTCCTGCACAAGAAATGTAGGAACAAGAGGAGGCCATTCAGCCCCTATACCTCTATACCTTTACCCAACAAAAATCTATCGGTCACAATAGTTTCCATTGACCCAGCCTTTTGAGGGAGAGAGTTTCCGGTTTCCTTTACCCTTTGTATGGAAAAAATTCTTCTTGATTTCACTCCTAAACGGCCTAGCACTAATTTTAAGATTATGCCCCCTCATTCTGGATTCCCTCACCGTCGGAAATACTTTCTCTGTATCTATCCTATTCAATCTCTTTATCATTTTAAACATCTCAATTAGATTCCACCCCCACCCCGCACCCCCTCGCCGTCTAAACTCAAGGGAATACAAACCAAGTTTATGTAACCTGTCCTCGTAATTCAACCCTGTAAGCCCTGGAGCGAGGAGAGGAACGTTGTCCATAGGCGGGTAGGATTTCAAACTGGGGTCTATGGACCTCAAGGGACCCTCAAGTCAGTCCGATTTATATGTTTGTTGCATTCTATTTCTGCATGCTGTATAGGAATAAAACATGTCCGGCATGGACTCTGACATGAATCTTGTCATTCATGTGGAAATGACTTATGAAATAATACTGAGTGGCCTGCGGGTGGTGCTGTCCAGGGAGAGTATAAATACTCGGGCATGGGCCCAGCTTGCGCAGGACATTTTTAACAGGAACTAGTGAAGGCCACAACTAGACCTCCATGTTGTAAAACAGTTGATTAAAGCTTTGTTTAACGCTTAGACCAAGTGCCTAGTAGTTTTCTTACGTCAAGACTCCATGGGCCGAATGGCCTCCTTCTGTGCCGTTATGGCTCTATGTGAACGGTGGTTTTTCAGACTGCGGGGAAAGTATACAGTGGTTTTCCCCAGGGGTCGGTATTAGGACCGCTGCTCTTTTCGATATATATATATTAATGACCTGCACTTGGGTGTACAGGGCACCATTTCAAAGTTTACAGATGGCGCAAAACTCAGAAATGTAGTAAACAGCGAGGAAGGTAGTAACACACTTCAGGCGGACATAGACAGGCTGGTGAAATTTAACGCAGAGATGTGTGAAGTGATGCATTTTGGTAGGAAGAATGCCAGAGAGGCAAAATGAACTAAATGGCACAATTTTAAAGGGGGAGCAGCAACAGAGAGACCTGGGGGTGTATGTACACAAATCATTGAAGGTGGCAGGGCAAGTTGAGAAGGTTGTTAAAAAGGCATATGGGATCCTTGGCTTTATTAATAGAGGAATAGAATATCAAAGCAAGTATGTTATGGTCGGTTATATAACACTGGTTAGGCCTCAGCTTGAGTATTGTGTTTAATTCTGGGCACCGCACTTTAGGAAGGATGTCAAGGTCTTGGAGAAGGTGCAGAGGAGATTTACTAGAATGGCGCCAGGGATGAGGGACTTCAGTTCTGTGGAGAGACTGGAGCAGACTCACCAGCAGCGGCAGCAGCGAGAGCGACCCTGGGTGGAGCCTGAGCGAGGACAGAGAGGAGTGTAAGGAGCGGGAGAGCGAGCGAGGCCCAGACTCACCGGCAGCAGTGAGAGCGGCCCTGCGTGGAGCCTGAGCGAGGACAGAGAGGAGTGTAAGGAGCGGGAGAGCGAGCGAGGCCCAGACTCACCGGCAGCAGCAGCAGCGAGGAAAAAAAACCCACAAGGAGTGACGTCACGGGATAGCTGGTAACTGATTGGTTGGTAAAGGTTACATCGTTTTTCTTTGCTATTCAGATTCGGGGCCGGTGAGTATCACTGTTTTTTTTTTGTCAGTTGTCTTTTAGTCTTTAACTAAGGGCAGAAGGGTATACTAAAAACTTTAGTTAATTAATCTGATAACTAGAGGCATGGCAGGGCAGCTCAGTCCTGTGGAGTGCACATCCTGTGCCATGTGGGAAGTCCTGGACGCTTCGCGTAGCCTGGACGACCACATGTGCGGGAAGTGTCGTCAGCTGCAGCAACTCGAGCTCCGGGTTTCGGAGCTTGAGCGGCAGCTGGAGTCACTGCGGTGCATCCGCGAGGCTGAGAGCTACGTGGACAGCACGTTTCTAGAGGTGGCCACCCCACAGCTTAAGAGTGTGCAGGCAGAGAGGGAATGGGTGGCCGCCAGATAGAAGGGGAAGACCAGGCAGGTAGTGCAGGAGTCCCCTGAGTGCATCTCGCTCTCCAACCAGTATTCTGTTCTGAGTACTGGTGGGGGCTATGGTTCCTCTGGGGCGAGCAGCCAGAGCCAAGTCCACGGCACCACGGGTGGCTCAGCTGCACAGGGGGGGGGGGAGGAAGAAGAATGGAAGAGCAATAGTGATAGGGGATTCGATAGTTAGGGGAGCAGACAGGCGTTTCTGCGGCCGCAGATGTGACTCCAGGATGGTATGTTGCTTCCCTGGTGCCAGGGTCAAGGATGTCACTTGAGCGGCTGCAGGACACTCCGAGGGGGGAGGGTGAACAGCCAGAGGTCGTGGTCCATGTCGGTACCTCGACATAGGCAGAAAGAGGGATGAGCTCCTGCAGGCAGTGTTTAGGGAGCTAGGAGAGAGATTAAAAAGCAGGACCTCAAAGGTAGTAATCTCCGGATTACTCCCGGTGCCACGTGCTAGTGAGTACAGGAATAGGAGGAGAGAACAGATGAATGCGTGGCTGGAGAGATGGTGCAGGAGGGAGGGCTTTAGATTCCTGAGGCATTGGGACCGTTTCTGGGGAAGGTGGGACTTGTACAAGCCGGACGGTTTACACCTCAACAGAGCCGGGACCAATATTCTCGCGGGGAGGTTTGCTAGTGCTGTTGGGGAGGGTTTAAACTAGCTTGGCAGGGGGATGGGCACCAGCATATAGGAGTAGAAAAGAGGAATAGGGTGCATAAAAAAGTGAGTGTGTTGGATAGTACTAGAGAAGAAAGTACTAGAGGCGGTAGTAGTACCATATTAGAGAGGAGCAAACTAAGAAAGACTACGAAAAATTCAAAAATGGGTTTAGAATGCATGTATGTAAATGCACAAAGTGTGGTGAATAAGGTTGGTGAGCTACAAGCGCAATTAGCCGTGTGGCAATATGTTGTTGTAGCATTAACGGAAACATGGCTTAAAAACATTGAGGACTGGGCAGGGGGCGGTGCCTGAGGATTGGAAAGTGGCACATGTGACACCATTGTTCAAGAAAGGGTGTAAGGACAATCCTAGTAACTACAGGCCGGTCAGCTTAACATCAGTGGTGGGTAAAGTTTTAGAAACAATAATCAAGGAAAAAATTAACAGGCACTTGGAGAGGTTTAAGCAAATTAAGGAGAGCCAACACGGATTTGTAAAAGGCAGATCGTGTTTGACTAATCTAATTGAATTTTTTGATGAAGTAACAGGGAGGATTGATGAGGGGAATGCAATGGATGTTGTCTACATGGATTTTAGGAAGGCATTTGACAAAGTACCACATAGAAGGCTGGCTAACAAAATTGAGGCTCATGGAATAGGTGGGTCAGTGGCAGCTTGGATAAGGAATTGGCTTGAGAACAGAAAACAGCGAGTTGTGGTAAATGTTTGTTTTTCAGACTGGAGGATGGTAGACAGTGGTGTTCCCCAAGGGTCAGTGCTGGGGCCACTGCTTTTTTTGATATATATAAATGACCTGGATATTGGAATACAGAGTAGAATTTCTAAATTTGCCGATGACACCAAACTTGGGGGTGTGGCAAACAGTGAGGATGATACCAATCGACTGCAACAGGACATAGAAAGGCTAGCAGAATGGGCAGACAAGTGGCAGATGCAATTTAATACAGAGAAGTGTGAGGTGATGCATTTTGGCAGAAGGAACAGGGAGAGGCAATACATAATGAATGGCACAGTTTTAAGAGTGTGCAGCGACAGAGGGACCTGGGAGTTAATGTGCATAGGTTCCTGAAGGTGGCAGGACATATTGAGAGAGTGGTTAGCAAAGCATATGGGATCTTTGGCTTCATAAATAGAGGTATTGAATACAAAAGTAGAGAAGTTATGCTGAACCTTTATAAAGCGCTGGTTAGGCCACAACTGGAGTATTGCGTCCAGTTCTGGTCACCACACTTTAGGAAGGATGTGAAGGCATTTGAGAGGGTGCAGAGGAGATTTACCAGAATGGTTCCGGGGATGGGGGATCTTAGCTACAAGGACAGGTTGGAGAATCTGGATTTGTTTTCATTAGAGCAAAGGAGGTTGAGGGGTGATTTGATAGAGGTGTACAAGATTATGACGGGTTTGGATAGGCTAGACGGGGAAAGGCTGTTCCCACTAGTTGATGGTACATGGACTAGGGGACACAGATTTAAGGTTTTGGGCAAGAGATACAGGGGGGATGTGAGGAAAAACTTTTTTATGCAGCGAGTGGTGAGGACCTGGAACTCGCTGCCGACGAAAGTGGTGGAAGCGGAGACACTCAATGTTTTCAAGGGGAGACTGGATAGGCACTTGAGGGAAATAAACTTGCAGGGCTACGGGGATAGAGCGGGAGAATGGGACTGACTGGATTGCTCTGCAGAGAGCTGGCACGGACTCGATGGGCCGAATGGCCTCCTTCTGTGCCGTTATGACTCTATGCCGACTTTCGGATGAGACGTTAAACCGAGGCCCCGTCTGCCCTCTCAGGTGGACGTAAAAGATCCCAGGGCACTATTTCGAAGAAGAGCAGGGGGGGTTATCCCCGGTGTCCTGGGCCCAATATTTATCCCTCAACCAACATCATTTAAAAAAAAAACATTTGATCCGGTCATTATCACGTTGCTGTTTGTGGGACCTTGCTGTGCGCAAATTGGCAGCTGCGTTTCCTACATTACAACAGTGACCACACTTCAAAAGTACGCCATCGGCTGTAAAGCGCTTTGGGACGTCCTGAGGTTGTGAAAGACGCTATATAGAAACAAATCTTTCTTGCTGGACGAAGTAACCTTTTCTCACTTCATTACTTTTTTACGCCTGTAAGATTATTTGGTGCCCAATTTGCATCATCAAACGTTTAAATCAGCCTCAAGGAATCATGTAAGAGAAAACAGGGGTGGGGGGGAGGAAATTGGTGAAGAGCAAAGTAGAGATAAGAAAGAATGTCAAAGAGACCCTGGAGTAAAGTGAGGCCTCAGTTGGTGTACAGATACCTCAGTTGGTACTATTCAGGATCATGCGACAATTCAGAAGTTGAATATTTATGTCGATTAGACTTATGGTAAATGTGAAATTGCCTCGATGAGATTATGCTCCCCCTTGGCTTTGAATGGCAGGTAATTACAGAGAGTTTGGAAATTTCTGTCCCACTCTCTCAACACAAACAGCGCAAAATGCGGAACAAAAGCACAGATTTTACACAAAAGTGATTAGACGGTGAAGCGGTTTCTCTGGCGCAGGATTGGTAGGGAACAGACTGCATCTAATGGGGAAGAATCCAAACTGATGCTGAGCTGGCCAGAATTCACTCACTTGCAGCAATCCACAATTTTGGTCCCATTTGCAGGACTCGAGTTTGAATCTATCTGAGGCTTTTAAACTAAATTGGACAAAGAGAAGATGATGCTACAGCCGGAGCCATCTTGTATCTGGTCTTTCCTTGTCTGTTGGGTTTGAGTACAAGTCCATCCTGCAAGAGATTGGCTGGTACTCGGTGGGTGATGGCAGCCGAGAGTGTTGTGACCTGCATTTATGTTTAGATATTTATATATTTTTAAAGTTTATTTTGATTGGCTCCGGTTGTTTTGCATTAGTTGGTGAAAAAGAATTCCAAAGAGTGGGAATGAACAGGAGAAATCTTAACTCATTGGGATTCTGTACAATGGATGTGAATGGGAAGAGGTTTGGTCCATTGGGACTCTATACAATAGGAGTGAATGGGAAGAGGTTTGGTCCATTGGGACTCTATACAATGGGAGTGAATGGGAAGAGGTCTGGTCCATTGGGACTCTATACAATGGGAGTGAATGGGAAGAGGTTTGGTCCATTGGGACTCTATACAATGGGAGTGAATGGGAAGAGGTTTGGACCATTGGGACTCTATACAATGGGCATGAATGGGAAGAGGTTTGGTCCATTGGGACTCTATACAATGGGCATGAATGGGAAGAGGTTTGGTCCATTGGGACTCTATACAATGGGAGTGAATGGGAAGAGGTTTGGACCATTGGGACTCTATACAATGGGAGTGAATGGGAAGAGGTTTGGTCCATTGGGACTCTATACAATAGGAGTGAATGGGAAGAGGTTTGGACCATTGGGACTCTATACAATGGGAGTGAATGGGAAGAGGTTTGGTCCATTGGGACTCTATACAATAGGAGTGAATGGGAAGAGGTTTGGTCCAATGGGACTCTATACAATGGGAGTGAATGGGAAGAGGTTTGGTCCATTGGGACTCTATACAATAGGAGTGAATGGGAAGAGGTTTGGTCCAATGGGACTCTATACAATGGGCATGAATGGGAAGAGGTTTGGTCCATTGGGACTCTATACAATGGGAGTGAATGGGAAGGGGTTTGGTCCATTGGGACTCTATACAATGGGAGTGAATGGGAAGAGGTTTGGTCCATTGGGAATCTATACAATGGGAGTGAATGGGAAGAGGTTTGGTCCAATGGGACTCTATACAATGGCAGTGAATGGGAAGAGATTTGGGGGGGAAAATTGGGTTGCTTTGTGCCTCCTGTTAGCGCCCCCCAGCGGGAGGTTAGCAGCGACGGTAGCCGGTAGCACCCCGTGGCGCTACGCCGCCGGTGATGACGTCATCACCGTGCGCAGCGCCTCGCTTGCGCCCCGGCCGCAAACTTGGGTTGCGCCCCCTGACCTATCGCCGGACGATATGTCCGACAGGGTCAGGGTGGCGTGTTTTTGCAGCCGCGGCGGCGCAAGTTAAAGGGGCAGGTGTCGGGCGGCCATTTTTTTTTGGCCGACTGCCAGCTCCTGCCCCCTTCCCCTTTTTTCTTTGGGGTGCCGGCCGCGATCGAGTGCCGGGCTGTTTTCCCGGCACCCCTTCTCCCCGGTGGTCAGCAGGGCCCCGATGCGCACAACGCTAGGCCCGGAGGCCTGCAATACCGCGGCGCTGTTGCACGTAGCGCCGCAATATTCACTTGTAGCGCCCCAGGAAGGAGGTGGAGCGCTTCCAGTAGCACCCCGCCTCCTGCTTGGGGCGCTACCACTGAATTTACGGCGCAGGGGCGCTAACTTTGTCGGGGCGCTAGCTGGTTTCAGACTGCACAGATTACTTCAAAATGTGTTTATTTTAAAATCTAATACTGTCATAGGGATTTAATTCACTTTAAAAAAAATAAAAGTTTACAAACTTACGTCATACCACTCCATCAAAGTCAGGAGATGGAATTTAGATCTGCTGATTAGAAGAGTATCTACTAGCGCTACAGTCACTAGATTCCCCAACAAGGGGGCTCTCCTTTCCCTCAGCAGCACTGCCATAACATTCACTGAAGCCAGACATTGCACTCTGACACTAGCCAAGCGACCTAACTTGAAAATCAGTCGTAGAAATGGACGTTAGCTTTTCTTTCTTCATTTTAACATGAATATTGTGCTTCAGAAGCTGACGAACCAACCAATGTCCTGCAGCAATCAATTTAGCATCGAATTTCTCCCCCCCAAGGTCCTTTGAGATTCTACCTAATGGAAATGATTCGGAAAGGATTTGTCTTAGTGGTATTGCTCCACGATGGGAGCCAGCCATCCAGCTTCCAGGATTGCGATGAGGCACCACTGAGCGATGACTGAAGCCTGTGCCGCCTACCTGATTCGAAATCCCAGGGCTTGTCTTTAAATATTTCAGAAGTCAACACCTGCAGCACGGACTCAACACAGGCACTTGCAGCGATACCGGGCCGTGTTAACTACTTCATTCCAGCCACCCGTTGAGCCCGGAGTTGGGCTTCCTGTAGCAGGGAGGTGAAAGTCCACAAGCAACCGGCATTTAAGGAGCTTATTCTTGGTTGAGGCTTGCAGCCAACGCGTACGGTGGGTCAGTCACATCACCATAGCCACATGGTTTACTGGACGATGGGGATGTCGCACATCTCCTGCAAAGCAAATCCCTTTCAAACCTGTTCAATGTGAATAGAAAGAACCACATCGGTCCGAGTTGGTTATGTGTCAGCCGTGGCTCAGTGGGCAGCGCTCTCGCCTCTGAGCCAGAAGGTCGTGGGTTCATAAGTCCCACTGCAGAGACTTGAGCACAAATTCTAGGCTGACACTCCAGTGCAGTACTGAGGCAGCGCTGCATTGTCGGAGGTGCCATCTTTCGGATGAGATGTTAAACCGAGGCCCCGTCTGCTCTCTCAGGTGGACGTGAAAGATCCTGTGACCACTATTTCAATAGAAGAGCAGGGGAGTTCTCCCCAGTGTCCTGGGGCCAATATTTATCCCTCAACCAACATCCCTAAAATAGATGATCTGGTCATTATCACATTGCTGTTCGTGGGAGCTTGCTGTGTGCAAATTGGCTGCCGCGTTTCCCACATTACAACAGTGACCACACTTCAAAAAAGTGCTTCATTGGCTGTAAAGCGCTTTGAGACGTCCTGAGGTTGTGAATGGCGCTGTAGAAATGCGAGTCTTTCTTTCTTCAGTTAACAAGTACAATAAAGGCATCTGCCTTCGATTTCAATATTGAAGATGCCATCTAATTTTGGCCCGGATTTCCTTGTTATAATTCTCAGATGATGCTAAGATCAAAACTCTTTCTTCGAAAACAAACACAGCCGGAAACAAATTGGATTTTTAATCCCCAGCCCGCCATTTGAAAAAAATAACTTGCATTTATATAGCACCTTTCACGACCTCAGGACATCCTAAAGCGCTGTACAGCCAATGAATTACTTTTGCAGTGCAGTCACTTTTGTTCTGTAGCCAAACACAGCAGCCCCTCTGGTACCCCTCCCCAACTGGCCCAACTCACCTCTGTATGAGACGGTGAGCATCAGCTAGCTGTTCAACCACGGGGACCTTCACAGCCCAGCTCCGACCTATTCACACCAAGTCCAATCTATTTGCTCCAAGTGATATTCGCACGTGTCTAATTTCCAGCCCAGTTCAAGGGGCAAGAACTCTGTTAGCTGTTCGACCATGAGGGCTATCATAGCCCCGTTCCAATCTGTCTGATGTGATATTAAGGAAAAGACCAGCTGGTCTGGCAAGCCTACCCCAAACTCATGATGGGTGGAGTATCGTGAAGAGATGCTTCCTACCTCCCAGCAGCCATGTAATCTCTTGGGAGAGGCAATAAACCAGAGATAAAAACCCCAGGGCCAATAATGAAAAGAAAAACTCTGAGAAAGTTCTCTTCAGTTGAAGACCTCCTCAGCAATGTTCCCTGTAAGCTGTGCTTTGCTTTGCGCGGGCTGTTTCTTTTAATGCACGGTCCCTTTAAATTTCTGAGTGTGCGTGGTACTCACGGTTTAAAAGCGCTGGAACATTGTCCCTCAGGTGACCAAAACCAGAAACTTAACTGGACCAGCCAAATAAATACTGTGGCAACAAGAGCAGGTCAGAGGCTGGGTATTCTGCAGCGGTGTCTCACCTCCTGACTCCCCAAAGCCTTTCCACCATCTACAAGGCACAAGTAAGGAGTGTGATGGAATACTCTCCACTTGCCTGGATGAGTGCAGCTCTAACAACACTCAAGAAGCTCGACACCATCAGGACAAAGCAGCCCGCTTGATCGCCACCACATCCACCACCTTAAACATTCACTCCCTCCACCACCGGCATACCGTGGCTGCAGTGTGTACCATCTACAAGATGCACTGCAGCAACTCGCCAAGGCTTCCTTGGCAGCACCTCCCAAACCCGCGACCTTTTCCGCCTAGAAGGACAAGGGGCAGCAGGCGCATGGGAACACCACCACCTCCAAGTTCCCCTCCGAGTCACACACCATCCTGACTTGGAAATATATCGGCCGTTCCTTCATCGTCGCTGGTTCAAAATCCTGGAACTCCCTCCCTAACAGCACTGTACGAGCACCTTCACCACACGGACTGCAGCGGTTCAAGAAGGCGGCTCACCACCACCTTCTCAAGGGGCAATTAGGGATGGGCAATAAAATGCTGGCCTTGCCAGCGACGCCCACATCCCATAAACAAATTTAAAAAAAGTCCAGGAAATCGCATTCACCGTGCGTCGGTTGACTGTTAATCCACTTACCTTCTATATGATGTGTTCTCTGCATCAGCCAAGAACATATGTTCCTAGACTCACACATGCACGCTTTTCAGCCACAAGCCACTGAATGATGATCAGCAGCAAGACACAGGCGCTTTTTAAAGATTCGTTTTCCAGCGCTGATCGGGCTGCCAACTCTGGTTGGACATATTCCTGGAGGTTTCATCACATGACCTATACTCATTGGAGTTTAGAAGAATGAGAGGTGTTCTTATTGGAGGGGAAGAATGAGAGGGGATCTTCTACTCATTGGAGTTTAGAAGAATGAGAGGGGATCCTATACTCATTGGAGTTTAGAAGAATGAGAGGGAATCTTATACTCATTGGAGTTTAGAAGAATGAGAGGGGATCTTATACTCATTGGAGTTTAGAAGAATGAGAGGGGATCTTATACTCATTGGAGTTTAGAAGAATGAGAGGGGATCTTCTACTCATTGGAGTTTAGAAGAATGAGAGGGGATCTTATACTCATTGGAGTTTAGAAGAATGAGAGGGGATCTTATACTCATTGGAGTTTAGAAGAATGAGAGGGAATCTTATACTCATTGGAGTTTAGAAGAATGAGAGGGGATCTTATACTCATTGGAGTTTAGAAGAATGAGAGGGAATCTTATACTCATTGGAGTTTAGAAGAATGAGAGGGGATCTTCTACTCATTGGAGTTTAGAAGAATGAGAGGGGATCTTATACTCATTGGAGTTTAGAAGAATGAGAGGGGATCTTATACTCATTGGAGTTTAGAAGAATGAGAGGGGATCTTATTGAAACATATAAGATTCTGAAGGGGCTTGACAGGGTAGATGCAGGATGTTTCCCCTCGTAGGGGAATCTAGAACTAGGGGACATAGTTTCAGAATAAAGGGTCGCCCATTTAAATCGGAAATGAGGAGGAATTTCTTCTCTCAGAGGGTCGTGAATCTTTGGAATTCTCTACCCCGGAGAGCTGTGGAGGCTGGGTCATTGAATATATTTAAGGTGGAGATAGACAGATTTTTGAACGATAAGGGAATCAAGGGTTATGGGAAGCGGGCAGGGAAGTGGAGTTGAGGCCAAGATCAGATCAGCCATGATCTTATTGAATGGCGGAGCAGGCTTGAGGGGCCAAATGACTGACTCCTGCTCCTACGTCTTATGTTCTTATATGTTCTTATGACCTCCAACCGCCCCGCCCCCACACTCCTGCCATTGGCTGCCCGACAGGTCCATCACACGGTGCCCGCCTTCCCACGCCAAACGGCTCTTCGCTACTCGATTGGATAATTCCTGATTGTCAGTCAAGCAGTTTTTTTCTTTGCAATACTTTTACAGCTAGTAAATAAATAAAAATGTTCAAAGAATAGTGGAAATAAAAACACGCACAATTTTTTCTTTTTAATGCCTCCGATGATTTTTTTTTTCTCCCGGAGTTGCTGGCAATCCTGGAGGGTTGGCAACTCGAAGCGCTGACGCCAACACGTGGGGGGGGCAGGCGCTTCACGTTTCGGCGGGCCGAAGGGTCACGCGCCCGGCCATCTCCTGCACGCAAGGCGAGGAAACGGCCCCCTGATTTTGGGGCCCGGGCCTTATTTATGTCGAGATGGCACCAGACAGGTGTCCCGATGCAGCTCGCATCCGAAACCGAGAGTCGCCAACCCTCCAGGATTGGCCCTGGAGTCTCCAGGAATCGAAGATTAATCTCCAGGACACAGCCGCCAGCCAAAAGCCCGGGAGGAAAAACCATTAAAAAATTGTGTTTTAGTTGAATTTTCCTTGAACGCTTTTGTTTATTAAGTTATAAAAATGTTGGAATGGGGGTGGGGGGGGGAAAGGTCTGTTTGACTGACGGTCACGAATCATCAAATCGGGTAATGAAGAGTCTGTTCGCTTTCCGATTGGCCGTGGGGAGGCGGGGCACTGCGAGGGTGGACGTGTCGGGCGACCAATGGCAGGAGCGCGGGGGCGGGGCCGTTGGAGGCAGGAGGTCATGAGAGGAAAGCTCCAGGAATACGGCCAACCAGAGTTGGCAACACTAGATCCGCCGGTCCTGGTTGGCAGCAAGCTAAGTCTGGCGTCCCAGATTGTTTTTCCTGCTCCTCCCGACCCCACAAAAATAATTCCAAACTTGCCTCTACTGCGTCTCTTCGGCTCCGTAGCCCATTGACCTGATAGTAGCTTCCCTAAGCCTCTCCACCCCTCTGTCTCTCTCTCTCCTCCTTTAAGACGCTCCTTAAAACCTACCTCTTTGACCAAGCTTTAGGTCGCCTGTCCGAATATCTCTTCATGTGGCTCGGTGTCAAATTTTTTGGTTGGTAATCGCACCTGTGAAGCGCCTTGGGACGTTTTACTACGTTTAAGATGCTGTATAAATGCAAGGTGTTGTTGTTGTTGCATGGCACACGATGCGACCAGTACCTTCCTGAGAGGCGGAGCCCAGAACTGAACGAGCAGCGTTGCAAATGGTGATGGTGAAAGCGGGCACCTCTGCCGCACACCTCCCCGGTTAGCAGTCCAAAAATAGTTACGCCTGTATTTTTATATTTCTCACCTCTGACTCAGAAGGCTGTGGGTTACACAGGATATACGGCACAGAAACAGGCCATTCGGCCCAACCAGTCCATGCCGGCCTTTATGCTCCACTCGAGCCTCCTCCCGTCTTTCCTCATCTAACTCTATCAGCGTAACCCTCTATTCCCTTCTCCCTCATATGCTTATCTAGCCTCCCCTTAAATGTATCTACACTATTCACTTCAACCACTCCCTGTGGTAGCGAGTTCCACATTCTCACCACTCTCTGAGTAAGGAAGTTTCTCCTGAATTCCCTATTGGATTTCTTGGTGACTATCTTGTATCAATGGCCTCTAGTTATGCTCTTCCCCACAAGTGGAAACATTCTCTCTGTATCCACTCTATCAAAACCTTTCATAATTTTAAAGACCTCTATTAGGGTCACCCCTCAGCCTTCTTTTTTCAAGAGAAAGAGACCCAGCCTGTTCATCCTCTCCTGATATGTATACCCTCGCATTTCTGGTATCATCCTTGTAAATCTTCTCCGCACCCTCTCCAGTGCCTCTATATCCTTTTTATAATATGGCGACCAGAACTGTACGCAGTACTCCGAGTGTGGGCTAACCAAGGTTCCATACAGGTTTAGCATAACTTCCCTACTTTTCAATTCTATCCCTCTAGGAATAAACCCTAGTGCTTGGTTTGCTTTTTTTATAGCCTTGCTAACCTGTGTCACAACTTTTAGTGATTTGTGTATTTGTACTCCGAGATCCCTTTGTTCCTCTACCCCACCTAGACTCGCACCCTCCAAGTAATAAGTGACCTCCCTATTCTTCCTACCAAAGTATAATACCTCACATTTATCTGTGTTGAACTTCATTTGCCAATTATATGCCCATTCTGCAAGTTTATTAATGTCCTCCTGTAACTTGTTGCAGTCCTCCTCAGTATTGACTATCTCCCCAATTTGGTGTCATCCGCAAATTTAGAAATTGTGTTTTTGATTCCTAAGTCTAAATTGTTAATATAAATTGTGAACAGCAGTGGTCCCAGCACTGATCCTTGTGGAACACCACTACCTACCTTCTGCCACTGTGAATAGCTACCCTTTACTCCCACTCTCTGCTTTCTGTCTTGAAGCCAGCTAGCTATCCATTCTGCTACTTGTTCCCTGACTCTGCATTCTCTGACCTTGATGTGGAGATGCCGGCGTTGGACTGGGGTGGACAAAAATGAGAAGTCGCACAACACCAGGTTATAGTCCAACAGATTTATTTAATTTTACAAGCTTTCGGAGCAGTCCGAAAGCTTGTAAAATTAAATAAATCTGTTGGACTATAACCTGGTGTTGTGCGACTTCTCATTTTTCTCTGACCTTGTTCATCAGTCTATTATGTGGTACATTATCAAAGGCCTTTTGAAAATTTAGATAAATTACATCTACTGCATTACCATTGTCTACTCTCTCTGTTACCTCTTCAAAAAATTCAATAAGGTTGGTCAAGCAAGACTTTCCCTTTTGAAATCCATGTTGACTATTCATTATTATGTTTTTGATTTCTAGATGTTCTTCTATTTTCTCCTTTAGTAGGGATTCCATTATTTTTCCTACCACTGATGCTAAGCTGACTGGTCTATAATTCCCTAGACATGTTCTATCCCCCTTCTTAAATATCGGTACTCCGTTAGCTATCCGCCAGTCCTCAGGCACTACATCTTTTTCTAACGAATTATTAAATATGTGTAGTGGTGCCTCTGCTATCTCTTCCCTAGATTCTTTTAAAATGTGTGGATGCAATCCATCAGGACCAGGGGTTTTATCCTCTTTGAGTTTGATTAGTTTATTTGATATATCCCCTCTTTTTATTTTAAATGCACTTATCTCATTACTAATCTCATCATCCAATGTCATGTCCACCTGTTCTATCTCCCTGGTAAATACTGAAGCGAAATAATGATTTAATATTTCTGCCATCTCTCTATCGTTACCTGTGGTATTATCCTGTCTATCCCTTAATGGCCCTATTCCCATCCCAACCTTCCTTTTTTTATTGATGTGCCTGTAAAATATTTTACTATTTTGTTTTATGTTCCTTGATAATTTAATTTCATAGTACCTCTTTGCCTTCCTAATTATTTTTTTGATTTCTCTCCTAACCTTTTCATATTCTCCCTTATCATGCACTCCCCTGCTGTCTATGTACTTAATGTGTGCCTCTTTCCTTACCCTCAATTGTTCCCTTATGGCTTTATTCATCCATGGAGTCTCATTAGTGTTTAGTTTGTTTTTTCCTTTTAGCGGAATATATTTTTCCTGCACTCTGTTGAACACCATTTTAAATGTTTCCCATTGCTGTTCTACATCGTTGTTTGCCAATATTGTTGCCCATTTTATTTTCCCAAATTCTATTCTCAGCCCCTCAAAATCAGCTTTGCTCCAGTCCCACTCCAGGGACTTGAGCATAAAATTCTAGGCTGACACTCGGGGGTGCCGGCTTTCAGATGAGACGTTAAACCGAGGCCCCGTCTGCTCTCTCGGGTGGACGTAAAAGATCCCATGGCACTATTTCGAAGAAGAGCAGCGGAGTTATCCCTGGTGTCCTGGCCAATATTTATCCCTCAATCAACATAACAAAAAAAGATTATTTAGTCATTATCACGTTGCAGTTTGTGGGAGCTTGCTGTGCGCAAACTGGCTGCCATGTTTACTACATTACAACAGTGACTACACTGCAAAAAAAAATACTTCATTGGCTGTAAAGCACTTTGGGACGTCCGGTGGTCGTGGAAGGCGCTACATAAATGCAAGTCTTTCTTTTTTCTTTATTTCAAATCAATGTGTTCAATATTGCTTGAAAAATGGATCTAACCATTGTAGATCCAGCATTGCCACTACAGAATGCTAATATATGAAAGAGAACTGTTTCGGTCCACCCTCATTGCTCAAGGTTATGTGGCGGTCATGAGCAAAACCTTCACGGTCACTCTGAGTGAAAATCGGAGCATTTTCCCAGGCGTCTTATAGACCAGCAGAGCAGGCCGAGGCCTGGGAGTAAATTCCCTACACAAACTACTAATGATAGCGAGGGTTGCCAGCTCCAGTTGGACCGTGTGCTGAGAGGTTTCATCGCAAGACTTGCTGCCTCCAACTAACCCGCACGCACGCTCCAGCCATCGGTTGCCCGATACGTCAATCGGTCAATAATGACGGCTGCAATCCCCACAATCCCCCTTGCGCTCCAGAAACCACTCTATCCAACGCATGGTTTTATCAGAGGGCGCATGTGCCCGGGCCCCCATTTGCATTCTGGGTGTGTTTCCAGGCCGGAGCGAAACAGGAGACAGAAATATCCCTGTGTCAGGGATATACAGTGTCAGCTGTGGCTCAGTGAGTAGCACCCTTGTCTCTGAGTCAGAAGGTTGTGAGTTCATAGTCCCCACTCCAGTGACTTGAGCACAAAAATTTAGGTTGACACTCCCAGTGCAGTACTGAGGGAGCGCTGCACTGTTGGAGGGGGCCATCTTTCTGATGAGATGTTAGACCACTGGCCCCGTCTGCCCTCTCAGGTGGATGTAAAAGATCCCATGGCACTATTTCGAAGAAGAGCAGGGGAGTTCTCCTGAGGCCAATATTTATCCCTCAACCAACATCTGAAGCAGATTATCTGGTCATTATCACGTTACTGTTTGTGGGAGCTTGCGGTGCGCAAATTGGTTGCTGTGTTTCCTACATTACAACAGTGACTGCACGTCAAAAAAAGTACTTCATTGGCTGTAAAGTGCTTTGGGACATCTGGTGGTCGTGAAAGGCGCTATAGAAATGCAACAGTCGTTCTTTTTTTTTGGTGATTTTCTTCCCGGGAGATCAATCCTTAACTCCGGGAGACCTCCAGGACAATTCGGGAGGGTTGGGAACAGTAATAACGGCCCGTGAGGCAGAAAGAGAAAGCTATACCATAGATCCTCAGAAAGAAACGTACTAAAGAAAAAAAAACAATTCCTTAATTCTTTCGGGTACTTCAGCCGGCGATGGCGCAGCCCAGTGACAGCGGACAAAAATGGCCGCCAATTAGCCTCTCCACTGCTGCCAATGGCTGCCGGGAGAATAGGCCCAAACAGAATTTGGTAAAAATAAAACATATTAAAAAAAAAAGAATCAGTAGTCGGAGATGCTTGGAGGAGGAGGGCGCCTGTGATGAGCAGTGACTGCTTCAAGAGTAAAACTTGGGAGATTTCCGAAGTAATTTTTCCTTCTAACCTTTTCCTAATTAGTCCATTGGGGAAACCGTGGCGTTGTCACATTCATGGAGCGGGTGAAGAGGTGAGTGATTATTACTCTGGTTTAGAACATGCCTGCTTGTTACTAGCGGCAACAGCGGTTTCCAACACAGCGGTGAGCTGCAGATCTACCACCATAATTTTAACAGCCGTCCTCGCTTTTGTTGCAAATTATAAGGTCCGGTATACTGTCCCAGCAAGTAGGAGGCAGCTTGAAGCCGACCGTTCCCTATATGGCGAGGTACTGATGTCAGCCTACCGAGGCAGCTGTGCTAACATGCAAGTCATTAACCCAAGGGGGGGATACAGGGATCCTGTTATTCCAACTGTGCGCCTGTGTTAATCCAGCTTCTTCACACTGTTGGGCACAGCAGTTCCTCCGCCCCCCCCCCCGGGTGTTACTGACTCCATCTTCATTTACGTTAATCCAGCTCTTTCGTAGAGTCGGGGGCTGTAAATCCTTCTCACTGGCGTTCTGCGTCACTGACCTTAACCCAGCTCCTTCTTGCGCTCGCTGTGCTGTCAGCCGTGGCTCAGTGGGCAGCGCCCTCACCTCTGAGTCATTGAAGGTTGTGGGTTCAAGTCCCCACTCCAGAGACTCGAGCACACAAAACTAGGCTGACACTCCCAGCGCAGTGCTGAGGGAGCGCTGCACTGTCGGAGGTGCCGTCTTTCGGATGAGCCCTTAAGCCGAGGCCCCGTCTGCTCTCTCTCAGATGGACATAAAAGATCCCACGGCCACTATTTCAAAGAAAGAGCAGGGGAGTTCTTCCCTGGTGTCCTGACCAATATTTATCCCTCAATCAGCGTCACTAAAACAAATGATCCGGTCATTATCACATTGCTGTTTGTGGGAGCTTGCTGTGTGCAAGTCGGTTGCTGTGTTTCCGACATTGCAACAGTGACTCCACTTCAAAAAAAAGTAGTTCATTGTCTGTAAAGTACTTTGGGACACCCGGTGGTCGTGAAAGGTGCTGCAGAATTTTTTTTCCCTTTCATCAGCCTCAGGTAAATGCAGCCCACAAGAGTCCTGCGTTAATGACTGTATCTCAGTACAATAGACAGTGGCCGTGGGTTACATGGAGCAGAGAAGGTTAAGAGGAGATTTAATAGAGATGTTCAAACTCATGAAGGGTTTTGGTGGAGCAAATAAGGAGAAACTGTTTCCAGTGGCAGAAGGGTCGGTAACCAGAGGACGCAGATTTAAGATAATTGGCCAAAGGGTCAGAGGGGGAGATGAGGAGAATTTTTTTACGCAGCGAGTTGTTGTGATCTGGAACGCGCTGCCTGAAAGGGCGGTGGAAGCAAATTCAATAGTAACTTTCAAAAGGGAATCGGATAAATACTTGAAGAGAAAACATTTACAGAGCTATGGGGGAAGAGCGAGGGGGAGTGGGATTAATTGGAGAGCTCTACCAAAGAGCTGGCACAGGCACGATGGGCCAAATGGCCTCCTACTGTGCTGTATCATTCTGTGATTCTATGAATCGAGGAGAATAGATAGTGGCAGTGAGTTACATAGTGGTGCAAACCCCACTCCAGAGACTAATCCAGAGCATATAATTCAGGCTGACACTCCCAGTGCGGTGCTGAGGGAGCGCTGCACTGTCGGAGGTGCCGTCTTTCGGACGAGACGTTAAACCGAGGCCCCGTTTGCCCTCTCAGGTGGATGTAAAAGATCCCAGGGCTCTATTTCGTAGAAGAGCAGGGGGGAGTTCTCCCCGGTGGCCTGGGGCCAATATTTATCCCTCAACCAACATCACTAAAAAACAGATGATCTGGTCATTATCTCATTGCTGTTTGTGGGAGCTTGCTGTGCGCAAATTGGCTGCCGTGTTTCCGACATTACAACAGTGACTACACTTCAAAAAGTACTTCATTGGCTGTAAGGCGCTTTGGGATGTCCGGTGGTCGTGAAAGGCGCGATAGAAATGCAAGTCTTTCTTTTTATTAATTGTTATCCAGGGGTCTAAATGTTCAGTGATACCATGGTGATGTGTTGGTGCTCTTTGGATTGGCTTTTTTAACTTCTCTCTCTTTTTTTTCTTTTGGCAGTATGTGGCATTTGCATCTCTATTCTTCATCTTGATATCCATCACCACCTTTTGCCTTGAGACCCATGAAGCATTTAACCATCTGGTGAACAGGACCGAGACTGTTACCACGGGGAACGTTACCAATGTGGTGAAGGATGTGGAGATTGAGACTGAGGCGTTCCTCACCTATGTGGAGGGGATGTGTGTCATCTGGTTCACCTTTGAGTTCCTGATGCGCATCCTGTTCTGCCCCGACAAGAAGGAGTTCATCAAGAACAGCCTCAACATCATTGACTTTGTGGCCATCCTCCCTTTTTACCTGGAGGTCGGTCTGAGCGGACTCTCTTCCAAGGCCGCGAAGGATGTCTTGGGCTTCCTGCGTGTCGTGCGTTTCGTCCGAATCCTCCGCATCTTCAAGCTCACCCGCCATTTCATTGGGCTGAGGGTCCTGGGCCACACGCTGAGGGCGAGCACAAACGAGTTCCTCCTGCTGATCATTTTCCTGGCTCTTGGCGTCCTGATCTTTGCCACCATGATCTACTATGCCGAGAGGATAGGGGCTGACCCTGAAGACATCACGGGCAGCAAACATACCAGCTTCAAAAACATCCCCATTGGCTTCTGGTGGGCGGTGGTCACCATGACTACCCTGGGCTACGGGGATATGTATCCAGAGACTTGGTCTGGGATGTTGGTGGGAGCTCTCTGTGCTTTGGCTGGTGTGTTAACCATCGCCATGCCTGTCCCTGTTATTGTCAATAACTTTGGCATGTACTATTCCTTAGCTATGGCCAAGCAAAAGTTACCAAAGAAGAAGAACAAGCACATCCCCCGAGCTCCCCAGCCGGGTTCTCCAAACTACTGCAAGCCCGACATCAAGTCCCCCCAGAGGAGTGCCCAAGGTGATTCCTGCCCTCTAGCTCAAGAGGAGATCATCGAAATAAACAGGGCAGGTAAGGCTTCTTCTGTGGACAAAGACCCTAAGCTCAAACAGCGCCGGAGCTCTGTTGAAATTAGCCAAAGGACCAGACTTCTGATGGTCCAGTGAGCTTATCCACTGGGGTATCTGAGCCCTACAGACCCGGGTTCAGTCTTGCTCTGTGTTAGATTAGCAGATCCGCACCAGGGAAGAGGCAGGGGTGGCTTCACTAAGCCTCAGCCCCCCTCGGTAAGGGAAGGGGAAAACACCCAGGGTTTCCTCTCCTGATTGTGACCTGGTGACCCCTGTTGGAGGCTCACGTGTCAGGACTTGGGGTGAGGAGACGATTGGGTCTGGCTTTGGTGCTCTGCCGTTGAGTATCTCATCACGCACTGTCAAGGCTCACCCATGAGCAATGGACATATATATTGACGTAAGAAAACTACTAGGCACTTGGTCTAAGCATTAAACAAAGCTTTAATCAACTGTTTTACAACATGGAGGTCTAGTTGTGTCCTTCACTAGTTCCTGTTAAAGAATGTCCTGAGCAAGCTGGGCCCATGCCCGAGTATTTATACTCTCCCTGGACAGCGCCACCAGCAGGCCGCCCAGTATTATTTCATAAGTCATTTCCACATGAATGACAAGATTCATGTCATATATAGAATCATAGAAGTTTATGGCACAGAAGGAGGCCATTCGGCCCATCATGTCTGTGCTGGCCGAACAAGAGCTATCCAGCCTAATCCTACATTCCAGCTCTTGGTCCGTAGCCTTGTAGGTTTCGACACTTCAAGTGCATATCCAAGTACTTTTTAAACGTGATGAGGGTTTCTGCCTCTACCAGCCTTTCAGGCAGTGAGTTCCAGACCCCCACCACCCTCTGGGTGAAAAGAATTTCTGCTCAACTCCCCTTTAATCCTTCTACCAATTACTTTAAATCTATGCCACCTAGTTATTGGCCTCTCTGCTAAAGGAAATAGGTCCTTCCTATCCACTCTATCTGGGCCCCTCATAATTCTATACACCTCAATTAAGTCTCCCCTCAGCCTCCTCTGTTCCAAAGAAAACAACCCCAGCCTTGGTCGACAGTACTGGAGGATGACTGTTGTCAGGCATGCTCCTCATGGTCAAACAGCCCACTGAAACTCAACAGTCTAGGTGCACGTGGGTGCGTTGCTGGAGAGTGGCTGGTGCCCGAGGAAGGGTATCCTAGGAAGAGTTAGCAGCAAGAGGCCCAACCAAGTGCTGGACGAACAACCTCAGGAGATACCAGCAACGGAAAACAGGGAAAATGTGTTTTTCGGATAAACTTTTGCTTAATAAACTCTCATGTAAACTGCACTGGATGTCTACATTCAGTGGGGAATAGACTCATTCTGATGTGACAGTCACCCAGTCAACCAACCTATGACTAAAAGTTGCTTTATAAATGAGCAGGACAATGGTATCCTTTAACCTGTTGAGTCTGTAGGATGTAAACTATTGCCATAAAAGAGATCAGAGGAGCTGTATGGACTGGACTGTGTTTTTTTTTAATTATTCGTTCATGGGATGTGGGCATCGCTGGCAAGGCCCAGCATTTATTGCCCGTTCCCTAATCGCCCTCGAGAAGGTGGTGGTGAGCCGCCTTCTTGAACCGCTGCAGTCCGTGTGGAGAAGGTGCTCCCACAGTGCTGTTAGGGAGGGAGTTCCAGGATTTTGACCCAGCGACGATGAAGGAACGGCCGATATATTTCCAAGTCAGGATGGTGTGTGACTTGGAGGTGGTGGTGTTCCCATGCGCCTGCTGCCCCTTGACATAGAAACATAGAAACATAGAAAAATAGGAGCAGGAGTAGGCCATTCAGCCCTTCGAGCCTGCTCCGCCATTCAATATGATCATGGCTGATCCTCTATCTCAGTACCATATTCCCGTTCTCTCCCCATACCCCTTGATGCCTTTTGTGTCTAGAAATCTATCTATCTCCTTCTTAAATATATTCAGTGACTTGGCCTCCACAGCCTTCTGTGGTAGAGAATTCCACAGGTTCACCACCCTCTGAGTGAAGAAATTTCTCCTCATCTCAGTCCTAAATGTCCTACCCCGTATCCTGAGACTGTGACCCCTTGTTCTAGACCCCCCAGCCAGGGGAAACATCCTCCCTGCATCCAGCCTGTCTAGCCCTGTCAGAATTTTATACGTTTCAATGAGATCCCTTCTCATTCTTCTAAACTCTAGTGAATACAGGCCTAGTCGACCCAATCTCTCCTCATATGACAGTCCTGCCATCCAAGGAATCAGTCTGGTGAACCTTCGCTGCACTCCCTCTATGGCAAGTATATCCTTTCTTAAGTAAGGAGACCAAAACTGCACACAGTACTCCAGGTGTGGTCTCACCAAGGCCCTGTATAACTGTAGTAAGACATCCTTGCTCCTGTATTCAAATCCTCTTGCAATGAAGGCCAACATACCATTTGCCTTCCTAACTGCTTGCTGCACCTGCATGATTGCCTTCAGTGACTGGTGTACAAGGACACCCAGGTCCCTTTGTACATCAGCATTTCCCAATCTATCACCATTTAAATAGTACTCTGCCTTTCTGTTTTTCCTACCGAAGTGGATAACTTCACATTTATCCACGTTATACTGCATCTGCCATGTATTTGCCCACTCACTCAACTTGTCTAAATCACCTTGAAACCTCTCTGCATCCTCCTCACAACTCACAATCCCACCTAGTTTCATGTCGTCAGCAAACTTGGAAATATTACATTTGGTTCCCTCGTCCAAACCATTGGTATATATTGTGAATAGCTGGGGCCCAAGCACTGATCCCTGCGGTACCCCACTAGTCACCACCTGCCAACCCGAAAAAGACCCATTTATTCCTACTCTCTGTTTCCTGTCTGTTAACCAATTTTCAATCCATGCCACTATATTACCCCCAATCCCATGTGCTTTAATTTTGCACACTAACCTCTTATGTGGGACTTTATCAAAGGCCTTCTGAAAATCCAAATACACCACATCCACTGGTTCTCCCCTATCTATTCTACCAGTTACATCCTCACAAAACTCCAGTAGGTTTGTCAAACACGATTTCCCTTTCATAAATCCATGTTGACTTTGTCTGATCCCGTTGATATTTTCAAAGTGTCCTGTTATCACATCCTTTATAATAGACTCTAGCATTTTCCCTACTACTGATGTTAGGCTAACCGGTCTGTAGTTCCCTGTTTTCTCTCTCCCTCCTTTTTTAAATAGTGGGGTTACATTTGGCCTTGGAGGTCATAGGTTTGGGAAGTGTTTGGGGGTGTGTTACACGGGAGAAGGTATAGGGACTGGACAGTGTGTTACACAGTGAGTGGTGTATGAAGTGGACTATACATTACAGAATTGCCCCCAAGAGTGGGATCATGGATTCTAAAGAAATTTCTCCTTATTTCCCTATTGGATTTATTAGCAACTATCTTGTATCTATGGCCCCTAGTTTTGGATTCTCCCATAAGTGGAAACATTCTTTCTACATTCAAGCTGTCCAACCCATTCATAATTTTAACGACCTCCATCAGCCCAACTCTCAGTCTTTTTTCTAAAGAAATAAAATCCAACCTGTTCAATCTTTCCTGATAGCTGTAATCTCTCACCCTTTGATCCTCATTGAATCATAGAATCATAGAAACTTACAGCGTGGAAGGAGGCCTTTCGGCCCGTCATGCCTGTGCTGGCTCTTTGAAAGAGCCGTCGTGCTCAGTCTCACGTCCCCGCTTTTTGTCTGTAACCCTGTGAGCTCCTCCGCCTCGAGTACCTGTCCAACTCTCTTTCAAAATTATTTATGGAATCAGCTTCCACCCCCTTTTCAGGTCGAGCGTTCCAGATCCCCACAACTCTCTGAGTGAAAACATTTCTCCTCATCTCCCCTCTAGATCTTTTTCCAATGATTTTGAATCTATGACCTCTGGTTGTTGACCCACTCGCCAGGGGGAATCGTTTTTCTCCATCTACTCTATCAAAACCTCTCATCATCCTGAAAACCTCTATTAGGTCACCTCTTAACCTTCTCCGTTCCAAGGAGAACAGTCCGAACTTTTCCAACCTCTCCTCATAGCTGAAGTCCCTCATCCCTGGTAACATCCTGGTAAACCTCCTCTGCACCCTCTCCAAGGCCTTGACATCTTTCCTGAATGTGGGGGCCCAGAATTGTCCTCAATACTCCAGCTGAGGCCTAACCAGTGATTTGTAAAGTTCTAGCGTGACTTATAAGAACATAAGAACATAAGAAATAGGAGCAGGAGTAGGCCAATCGGCCCTCGAGCCTGCTCCGCCATTCAATAAGATCATGGCTGATCTGATCCTCACCTCAAATCTAAAGAACACAAGAAGTAGGAGCAGGACCCGGCCACTCAGCCCCTGGGCCCGCTCCGCCACCCACAGGGCCTCGACCGATCCGAACTCAGCCTCATGTCCAATTTCCTGCCCGCTCCCCGTAACCCCTAATTCCCTTTACTTCTAGGAAACTGTCTATTTCTGTTTTAAATTTATTTAATGATGTAGCTTCCACAGCTTCCCGGGGCAGCAAATTCCACAGACCTACTACCCTCTGAGTGAAGAAGTTTCTCCTTATCTCAGTTTTGAAAGAGCAGCCCCTTATTCTAAGATTATGCCCCCTAGTTCTAGTTTCACCCATCCTTGGGAACATCCTTACCGCATCCACCCGATCAAGCCCCTTCACAATCTTATATGTTTCAATAAGACTTCTTTGCTTTTATATTCTATTTATAAACCCGAGTAACCCATATGCTTTTTTAACCACCTTATCAACTTGCCCCGGCCACCTTTAAGGATTTGTGTATATGGACACTCAGAGGGTGGTGAATCTTTGGAATTCTCTACCCCAGAGGGCTGTGGATGCTCAGTCGTTGAGTATATTCAAGGCTGAGATCGATAGATTTTTGGACTCTAGGGGAATCGAGGGATATGGGATAGGGCAGGGAAAGTGGAGCTGAGGTCGAAGATCAGCCATGATCTCATTGAATGTCGAAGCAGGCTCGAGGGGCCGAATGGCCGACTCCTGCTCCTAATTCTTATGTTCTTATGACACCAAGGTCTCTCTGCACATCTACTGTCGGGCTTTGAGGGAATTCTCGGTGATTCTAACGAGTAACACTTCTGTCTGTGTCTTCTTTTTTGTGTGTGTGTGTGTGTAAGATCCCAAGCAAAACGGGGACGCTGCCAATGCTGCTTTGGCCAATGAGGATTGTCCGACCATTGACCAGGCCCTGTCGCCCGAGGAGAACCAGCCTGTCACGCCCGGAGGGAGGGAGCGGTACGCCCGGGACAGAGCCTGCTTCCTGCTGACCACCGGAGACTTTGAGCACTCTCCTGACGGAAGTATCCGCAAAGGTACCACTTGAGGTCCCCCGAGCCCAAACAGAAGAGGGATACAAGCAGGTCCATAGTCTGAATACAGATCGGCGGAAGGGGAGCGGGCGGGGGAATGCGATGGGGTCCTTTGGTTAACCTCCGTGGGGTCCTTGAGGTGATCTACAAAGGGTGGGAGCGTGTGGGTGGGGGAGGGCCTTATTCACTCAGATTTGTCTCTCAGCGGTTCCCCGCTGAACAATGTTCTCAATTGTAGTGAACGCGAGCTCAAAGTCTCACCACCCCCCCCCCCTAACCCACTCAATTCGAATTGGGTTTCAAAAAAAGAAAATCCTGGGAATTAAAATGGTAAAAGTGACCTTGAAGCTGTGGGATTACCGTTAATGTTCCAACCGGTTCACTCACGCCCCTCTAGGGGAGGAAACCCGCCGCCCTTACCCGGGTCTGGGCCTACACGTGACTCCTGTCCCACCCTGAACGCGGTCGACTCTTAACTGGCCCCTCTGAAGTGAGGCGTCACTCACCTGGATGGGCAATGGGGGATGGGCAACAAATGTCTGCCCGCATCCTGAAAATAAATAACAAAAAGGGACAGATGATGAGTATTACAAAAAATCTGAGGGGATGCCTAAGTTTTGAGAAGGCCTCATCACCAACCGTGACCCCCATTCTTTTTATTGCGTTTTATTACGCACCCTTTTGTCTCTATTTGGTTAACACAATGCTGGCTTTAGGTGTTTCTTATTCCCACAGCAAGATAACTCTGTGCTCACTCAGCTCAGCCAGCGAGGTTACCATGGCACCCGCTCATGCTGGCAGGGCATAGTGGGCAAAGTCGACCTCTCCCGTTCCTTTTACCCCGTTTTCTCCTGAAGATGCTGACGCATGCTGGGGTACAGCCACACAGGAGCCTCCAGCACCTCATCCCAGCCACCATTCTTCGCCTGTAGAACCTAGGCAGTGAATGCCAACTATTTGACCATGGGGGGCATCATGGTTGAACCCGGTGTTGTCCTTCTTTGAAATAGACACACACACATATGCACAATCTCACACACGCAGACACGCATGTGCACAGTCTCGCACGCACACACAATGTTCCCACAAGTTTTTTTTTGGGTGCGCGGGCCCTTTAAGGGGCTGCGGGGGCCCTTTAAGGGGCTGCGGGGCCCATTCAAACTTCCGCGCATGCCCGGTTTTTCCATTGAGAAGCCGGCAAGCGGCCTGTGCGGGAGTTTAGAACATAAGAACATAAGAAATAGGAGCAGGAGTCGGCCATTTGGCCCTTCGAGCCTACTTCGCCATTCAATAAGATCATGGATGATCTTCTACCTCAACTCCACTTTCCCCGCCCGATCCCCATATCCCTTGATTCCCTTAATATCCAAAAATCTAGCGATCTCTGTCTTGAATATACTCAACGACTGAGCATCCACAGCCCTCTGGGGTAGAGAATTCCAAAGATTCACCACCCTCTGAGTGAAGAAATTTCTCCTCATCTCAGTCCTAAATGGCCGACCCCTTATCTGAGACTGTGACCCCTGGTTCTAGACTCCCCAGCCAGGGGAAACATCTACCCTGTCAAGCCCTGTAAGAATTTTGTATGTTTCAATGAGATCACCTCTCATTCTTCTAAACTCTAGAGAATATAGGCCTAGTCTATTCAATCTCTCCTCATAGGACAATCCCCCCATCCCAGGGATACTCCAGGTGTGGTCTCACCAGGGCCCTATATAATTGCAGTAAGCTTCAGACAGCTGCATGGCCGCAGGCTGCACAGCTTAATGGGAACATTGCAAACGTATATACACAGTCTCACGCACGCGCAAGCATATACATATGTTCATGCATGCATGCAGACTCACATAGACACAGTCTCAAACACGCAGACACGCATATACAGTCAAACACACAGACACGCACAAACACACACACACACACACATTCAGCCAGTGCTAGTGGACAGTGACCAGTTACAGTGACACCCCCTTGCGTGGGGGGAACTGAGACAAATTCGGAGCACTCCCACAGCCAGTCTGGCTGAGATCAGGACAGATGGTTTTGGGACCGCATCACTTGGCGCATGGTGGAGCCTCACAGCTCTTGTCGGACATCCGGGGCAAGCCGCCCTGGTGTGAATGCCAGGATTCGCCCGCTCTGCTGCTAACCCCGCGGGAGCCTGGGAGGTCAAGAGAGGGGGAGGTCACCTCACAATGTAAGCGGGTGCCCATAGGGCGCCTCTCAGGCCCCTGCCTGCCTGGAGAGGCCGAGACTCCCAGCAGAAGGCCAGCCTCTTTTGAGGCGTGATAGTTGCTGGGGCCACCCCCTGCCCCCAACAACAGAAACAAATACTTGGATGCCTCGTGGCCCTCCTTGGAAGGGGCCGGAATAATCTTTAAAAATATGTTAAATCTTTTGGGCAGGTTCCAGGCCCCAGTCTCGAGCCTGAAGCTCCAAACTGGGCCCTGGGTCGGTCGTTGGATGGCCCAATACATCTGGTCCCGCTCGGCATCCCAGGCTGCCACTCTACTGCCAGGCTTTGGATGATAGACCTCCTGGTCTGGGACTCCCCGCCCCAGCCAAGTCCCCCCAGCCTCCTAAGCCACTGACCATGTTTGGGTGCGTAGAGGCTCCTTCCCTTATAAGGCCCAGTGGACATTGCCGAGCAAGGCCCAAATCCCACGTATCCTAGTCCAGGCCTAATTTGTGTCTCTTCTGCTGGACTCCTGCCCGAATTATGGCAGAACTGTGCCGGAACCGGTGTGCGAATTTCCAGCCCCCTCCCTCCATCGCCCCCAACACCGTTGCCATGGGAAACAGGTGTAGAGATTTTTTTTTTTTGCAAGCGCTCTAGATCCCCATTTTTATCGACACGAGGACGATGAGTTTCCAGTGAGTGAGCTCCGCGAGCTTTTGGTCAGAAACATTGAGAAACAGCTAAAAAAGATCTTTTCAGGGAGCGGGGGGCGGGGGGCGGGGTAATCCCGCGGTGCGTCACTCCCGGCGAGATTACATCGGCGGAAATCGCTGGTACGCTGTCGAATTTTCCGTTTGACGGATTCGCAATTTCCCTGAATGCTCTCCCCTCCGACCGCCCCTATCCACCGTCATTGGCAGCTTGCTCGGTCCCCGTCATCCGCCCCCCCCCCTACTATTATTTAAAAAAAGAAGCAAAGACCCAATTAATACAAGAAGGCCCACCTTCACCCCACACCGACGCCCCCCCCCCCCCGCCACCGCCAAGCCCCCCGCCCCGCCACGTTGAGCTAAGCCTTTCTCTATCAACCGTCAACCAGTGATATAGCTTGAGGCCAAAACCTGAACCGTTGAGGCACCTGGATTCTTCCTGTAGCTCATCGAGCAAGCCTTCTGCTATCGAAACCTGAACTCAGGCCCCAATCTTTGGCACCATGCCACTATACCACTCAAATTCAGCATCCGAGATCCCTGATCTCGGTAGCAAAGTTACGATTGGCAATGACGCGGAGGCTGAAATTAATATACAATTTCTTAAAATAAGATTAGCGCAAAAAAAAAAAATAATCCCAGGGGCCAATGCAGCCCTCGGAAACCCGCTGGGGACCTTGTTTGGGGGATAGTGTAACGCTCAATTTGGTTTTTCTTTTGTTCTGCACGGGAAAAGATTTGAAACATTACACCAATCTCTAAATAAAATATAAAGGATGTTGTTAGACTATTAACGGCAACCAGGGAACGTGGGTTAAGCAATCGAGATACGCGGGACCTTCACGCTGAGGTCACCACAGAGGTCCTTTACGGAGGTTAAATCAGCCAAAGATGGGCAAGAAAGGAAGAGGCTATTAGCACGTGAAGCTGGAATGAAGGCTTTCTCCACCCTCCCACCCCCTTCACATAATCTGTTACATCTTCTTGTTCTCAATGTGTTCCATCTGTTTCGTTTCCTGGTTTGGGGGAGGAGGGAGGGAGTGTCCATCAGATTAATATTCAGCGTAAAGGAAGTGATTGAGCGAAGGTGTTTCTGATGATAGTCAATTGCCAAACAGTGACAGAAGAATGTTGCCTTGGAGAATTCGGAGGTGAAAATAGGCTCACTCACTGAGCGGGGTCCAGAAGCTCGATCAACCTGGCGGCATCACATCACGAGCCAACATTCCTGATCATTTTTCCGCGTAGATGACTGACAGATACAATGCCAGAAAGCTCAACTCTCCGCTGGGGGGGGAACCAACATCCAACCCCTCCCACCCACCCTCCGCTTCGAGTATCAGTCTTGACCGGCAACTAAACTTGACTTTCTCAGGTGGAGAGAAGGGAAGCCTGCCCGATCTAGAGGGCTGGTTGTTGGGAGATGAGGGGAGTAAGGAAAGGGAGGGCTAAGCCTAACGGGAAAAAGGAAAGCCTTTCTATCGTTGCCTTGGGGCGAGCAGGTTGACCAACAAGGCCACTGTTAGCATCTCTGGAGTAGTCCGTTCGTTGGGTGGTCTTTGAATCATATCTTCTAACTTGTTAGAAGTGGTGGGGGTGGGGGGAGGTGGGTGGAGATGAAGGCTATGACTCACACTGGAAGCTTCCACTCGCAGAGCAAGGGCGCACTGCAAAGGATTCCCTTATTGCCATTCCATTTGGATACATGTTGGTGTTGGTGCCAATGCATGGGATTGGCATGGAGCGTACCTGCGTGCGTTTGTGCATGGGTGCCTCTGTGCACACACGTGTGTGTGTGTGTGTGTGTGTGTGTGCAATGAGTTTGTGAGTGAGGGAAGAGCCACCTGAATAAGCAGATAGCATGGTCCTCCCCGATTAGTTCAGTGGATCAACCATGGTATGGTGTGATACCAATAGATCGCGGTGCGGTAGCATAGTGGTCATGTTACTGGCACTAGTAAACCAGTAGGCCTGGAGACATGAATTCCAATCCCACCGCGGCAGCTGTGGAATTTAAATTTAATTAAATAAATCTGGAATTAAAAAGCTAATATCAGTAATGGTGACCATGAAACTACCGGATTGTTGTAAAAAACCCATCTGGTTCACTAATGTCCTTCAGGGAAGGAAATCTGCCATCCTTACCCGGTCTGGCCTCTGTGTGACTCCAGATCCACAGCAATGTGGTTGACTCTTAACCTCCCTCTAGCAAGCCACTCAGTTGTATAAAGCGGCGCGCCACCACCTTCTCGAGGGCAATTAGGGATGGGCAATAAATGCCGGTCTTGCCAGCGGCGCCCACGTCAAGTGACTGAATTTTTTAAAAAGGACCTGCTTTGCGCCCAGGCTGCGATGCCCCGTCTGATCTCAGTTTGGGCGCTACAATTGGTCTCAAACCCCAGGCAGGTGACAAAATTCAGCCAGAGTTCCTGCTTCCGATCACTATCCCTCTTGGAAAGTGCGTTGGGATGAGGACAGGATTGGGCCTGACTCTGATGGCCCACCATAGTCAAGCGGCCAGCTCCAACACTCACTGTATAAGGTCACCAATGAGGAAGGGGCCACTTGGTTGAGGTAGCAGAGCTATGTAATCTGAGCCCATTTTCTTGCTCTTCTCCCATGTTCTTTCATATTCTTTTAGTTTAATTGTTTCCGCCCCCCCCCCCCCCCCCCCCCCCACCCTGACATTATTCTGATGGAGGCCTGACCAAGGCTACTGCCAACCTACTGGCACCTCACTCAAGTCGTCATTTTTCACATGTGACCCTTAGGCAGTGAATGTCAGCGGGCTATTTGACTATGGAGGGTGTCACAGACAAGCCCGATCCCGTTTTCACTTGACTGCTTCCTGGGATGGGGGGATTGTCCTATGAGAAGAGATTGAGGAGACTAGGCCTATATTTCCTCGAGTTTAGAAGAATGAGAGGTGATCTCATTAAAACATATAAAATTCTTACGGGGCTTGACAGGGTAGATGCAGGGAGGATGTTTCCCCTGGCTGGAGAGTCTATAACTAGTGGTCATAGTCTCAGTATAAGGGGTCGGTCATTTAGGACTGAGATGAGAAGAAATTCCTTCCCTCAAAGAGGTGGTGAATCTTTGGAATTCTCTACCCCAGAGGGCTGTGGATGCTCAGTCGTTGAGTATATTCAAGGCTGAGATCGATAGATTTTTGGATATTAAGGGAATCAAGGGAGATGGGGATAGTGCGGGAAGGTGGAGTTGAGGTAGAAGATCAGCCATGATCTTATTGAATGGCGGAGCAGGCTCGAGGGGCTCCTAATTCTTATGTTCTTATGAGCTCAGGAATGGCCACCTTGGCCGATTGTCCCATTGTTACCCAAGGGGCTGTGAGGCCAGTGTTAGGGTCCCCGACTGTTGTCCTAGCTCAGCACAGCCATCTCTTGAATTAAATTAATATTTCTTTGGTAATCCATGATTTGTGTCTTATCAATGTTTAACAGGGGAAGGGAGGTCATAGGATGTCACACCATCAACCATCCTATTTTCAATTGCCTTGGCAATGGCCATTTGAGATGAATACCCAGCATCGCCCTCGCTGAGGCGAGCTCTCATTTATTTGAAGAAATTAGAATCTAAATTAAAATTTGAATTAATTATTACAACCCATATAAATTTTTAGTGGCTATTATAGCTCGCAACCAGCAACGTGTTGTAAGGATGGGATTCAGGCTGGTATTCAGGGCTAGGGGAGCGGGTTTCTGTCGAATCCATAAAGTACCTGATCCCGACCTGTGACTCATGGCCTCTGCGGGTAATGTTGGGATGTTCTGATTAACATGGGTTAATTGGGAGGTTCGATGAAGGGCCCTTTTGATATCGGAGCGAGGAGCCCCAGAAAATAACCCGTGTGAAATCTTTGGGAAGGAGAGAGCGATTGGCATTGTATCTAACATCTGCGTACCTGTGCACCACACCTGCGCTGTCATGAGGCTGTTTAAAGGGATGAACAGATGTTGAGGCTGATGTGCTTGTTCGCACATGTTACGCTCATAATCAGTTGCTAGAACACATGGGTGGCTGGAGCTGGCTGTACTGTGTCATGTATGTGCTGGGCAGGTGTCACATGTGTTAATGTCATCTCCATGTGACAATGTTTCATAGTTTGAGGACATGACAGAGCTTTACTCTGTATCTAATCCGTGCTGTCCCTGCCCTGGGAGTGTTTGATGGGACAGTGTAGAGGGAGCTTTACTCTGTATCTAACCCGTGCTGTACCTGCCCTGGGAGTGTTTGATGGGACAGTGTAGAGGGAACTTTACTCTGTATCTAACCCGTGCTGTACCTGCCCTAGGAGTGTTTGATGGGACAGTGTAGAGGGAGCTTTACTCTGTATCTAACCCGTGCTGTACCTGCCCTGGGAGTGTTTGATGGGACAGTGTAGAGGGAGCTTTACTCTGTATCTAACCCGTGCTGTACCTGCCCTGGGAGTGTTTGATGGGTCAGTGTAGAGGGAGCTTTACTCTGTATCTAACCCCGTGCTTTACCTGCCCTGGGAGTGTTTGATGAGACAGTGTAGAAGGAGCTTTACTCTGTATCTAACCCCGTGCTGTACCTGCCCTGGGAGTGTTTGATGGGACAGTGTAGAGGGAGCTTTACTCTGTATCTAACCCGTGCTGTACCTGCCCTGGGAGTGTTTGATGAGACAGTGTAGAAGGAGCTTTACTCTGTATCTAACCCCGTGCTGTACCTGCCCTGGGAGTGTTTGATGGGACAGTGTAGAGGGAGCTTTACTCTGTATCTAACCCCGTGCTGTACCTGCCCTGGGAGTGTTTGATGGGACAGTGTAGAGGGAGCATTACTCTGTATCTAACCCCGTGCTGTACCTGCCCTGGGAGTGTTTGATGGGACAGTGTAGAGGGAGCTTTACTCTGAATCTAACCCCATGCTGTACCTGCCCTGGGAGTGTTTGATGGGACAGTGTAGAGGGAGCTTTACTCTGTATCTAACCCGTGCTGTCCCTGCCCTGGGAGTGTTTGACACTGATGTCGGGTTCCAATTCCTAGCACTAATGGCCAGGTATTTCCTTGGAGCTGCTCCCGTTCTGCGCCGTAACTTTGCCGGAAGTGCGGGGGATATCCCGGTGAGGTTTTTTCCGGCGGAGCGGGAATGTCTCAGGGGGAAAGTCACCCGTAGTACCGTTCATCTCAAATGAGCTCAAAATGCACCAACAATGTTTTCTTAGTGACTAATATATTGAGGAAAGGCAACCCCTCTCTCTGCTGACTGTGACGGGAGGATTGAGGACTGAGTTTCCCTTCCAAGGCCGCCTACCATTGAACCAATCTGACTTCCATTCTGGTACCATTGTGTTTAGGGACACAAGGATTTCATCACCTCCCACATGAAAGAAAGAAAGAGTTGCATTTATATAGCGCCTTTCACGACCTCAAGATGTCCCAGAGCGCTTTACAGCCAATGAAATACTTTCTGAAGTGTCGTCACTGTTGTAAAGTAGGAAATGCGGCAGCCCATTTGCGCATAGCAAGCTCCCACAAACAGCAATGTGATATTGACCAGATAATCTTTTTTTAGTGACGTTGGTTGAGGGATAAATATTGGCCCCAGGACACCGGGGAGAACTCCCCTGCTCTTCTTCGAACTACTGTCCATGGGATCTTTTATGTCCACTCGAGAGAGCAGATGGGGCCTCAGTTTAACGTCTCAGCGAAAGACGGCACCTCCGACAGTGCTGCACTCCCTCAGCACTGCACTGGGAGTGTCAGCCTAGGTTTTTGAGCTCAAGTCTCTGGGATTCGAACCCACGACCTTCTGACTTTTTATCATTGTGAACACCTCGATGAGATCACCCCTCAACCTTCTAAACTCAAGGGGTATACACGCCTTGCGTGTGTGACCCTTGTGTTTGAATAGCCTGCTGACAGTCATTGTCTAGGCTCCCACGTGAATAATGGCCACTTGGGGGAGGTACTGGAGAGGGCCCAGTGCTTGTGCAACTGTAGCCCAACTAACACAGTGTCAGCCGTGGCTCAGTGAGCAGCACTCTTTCCTGGTTTAGAAGGTCGCGGGTTCGAGTCCCACTCCAGAGACTTGAGCCCATAATCTAGGCTGACACTCCCGTGCCAGCACTGAGGGAGTGCTGCACTGTCAGAGGTGCCGTCTTTCAGATGAAACGCTAAACCAAGGCCCCGTCTGCTAAATATCCCGCGACACTATTGGAAGAAGAGCAGGGGGGAGTTCTCCCCGGTGTCCTGTGGCCAATATTTATCCCTCAACCAACATCACTAAAAACAGATGATCTGGTCATTATCACATTGCTGTTTGTGGGAGCTTGCTGTGCGCAAATGGGCTGCCGCGTTTCCTGCATTACAACAGTGACTACACTTGAAAAAGTACTTCATTGGCTGTAAAGCGCTTTGGGACGTCCTGAGGTCGTGAAAGGCGCTGTAGAAATGCAAATCTATTCTTTCAATCAATGGGGGGAAAATTATATTGAGATCGGTTTCAGACGCCCGAACTGGGAACCCTGAGCCTCGTCCCATTTTGGTCCTCGGACCTCGTCCTAATATTACCGTCGAGCCGCAGACGCCTGTCGGGCCTCCAGAGGCAGTTCCTTGGTTTCACGGAGACCAATTGGGACCTGTTACCGTGCCAGCAGTGGCCCTCAGGTGTGTGCTGAGGGGTCGGGGGTCGGGGGTCGGGGGTCGGGGGCGGGGGCGAGGGGTAACGGAGAATGGGAGGGTGGGTGTAAGCCCGGTCCAGCCAGCGGCCTACAGTAGCACACTCCTGGCTCCACCTTTGGTGGGGGCCTCCAGCCCTCCCTGGTTAGGCCGCAAGGAGACCAGGAAAACCTTAGGGGCCGTGGGGGGGGGGGCATGCCCGACTGCACAGAGCTGACGAAGGGGGGTCTTTAAACAGGCATTAGCCCCTCATTAGCATATGCAAGGGACCTAACTCCTGCTTAAGGCGGACGCTACAGACGCCTGAATATCGTCCCACCCCAAATGATGGTGGCCGAATTTCAGGCGTCCTTGGGGAGTGGGACATTGCCCACCGATATTGGACCTTTTTGCACCCCCCCCCTGGAAAATGGGGGCAAGAAGGTCTAATTTCGCTCCCAATTCTTTTCGGATAGGAGGAATGCGGAGGAGAGAACTGGCAGAAATGATCAGGCGCATAGAATGAGCGATTTTTCTGTAAACTGGTTCATAAGACGACACGAATGTGCACAAAATGATTCGTTTGGTCACCTCCACCTCTGTTTAAGTAACGGAATCCACAGCATTGTAGAATGTAGAGGAATCTGCTCATAAGGGGGGTCATTCCATGAGTCTCTTCTGTCAGTGCCTGGCCTCACTAGCGGCGGGCGCAGGTCCGGAGAGCTGGGCTCTGGCGTCACATCATTCTCTCCGCCGCGCGCTGGCCTCTCGTGAAGATCTGGCAGGCTGCAACAGGGCCTCGTGGAACGAACTCCACTTATAGCAGGAGGACCTCGGTGTCCCAGTTTCTTAACTGTGCGGCCGAATGGAATAACAGTCCTTTTTATATTGAAATTATGGCGACACTTGGGAGCCCTTGCTCTTCAGGCCTAGCCTGGGGGAAGAAGGGCTCCTGATCGTTGGAAGCTGACACCACCAGTCTCCAATGGTTAAGCCTCTGCTTTGAGCATTGAGCAAATTTCTTCAATTCCAATATAAAAGCGTTCATTCCAGTTCATCCGCAGGAAACTCCGAATCTCAGATGAAGTCCATTAATCAGTTTCGGGGTCGTGGTCCAGAGGCCTGGACGAATGATCCAGAGACGTGAGTTCAAATCCCACCACGGCAGCAGGGGGAATTTAAATTCAATTAATTCAATAAATCTGGAATAAAAAGCTAGTGTCAATAACGGTGACCATGAAACTACCGGATTGTCGTAAAAACCCCATCTGGTTCACTAATGTCCTTTTAGGGAAGGAAATCTACCATCCTTACCCGGTCTGGCTGATATGTGACTGCAGACCCCACAGCAATGTGGTTGACACTTAACTGTCCCTCTGAAATGGCCGAGCGAGCCACTCGCTTGTACTCAAGAAGGCGGCTTCTTGAGGGCAATTAGGGGTGGGCAATAAATGCCGGCCTTACCGGCGTCGCCCACATCCCATGAATGAATTAAAAAAAAAAATCGCCATGCTGACCCGAAACTGATTTGTGTAATTCACTGAGATTGACTCTTTCCGATACCAGGATGTGAATGTGTTGCATTTCCCCCCCCAGTCGGTTCACTCAGTCACCCAGCTCCACTGATGATGCTATTTTCTTGTGAGGTTATACGCTCTCGTGCACCCATGGAACTGCGATAGTTTGGAATAGCAGGATGATTTTAAAAAGGAAAATCAGCATCGTGCCGTCAAAAGTCAGATTGTGCCAACCCTGGTATGTGCTGGTTATGTTCCCGGTACGATAATGTAGCGGTTATGCTACTGGATCAGAAGTCTAACAGGCCTGCACTAAGAGTTCAAATCCTACCAGGGCAGTTTGCGATTTTTGTATACAATTTATTCCCAAAAAATTCTAGAAATTAAGAAGCTGGGATCGGTGAAAGTGACCGTGAAGCTGTCAGATTGTCGTTAAACTGGTTCGCTACCGTCCCTTTAGGGAAGGAGAGCTGCCGTCCTTACCCGGTGTGGGCCTATATGTGACTCTAGTCCCACACCAACGTGGTTGACTCTAAACTGCCCCTCTGACGTGGCCTTGCAAGCTACTCAGTTATATCAAAAACTGCTACAAAGGATATAGACTGCAGCGGTTCAAGATAGGAGGCCCACCACCACCTTCTCAGGGCAACTAGGCCTTGAGCCAGCCAGGACCGTCCTTGTTATCAAAGATTAGAGAACATTAAACATGCAATCTGTACCATATCCCACTCAACATAGATAGGGAATTCTATTTTTTTTTCAAAGAGGCAATTTCTAATAATTATTGAGTCCCCTTTATCAGAAACCTTCCGTTGTGACTTTCTTGTCAAGTAGAATATGTGACCGGATGACATCATAGGGCAAAAGGTCACATGACTTTATCATTGGCGCAGTCTGCTGAGATCCGGACATGGCATATAAGGGGGGCATTGTGAGAGGCCAGGGTCCCAGCAATGGAGTCTTGTTCGACAGGAGTGTGGATTGGAGAAACGGGCGTGGAGGGCAGCGTGGACAATTCGCAACGCTCCTGAATTTCCGGTCACGGGAATCAATAAACCTGAAAAAATCAGGAGCGCCAGGTTTCCCGGTCCACATTTCCATCCAGTTAGACTCATGGAAAGCTACCCTGGGATTCATCTCTCGATTGGCAAGCCAGTGAGAAATAAGGGCGAGGAGGGGCGGGGGGGGGGGGAAAGAATTCCCTTTTTCCGAGTTGGTTTTCCTACCGATTCCTGAGAATCTGGTGTGCTACTGGCAGGCTGCCCACATTCCCAAACCCCTCCCCATCCCCTCTCCACACTCCACATCCCAACATCTGCTAAGAAAAGCTTACCGACACCTCCCAGTCGAGAGTCCTGCCCTCTGGCATTGTAGGTAGCAGACTGCCCATTGGCTTATACTTCTCTCACTTTGGCTATTTGCCAACTGATACGGGTTTTACTCGAAAAGAGGGTAGAGCTGAGTTGCACCACTTTTCCCCATTCATTGCAGCAATATTAAGTGATAGTATTATTTACGTTTAGTAAATTATTGAACTGACGCCATTCACGGGCATAGTGCATGACCTCGCCTCAAAAGGTTGGTCTTAAATCCCTGTACAGCTCATAACCTAAAATTAACGATTAATTTCCATTCTGAATGCCATCTCATAGGACCCCCAAAGAGCCCACGATCTTGTACCAAAGTATGAAGAGGGTATGTATTCTCTCAGCGAGCTCTTGCACAAGAAGCAGACGCATTCATACATGCAAAGGTCGATGTTTGCTCATTGAATCATTCCGTCCCCCCCCAAACTGGATGGCCAACACTGACGCTGTTGCAATTTAAAAAAAAAAAAATCTGATGACGTAAAACCTGCACGACTTTCCCTTTAATATACGCCAGCGTCATTGCAAAATAAAAAACCTGTGGAAAGGAGGAGACTTTGAGATGTCCTGTTTGAAGTTTCATGGGTACAGTTGATCCAGGCAAATTGCTCGTAGCGGCAAAGGGTTCAAACATAGAAACATAGGAGCAGGAGTAGGCCATTCGGCCCTTCGAGCCTGCTCCGCCGTTCAATATGAACATGGCTGATCCTCTATCTCAATACCATATTCCCGCTCTCTCCCCATACCCCTTGATGCCTTTTGTGTCTAGAAATCTATCTATCTCCTTCTTAAATATATTCAGTGACTTGGCCTCCACAGCCTTCTGGGGTAGAGAATTCCACAGGTTCACCACCCTCTGAGTGAAGAAATTTCTCCTCATCTCAGTCCTAAATGTCCTACCCCGTATCCTGAGACTGTGCCCCCTCGTTCTAGACCCCCCCCCAGCCAGGGGAAACATCCTCCCTGCATCCAGTCTGTCTAGCCCTGTCAGAATTTTACACGTTAATAATTAGGAAGTTGGGACAAGAAAGGGATGTCAGACAGACCTTTTTCACCCAAAGGGTAATGAGTTATGGAATAACTTACCAATGAAGGCCTTTGAAGTGAACCATAGAAGCATAGTATCTTACAGTGCAGAGGGAGGCCATTCGGTCCATCTTGCTGGTGCCGGCTCTTTGAAAGAGCTCTCCAATTAGTCCCACACCCACCCCTGCTTTTTCCCCATAGCCCAGCAAATTTTTCCTTTTCAAGTATGTATCCAGTTCCCTTTAGAGACTTACCATTGAATCTGCTTTCACTGCCCTTCCAGATCGCAACAACTCGCTGAGTAAAAAAAAAATTCTCCTCATCTCCCCCCTGGCTCTTTTGCCAATTATCTTCAATCTGTGTCCTCTGGTTACCGACCCTCCTGCCAGTGGAAACAGTTTCTTCCTTATCTACTCTATCAAAACATCTCATAATTTTGAACGCCTCTGTTAAATCTCCCCTTGACCTTCTCTGCTCCGAGGAGAACCATCCCAGTTTCTCTAGTCTCGCCACGTAATTGAAGTCCCCTCATCCCTGGTACCATCCTGGAAAATCTCCTCTGCACCCTCTCTCAGGCCTTGACATCATCAGGGAACCAGAGACATCAAATGTTGATCTCCAAGAATATCAGGAATTATCGGTGGTGATTTTTTGGTTGTTGTTGAGAGAGTGCTGATGCCCAGGTAGTCCTTCCGTCAGACGCCTCACTTAAGATACAAAAACTGCAGGTAGAGTCTAATAATTGGCTTTGAATGTTGCCAAGGACAACTGACGCATCTTAAAGGGACAGTTGCTGCAGAGTCATGGAAAGAGGTCCTGCTTTAGGCCTACAGCAGCCAAGATTTGGTAGCATTGTTCGATGGCTGAAGATAGCACGGTTCACACCAATGCAGCTCACACGTCCACTTCAATCGCCGTTGCCAACGGTGGCACAAAGGGAAGACGCAAGTGGGGAATAAAAGCAGGAAACGCTTGAAAAACACTCAGCAGGTCGGGCAGCATCTGTGGAGAGAGAGAAAAAAAACAAAGAGTTAAACGTTTCAGGTTGTTGACCTCTCTCTCTCGTCAGAACGGTTCTAATCGTAGGTCACCGACCCGGAATCGTTAACTCTTTGTTTCTCTCTCCGCAGAGGCTGAGTTTTTTCCAGCATTTTTCTGTTTTTATTTCAGATTTCCAGCATCCGCAGTCTCTTGCTTTTGAAGACCCGAGTGGCTCAGAATGTTAGGTGGCTGAGTGGGTGCCTTACCATTATTTAATAGCGAGAAGTCGCACAACACCAGGTTATAGTCCAACAGTTTTATTTGAAATCACAAGCTTTCGGAGCGCTGCTCCTTTGTTCACTTCACCTGACGAAGGAGCAGCGCTCCGAAAGCTTGTGATTTCGAATAAAGCTGTTGGACTATAACCTGGTGTTGTGCGACTTCTCACATTTGTCCACCCCAGTCCAACACCGGCATCTCCACATCATTATTTAATAGAGAAATGCATTATACTGACCGACCGCAGCGAAGGACCCCTGTTGTTCCTCCATATTAAGGTGTGTTGCGGCGGCTGTTTCCTGCCACAGATTAAGAGATAAAAACTGAATTCAGATCTTTGGAATTGATTTTTGAAATGAACTCGCCGCACTGAGTTTCGACGTGCAGTGAAACTTTCCAGGCCAATTTGAGACAAATGCTGGTGAGCTCGTCTGTACTGTGATGTCTATCAGAATGAAACACTGCTACACACTTCAATATGGTCGCTGAAGAGTCTGGATCTTGCTTGAAAGACGGACCATATTTTGGAATTGCACGTTGAAAGTGAAGGACCAATTCCTTGCCTGTAGGAGGTGACCAGAATTTATATATTGAAAACAAAGAATTTCTTGGGGGTGGGTGGTGGGGGGGGGGGGGGAAACCTTCATAATTTAAAACTTAACAGTTTTGTCAACCAAATTTAATTGGACGTAAGCATGCTTGTATCTCTGACAATGGTCATTTAGAGGTCCAATTTTATGCCTGAAGAGCGAAATATGGTCTATGGTCATATTAATTATTACAATTCTGATAATCGCTAGCTTATGGGGTTAGCTTTATGTTATATTTCAGATCTTAATACGAAGCTCAAGAACTTTCCACAGTTTCTAAAAGCACAGAGGTCGAAAGTTCCACTGGTCCCAGATCCAGGACCCAATTGTTAAATCAACGACATATATCTCCCCCCCGCCCCCCCAAAAAAAAACCCCAAGAAAAAGCAAATGGAATATTGCTGCGTTGCAGTCATGGTATTTGATTTCTGCTGGCGGAGCTGGCCAATGTGTCTCTGCGCTAGACTGTCAGTGACCTCTAGTGTTAGATGTTGATTCCGATTGCGGTCCAGCACTAAGATCCAGTAGATTTATCTCTTCCAGTGTGACCTCTTGCCAGGTTCCTGGGACCAGTGAGATCCTGAATAAAAAAGTAATTCAACCTCTGTAATTAGTGGGTCATGTTGAATAGGTTTGAAGTGCACTGTGACACACAAAGTCATTCTCTTTTGCTGTGGAGGTAATAATCAGTAGCCGAGTACTCGTCTGAAACCGATTGAAATGAGTCCTGGCAAATTGTCCTCAGTATAAGAATGGGCCGTAGGATATGTTCAGTGTGATATTTGCTGCAGTTTTCTGCTTCATTCCCTTTGCCTTGCGCATTCTTTATTTATTTCCCATTGAGAGATTCCTATCTCCATCTAGCTTCCTTCAGCAAGGATGACCAAGGTAGTCAAGGTTGCGGACTTATCTGACACCTTTTAGTGTCCCCATGGAGGACTGTGTCTCGACCACTCTGTCTCACCAAAGTCATTCCATTGCATTTTCTGCTATGTCAACGATTCCATACTGCACCATTCCCACCGTCTCATCGGTGCTATACTGGGCCATACTATACCATTCTTATTACTGTCTCACCAATGCTTTACTAGTTCAGTGTCCACATGGCATATCATTGCAATCTATTACCAGAAATGGTCCAAGGGGTTGCCCGGTAGTTACGAGGTTCGAGTGTCAGAATTCCGTGGCAGGGATGTCTCAGAACGAATCCAATAGTTAGTACCCCAGAGGTAGGACATCTAGGAGAGGTGACCAGTAGATATTATGCTAGAAGTTGATTCTCCCATCTAGGAAAGGTGCCAGGATTGATCAGTAGATAGTGGGTCATGTTGAATAGGTTTGATGTGCACTGTGAGACACAAAGTATAGGAGTCCATCATTCTATGATTCTATCTCGGAAGAATGGGTCCCGATCCCAACTTGAAGTGACATTCACATTCAGGTTTCCCCCAGATAAACTTGACTATTCTCTCCGGGCAGAGGGAACTCTTAACTCCTCAAATGTGACTCCTGGAAGATCAACCAAGGAGGCATATTGAGCATCTTCTTGGAGATAACTCCAAACACCACCCACCTTCCCCCCCCCCCACCCCCAACCCCACCACACCCCGCACTCTATCAGAAAAGGATGTGAGCCTCTAGCGTTGGGACTGCGGGGAGGGACACTGAGAAAATGAAATCACAAGAAGTTAAAGAAAAACCCCTTGAAGTTCTATCAGCAGTTTTCTTGTTCATATGTATGTGCCTTTCTGTATCGAACAAAATGCAGTGCTGTTATGTGAGCATGAATGCATGAAATAGAAGATGACTGATGTTGCCATGACTGACTCTGAGACATCTTAACTCCCTGGTAGAAGTCTCCTTCTCAGTTTTCCATAGAATTTAAGAAGGAAGTCCTCTCTGGGCAAGTACCTTAGGTGCTGACTTTAGTTGCAAGCGTTGGTGACGTGGAGGGGTGGGGGGGGGTCATCTTCTTCTGCTCCTCCTCCCAAACATGATATTGCACAGGCATTATCACATCGGTGAGACACATGGACAGTAATGGCCAAAGTGTAATCCTCCCAGAGGCACGGGATGCGAACTTCAGGGGTTGTCTGCAGTTACCAGATCACGAGACGTTGGAGAGAGGGTAGAAAAGAAGTCAACTGCAGTGTATGGATCACCCAGAGGGGTAAAAGCCTTCAAATCTCTCTCAAAGTATTGGTAGTTCAGAGAAAATCTTGTGACATATAAGGATAGTTGTGTTTTTCCTCCAGTGGGCTAGGGGGAATAATCAATTGGAACGCTGTCCCTTAGTTTCAGGATCTGGGTTAATTCCAGCCCAGACTGCTGGTGAATGAGAGGTGCTACATAGAGTCATAGAGTTATACAGCACAGAAAGAGGCCCTTCGGCCCATCGTGTCCGCACCGGCCATCAAGCCTTGTAACGAGTTTGGGACAATCTTTTATCGGGTGTGACTCGACAACACCAACTATCTGTAATTCTGCACAATTGCCACAAACCTCGGTCTCCCAAAGAGACCTCACAAATATGGTTGAGAAAGGAAAGGCGTTACAATAGTTCAGTAGGGGGGCGCTCTTCTGATGTTGGGGTTGAGGTCCATTGTTCCCGAGAGTTTAGAAGAATGAGAGGTGATCTCATTGAAACGTATAAAATTCTTACGGGGTTTGACAGGGTAGGTGCAGGGGGGATGTTTCCCCTGGCTGGGGAGTCTAGAACCAGGGGCCACAGTCTCAGAATAGGGGGTCGGCCATTTAGGACTGAGATGAGGAGAAATTTCTTCACTCAGAGGGTTGTGAATCTTTGGAATTCTCTACCCCAGAGGGCTGTGGAGGCTCAGTTGTTGAGTATATTCGAGACAGAGATCGATAGATTTTTGGATACTAAGGGAACCAAGGGATGTGGGGATAGTGCAGGAAGGTGGAGTTGAGGTAGAAGATCAGCTATGATCTTATTGAATGGCAGAGCAGGCTCGAGGGGCCAAATGGCCTATTTCTTATGTTCTTAGTAGAGGGAGCTTCAGTCCATCCTGGGAGTGCTTGATGGGGTAGTGTAGAGGGAACTTTACTCTGTATCTAACCAATGGTGTGTTTGTCATGGGACTGCTTGATATGGACACAACTGAAAAAAGTGCTGAATGTTCCATTCCCCAGAACCAATATCTCTCACACTGGTAGAACAAATTCACAAATGTTAATTATTTCTGTTAGGAGATACAAGAGTAAGAAAGTATTGCTACAATTGTACAGGGCCTTGGTGAGACCACACCTTGAGTACTGTGCACAGTTTTGGTCTCCTTATCTGAGGAAGGATATACTTGCCTTAGAGTTGGTGCAACGAAGGCTCACTAGATTGATTCTTGGGATGAGAGGGTTGTCCTGTGAGGAGAGGTTGAGTAGATTGGGCCTATACTCTCTGGAGTTTAGAAGAATGAGAGGTGATCTCATTGAAAGATATAAGATTCTGAGGGGGATTGACAGGGTAGATGCTGAGAGGTTGTTTCCCCTGGCTTGAGAGTCTAGAACTAGGGGGCATAGTCTCAGGATAAGGGGTCGGCCATTGAGGACTGCGATGAGGAGGAATTTCTTCACTCAGAGGGTTGTGAATCTTTGGAATTCTCTGCCCCAGGGGGCTGTGGATGCTGAGTCTTTGAGTATATTCAAGGCTGAGATAGATAGATTTCTGGACTCTTGGGGAATCAAGGGATATGGGGATCGGGCGGGAAAGTGGAGTTGAGGTCGAAGATCAGCCATGATCTTATTGAATGGCGGAGCAGGCTCGAGGGGCCGAATGGCCGACTCCTGCTCCTAATTCTTATGTTCTTATATTACCCACCGCTTGCCACTGCTACCTGTCATTATTGTGCTGTCTCAGTGAACAAACACTGCTGCTCCACAACTGTTGAACAGGAAGTATGTTTGGTGGCTCTGGACTGATCTTAACAGCTTTCTCCCCGTTCCCCCTTCCTCTGAAGTAAAACGGTCCTCTCTTCCATAATACAGTTTGTTAGGTACCAGGGAAGCAGGTGATCCAGAGGGGGTTTGGATATGGACTAGGTTCGAATTGAAACCTTTGACCCTTTGGAATTGGGAGTTCTGAGCATTTGAACCACCCCTTCCCGCCTCCCCCCCCCACCCCCCCGCCCCCCCCACCCTCCCCATCTGCTGGTCCAGTGAGGTCAACATTACTTCTTAATGTTGAAAGGAAATTTAACTCAATAGTTGCCTTGAAATTTATGTGGTAGGTCAGCGAATGGAAATTGGCTTCCAGGCTGGACTTTGAACCTAATTTGATGGTGAGAGAAGGGTTGGACTTTTATTGATCAAAGTAGGGGACCAACGGCCTGGAGTTTAGAATCAGTTAGAAGGCCAGTCAAGTGGACCTAGGAGCAAGCAACCAAGCAAGGCTTTGGTGGAGGAGGAGGAAGCAAGCACGAGGGAGAAGGAGAATAAAGTGGCGGCAGAAAGCGGGCGGGGGTGGGGGGGGGGGGTGGAAGAAGAGGTGATAGAGGAGGAGGAGGCAAAGGTCGTGGGGGAGGTAGAAGGGAGAATGGAAGAGGAACAGGGAGAGGTGAGAAAAGAGGTGGAAGAAGAGGGGATAAAGGATGAAGGGATGATGGAAGAGGAGCAGGGGGAGGTGAGAAAGGAGGAGGAAAAAGGGGATAGAGGAGAAGAAAAGAAAACCATGCTAAAAGAATCTACCAATCAGCGAAGAGCAATGGAAGATTGAGCCTTTGATTTTTATTTGGCGCGTGTGGGCGGGCGGGCGCGCAGACTTGTTCCAGAGAGTTACCCTTTGTCTCAGAGTCCAGCTCACTCACTCATTATTTTAGTAACTGTGCAAAAAATGCTTTCTTCTCTTCTTTCTTGAAACCCAAGGTTATGAAAAGTCGAGGAGCCTAAACAACATTGCTGGCATGAGTGGGAATGCGCTCCGATTGTCTCCTGTCACCTCGCCATTCAGCTCTCCCTGCCCACTAAGGCGGCCCCAATCACCCATTCCATCCATCTTGTAGCATGGACACAAAAGAGTGGGAAATATTTTTTTAGAGAAAAATATATATGTGTGTGTATGTATCTATATCTATATAGGTATATATAGGTATATATATATCTAGGACAATTAAAGTCATTTAAAAAAGAATACAGAACAGGAGAGATCATTGCTTGAACAATAGGCTGCATATACCAAATGATTGATGAAGAATCTGCTGACTGCTGATCGATGGAAAGATAAACTGTTTAAATTTGTGCCAAGACCTTGGCTTATTCCAGGAAAAGACCCTTCCCCCCAATTCCCTCACGCCCACCAAAACATGGACAGCAAGGTGGAATTTTCCTCGGTTTAAAAGAAAGACAAGATTATTTACGGCAACCCCCCCCTCCACTCCGCCCCACCCCAACCCCTCTCTCACCCCCGCCCCTCAAAGGGTTGAGGAAATCGGAATCACGGAGCGATGAATCTTTATGTAGGGAAGCCGCAGATTTTTTTTCCAGACCGCTATGTATTCTGTCATGACTCTTAATTAAATAAAAAAAAAGTGTACACTCAGGATATACGAGCCGTACAGACACACACAAAAAAAAACCCTAAAACCACACACACACAAAGTGGGAAACCAGTGGAAATGACTTTCTGATCCAGAGTGCAGTGGGATTTCTCTTCCCCCCCTCGCCCTCCTCCCCTTTCTTCCCCCCCCACCCCATCCTTATGCATGGAACTCCATTGCAAGCAATAAGCAAATGAATACGTTTGCCTTGGTGCATGTTGAACAATTTAAAACAAAAACGAACAAAAAAAAAATGGTTTCTTTTTTTTTAAAGAAAAAAAATATGTTCTGTCTGAAGTGGAGTGTTCGGCCTCGTCTGCTGCATGCCTGTTATGCAAGAGCGAGGTGAGATCAAAGCTGTCCCTGAGCCATTTTTTGCTCTCTTCTCTACTCACAGATAATTATAAGGACAGTCCAGTGATTTCTAGATACATGCAACTGGAGGCCGTCACGGTCAACTAGTGACCCCCATCCCCCTTCCTTCTCCAACACCTCTTTCCCCACCTCCTCTATCCCTTCTTCTTCCTCCTCCTCTATCGCCTCTCCTTGTTCCTCTTCCATTATCTTGTCTATCTCTATCCCCTCTTCTTCCTGCTCCTTTCTCACCTCTCCCTGCCCCTCTTCCATCATCCCTTCATCCTTTATCCCCTCTTCTTCCACCTCCTTTCTCACCTCTCCCTGCTCCTCTTCCATCATCCCTTTCTTCTCCTCTATCCCCTTTTTCCTCCTCCTTTCTCACCTCTCCCTGCTCCTCATCCATCATCCCTTCATCCTCTATCCCCTCTTCTTCCACCTCTTTTCTCACCTCTCCCTGTTCCTCTTCCATTCTCCCTTCTACCTCCCCACGACCTTTGCCTCCTCCTCCTCTATCACCTCTTCTTCCACCACCCCCCCCCACCCGCCTTCTGCTGCCACTTTATCCTCCTTCTCCCTCTGCTTGCTACCTCCTCCTCCTCCTCCTCCACCAAAGCCTTGCTTGCTTGCTTGCTCCTCCTCCTCCTCCTCCTCCATCTTCCTCTGACTTCCATTCCTCCCCCACCATTCCTGCTCATCTCGTTTGCTCTCTCTTCACTTTCGAGCAGGAAAACTCTTTTAAAAAAAAACAACAAAAAAAAAAGCCCCGGCCCTCCCCCCCACCCCCAACCTCCACAAACCCCGCCCCCCCCCCCCACAAAAACCTGACTTGCTGATGACAACATGGAAGAAGCAAAAGAACGAAGACAGACAACGAGGAACATGGGATTTTGTTGTGATAGTCATCCAGCAGAGGAGCCACGAGGACAGATTAGAATGCAACCCTTGTGTAGAATGGGGAAAAATGACTGGAGTAAGAAATCTTGAAAAGAGAAAAGATGTGCGGGGGAATCGAAAAAAAAAATATTATATATATTTAAAAGGTGCATTTTTCTCAGCCTCAGCATGACATTGCATGATGTACTGTAAGGATTATATTTAATGTCATATGCAAAAAAAAAATTATATTTTCCTTCCAGATTGCAAAACTCGATGAAAAATACATAAAAAAAAACAAAAAAAAAAATGAAGTTAGCCAATCGTATAAAACAGTATTATTGAAAGGATGCAGCTCTTTTTTTTCTATTTTTTAATCAGAATTAATATCAAAAAGCGTGTATATAAGAAAGGTGCCATTACTCGGTCATATTGACTGCTTTTTTCCCCTGTCTCGCTCTCTCTCTCTCTCTCTCTTTCTCTCTGTCTCTGTCTCGCTCTATTCCTCTCTCTGGCACGCTAATTAAGTAAATGGACAGTTAAAAGATTCGTTAAGTGTTACGTTGCAGATCCCGGTGATGCCTGTATTCGGAGCGCGGGCTTTCCCGAGGGCTCGCGGCTCGGGGGGCCAATGGACACTTTCCCGGCGGGATCCGTTGGCTCCTTCCATTGCAGTCAGCGAGGCTTCACACAAAGCAGGCGGAGATTCCGAGTCACAGCCCGTTAAAGGAGATATCGAAATGCTGAGAAGGTTGGAGACACGGATTGCTGGCCCCCCCCACACCCCTCACTTTCCCCCACAGATCCTACGGCCTTCGGGCTGCTAAGATGTGGAAGTGTCTTTATTCGACTGACAAGGATTCAGGCTGAGAACACCTGGAGATCTAGCAGTCTCAGCTCTGCCCGCAAGGTTCCCTGTCCAGGGAAGGGGGTTGGGGTTGGGGTGGGTGGGGGGGGTGGGGTTGACCAGGATCTGTGGAGACAGGAGCTTCTCAAAGAATTAATCCTTGTGTCAGGTCGCTTTGAGCGTTAGGGCTCAGTGAGCTCTGATATGCCATTGGCTGCAAGTCGCTAAGGGCGCCAGAAGTCCTGGTCCCCAGTTCTACTGGCTCCAAATCACTGAGGGACTCTTCTGCTTTATTGGGGAGGTTCGCTGACTGCAGATTGCTCTTTGGGTCCAGAGTTTCTCAGGTTGGACTGGGGACCCTCACTGCCCACAAGCTAAGTGTGGAGACAACTTTGGTTGCAATGCCAGTTCATTCTTTGAGGGATCAGAATTGTCAGATGTATCTCAGGTCAAAAACTTGGCATTGCCCCACCCCCACCCCCCTCCTCCCCACCCCCACACTCCATTTTGCTAACTTCAATGCTAACATCTGAGTATGAAAAACTGCAGGATTTCATAATTGGAATCAAATGCTCTGCACTGTACAGTGCAATAAAGCCTCTATCACTGTGCTGTTATATACCCACATTTATAAATAAGAACTAAACACCTCATAGTCCTGACACTCATTAGACAGGACTTTGTAGACACACACTGTGCAGTGTAATATAAAGTCCCCCAATCCTTGGGGCAGTCAATGGCTTGGGTGGCTAAGTATGTCCTCTCACCCATGGCAACTAGGTTTGAATCCAGGCAGAAGAGGTAAAGGTGCCTCTTCCTCTTGCGGGTCTAACTGCGTGACGCCGTGTTACCCGAGCTTTCACACACATGAGCTGAGTTTTCATCCAACTCTTTCCGAGGATGCAGTTCCCCCTCTTTCCGAAGGCTCCCCTTTTAATCCCCATCAGGGACGAAACCCTTCTCAAACGCATTTAGCTTTTTTTTTTTGGCATGTCAAAATACCAGTTGACGGAAGGAACACGCTCACGGGAAAGGACTGCCGTTCAGTTGAACCATTGAGATCATTTTATTCGGTGGACTTACAAGGATTAAAAACCGGGAATGTTGTGAGGCGACCAGATGGGGTTTCCCTCTCAAGCGGGGTGGGGAACGTTGCAGCGGGAATCCATCACCTTCCATTCGAACCATTCCGTATTTGTATTTTCACTGCTAATTGGGAAAGGGTTGCAATCAGAATCAAAGCAGGTCCCTCACCTGGCGCAACGCAGATATCCCATACGCACGCGAACACACACGCGCACATATACACACACTAACACGCGTGTCCGCACACGCACACGTGCGCATAAATACACACGCACACACAAAGGCACGTATATACACATACATACACATACACGCACGCAAACACGATACATGTATGTTGTTTAAAAAGGCGGTTTCCCATTCGGGCCTACCACTAAGGACAAGCCCAAGGCTCCACTGCTTTTTCTTGTCTCAGTTTGTTTAGGGGGCGGCTTACATGAGTCAGGGAATTACACTCGGCAGTCTGAGCAGAAGAATCTTTAACGCAGTCATATGACGTTTCTTTGTCCGTTGTTTTAACATAAGCATTAACCTGTTTATATTGTAGGCTATAGTGGTTTCAAATTCAATCTCCTAATCGGATATTCATGTATAATTCTATTCGGTGACATTGGCTGTGATGAGCCTACTATATTCATTGGCAGGCGAGAGACTTCTGCGTGGGGGAAGCTATTTAATAGGAAAGGGCTGACCCTTGGTAGCAGCAGACACTGACAACATTACTGGCTCAGGATATTCAATGTTCCAATCTTCTTAACATCATACACGCTCTTCCTTGTCTCGGCAGCCCCACTGCGACTCATTGCACCAGCTCCAGCGGAACCCCTTCCCTCTCTCAGTCTTCCCTCCCACCTACAATCTTCCAGTTTCCGAAACCTAAACTCGTCGTCATCTAGTTGCTACTTTCCTAATTTATCTCCTCTTCTCTTCCACTCTTTATTACCTTAACGTTGGGGGCCCTTGTCCCTTTATGTTGGGTTTTCGATTCAGAAAGAAAAATCAGTGAACTTATGGGGAACTCCATTCATGTCCGCTAAAGCCGGCAAATGCTAGAATGACCCAGCCCTTCTGCTTGAGACCCAAAGCACAACCAACTGGTCAACATAGAGCGGAGGGATGTTCTGCGAGAGCATCAAGCATTTCTGTGGAAGAGTTGAGTTTTTCTCACCCTTAAAAACATATCAAAGTACAAAGTACCTCCAGTGGTAGGTTAGTCATACTGTTAAGCAACCAATCGTCCTATCAAGTTCAAAGAAAGGATCCAAGTAGCCCAAGCTGGGCTTCTCAATAGAATAACAATAAAGGTTGCTGCAGTACTCACCTTCTGCCAACAGATGCCAGCAGCACATTGGAAAAATTAATGCCTCATATCCTAGTTAGCAAGCATGCTAGAGACATCTAGGGGTGGAAATCCATTACTTCTGCTTGAAGCCATGTTGAACTTCTGAAAATTGGATCTGGAAATTTGAACAGATTCAATAATTTCAGCATTGTAGATCTAATTATTCCACCACCCTCCATCCAAAAAGTTGTACACATATCCGTTAATGTGTCTGGTGTGATATTGGTGTTGGTATATTGGAAATATTCTTTCCTGAATGTTTAGGCCCATTGGTTGCAAAGGGCAAAGGATATCAGCAAAGTACCGAAGAGTGCAATTATTCCTTGGAGATGACTTCATTCCTTGAGGTTTAAGTGCATCTTGGAATCAGGCTCTAAAAGGGGAACTCAACTCACAGATGCTCTCCAATAATCCTCAGTGTTGTGAGGAGAGCTCACAATACCCGTCACAGATGTTTCCCTGGAGCTATTTTGCTCTTGTGTTTTATTCAGCTTCAAAAGCGAGGCGACCCGCTCAGCACATGTTTCGCGTAGTAAACTTCCTGTAAACGCCCCCTGTCCCCTCGATGTTACCAAAGGGAAATTTGCCGCATCAAACGTCTTCTCACACGTGTCCCCTCAGAAGAGTAGGGTTCAATTTTGGCTTCCCCGTTTTCAAATCCCGCCGCTACCCTACCCACCTATCTGACTAAACTTCTCCAGTCATACATTCCCACAAGCACTTCCTGTTTCTCTGCCACTTTATTATTGCTTAATCTTCCCCATTGAAGGCCAGTCCTTCTATCGCACTACCATTGACCTCTAGCTTTCTCTCCTCAAACCCCCTTCCTACTTGCCCGTCCCTTCCAAAAGGCCGTTTGAGAACCACTTCTGTTTGGCCTTGCCTTCGACGCCCCTCTCCTTCCCCACCCAAGATTTCTTCTTTAAGCTCCATGAGCTCATTTCTCAAGCCTTTCTGAGATGCTTCCCTTTCATGCGTTGAGATGCTTGCTGGCGTTAAAGCTCAGGAGAACTCAGGATGAAGAGACGCAGAGAAAGACCTCCACTCTAGAAGGATAAAGATTATGTGGGGCGGGGTGAGGGGAGGGGGGGGGAGAAAAAAACCTTCCAACTGCATTCATTGACATGGTTATCTGCTGCGGTCATGTCCTGTACATTGCGAGCAGTGGTAAATGAACCCGACACTTCTGATTTATTGAACAGTGAATGGCATCACCAGTAGCGGATCAGGTGTAACACTTAACCAGTTTGGTCTTGCCGAATTTTGCTCTGAAATATTTATGCATTTTTGAATCTTTTTAATCCCTTTTTGAATGTTTTTTCCTTTAAGCATGCCTGTGATTGGTCGGACCTGCCCTCCCCTTTGAACCTACTGAGATTTAAAAAGGAAGAAAAAAAATATTAATTAAATTAAATTGTCTGAAGTATTTTTATTCTTTGCCCTGACGCTTTCTTGCAATGGTTGTTGAAAGCGTTGTAAATGTGTACTGAGGGGGGCTGGGCACCAGGGATCCCAGGCCCATCACTGATTGGTTCATTAGCACTGGTTGGCAATCTGATCCTGATGGAGTAGGAAAGGGATACGCTGGCCATGGAGATAAGATGGACATCCTGTACCAATTGGCAACCTAGTTCTAGTCAACCAGATGCAGGGGAGCCGGGGGGAGAGGGGCATTGAAGAACGGCCATTTCCCCTTTTTTTCACTTGGGTGGGTAAAGGCTAAGTTCTTTGGAGAATAAGATGGAGGATCGATATTTCTATCGGGGGTTCTGGCCATGTAGCGTGGCGCAACACCATGGGTTGTGTTGGGGTGCAAGATTGGTGGCCATCACCACCCACTACTCGTTCTGTGGAGTTACTAGTGGTCGCTGTGTCACGGGGGAATGAAGCTCAGAGGGTTCATTGTAGGGACTGAGGAAGGAGTGGATGGGGAGGTGGGGGTAGGGGGGAGGTGGGGGGTGGGAAGGAGTCACTCCGACAAAGCTGATGTGCACACCTGCGTGACTGGCTGAAAGTGGCATTGGCAGGGACCAGGGTGAAGCCCACCTCGCTGCCCACTCACCTTAGCTACAAGTAGCACTAGTGGCCCAAGGACACAAGGGAAGAGAAAGGCAAAGAGGCGGGAGGGAAGGATAGCAGGAGTTGCACCTCAAGTTAAACAAAAAGCCCATCTCAAAGCTCACCCCCTGAGATACCCTCAGCTGTCTGCCATGTGCCCGCAACCCAAAAAAAAACGAACTCGCTTAAAAAAAATAAGGTCAATGGCGCTGTCGGAAAGCTAGCAGCCTTGTCGCCATTTCGTGGTGTTGCACCCATGGTGCGCCCTGTCTTCAGAGACGCGGGGGACAGCTAGGGGGGTTATTGGAAAATTGCGAGGGGAAAAAGCCAGGGGGAGTTGAGCTGGGGGTCTGTCAGTTAGAGGTGAGGGATCTCAGAGGGAGATCTTCCTCCAACGGCCATTTTTATCGGATTCGCAAAACCGCGCAATAACAAAGGCAATCTTCCTGCTAGGTTTACGAAGCCGCTGACGTGTGATGGATGTGGGGGAAATCTCCCCCTCTGCACTCCCCCTTTCCCCCCTCCGCACTCTCCTGCACCCCTCCCCTCCTCCGCTTCCCCTTCACCCCCCCCTCCCCACTCTCTCTCCCCTCTTCCCCGTCCCCGCCACGCTCCTCGCTTTCCCCTCCCCACCTTTGTTGGTAGAGGAGGCTCGTTGATGACCTCTTGCTCGCCCGTCTCGCCACTGCCAGCCCCTCCATCAGGACCACTTGCCCCGTCCGCTGGGCGGGCGCTGCCCCAGCGACTGAGGCCAAGGTTTGGTTGTCTCGGTGTTCACTGGCGCCCAGTGCCCTCTGTATTCTGTGTATGTGATTTCAAATTCAACCTCGACTGATATTCACGTGATATCTGTGTTGATATTTATGCAAAAATTTTTAACAGAAAGGTCATGCGCAATAATAACAAAAAATTTACAGGAAAAATGTACAAGGTATTTGTGCAATATTTTTGGGTGACATTTTATCATAAAGAAAAAATAAATGCCAGAGAATATTAACACGTGAAGCATGGCAGAGGAGTAAGTGTTTCTCTGCAGAGTTTAAAGGAACATTGCTGTTTTTTAAATATATGTTGGGTTAAATTTACAATGTACAAAAATCTGTTTGAGAACATCTTCAGAATCTTCGGACTGATCACAAATATGTTGTGTGTCTTGTTTGAATGTTTAAATCTCCCGCCTTCCCCCACCCCTTTCAGTAAATATCTCTGGGACTTTGAGGGCTCAAAGCAGAGGGCGGGAAGTAAGGTCGACCTCCTAGGCCCGAGTTCACAGTACGAGAAGCTCTCCTTAGTTTGGTGCTGTCCGAGTTCTCCCTATCCAGTGAGTAAAAGCACAAGGGGAAAAAGCTGCTCACACTTCACTAATAATTGGGCAGAGAGACCGTGAGAAGACAGTGATGGGTAGAAAGGGAATTGGGAAATGGGTCTGAATATAGAGAAGGGGACTAAGGCACAGCAATCAGACAGCATTAAAGGACCTTTACTCTACATCCAACTCTATCTCACCTGAGGAGGTTTCTTGTGGGTATAGACGGAGCTTTACTCTGTATCTAACCCCGTGCTGTACCTGCCCTGGGAGTGTTTGATGGGACAGTGTAGAGGGAGCTTTACTCTGTATCTAACCCGTGCTGTACCTGCCCTGGGAGTGTTTGATGGGACAGTGTAGAGGGAGCTTTACTCTGTATCTAACCTGTGCTGTACCTGCCCTGGGAGTGTTTGATGGGACAGTGCAGAGGGAGCTTTACTCTGTATCTAACCTGTGCTGTACCTGCCCTGGGAGTGTTTGATGGGACAGTGTAGAGGGAGCTTTACTCTGTATCTAACCTGTGCTGTACCTGCCCTGGGAGTGTTTGATGGGACAGTGCAGAGGGAGCTTTACTCTGTATCTAACCCGTGCTGTACCTGCCCTGGGAGTGTTTGATGAGGACAGTGTAGAGGGAGCTTTACTCTGTATCTAACCCATGCTGTACCTGCCCTGGGAGTGTTTGGTGGGAGTGTAGAGGGAGCTTTACTCTATATCTAACCCCGTGCTGTACCTGCCTTGGGAGTGTTTGATGGGACAGTGTAGAGGGAGCTTTACTCTGTAACCCATGCTGTACCTGCCCTGGGAGTGTTTGGTGGGAGTGTAGAGGGAGCTTTACTCTGTATCTAACCCGTGCTGTACCTGCCCTGGGAGTGTTTGATGGGACAGTGTAGAGGGAGCTTTACTCTATATCTAACCCCGTGCTGTACCTGCCCTGGGAGTGTTTGATGGGACAGTGTAGAGGGAGCTTTACTCTGTATCTAACCCGTGCTGTACCTGCTCTGGGAGTGTTTGATGGGACAGTGTAGAGGGAGCTTTACTCTGTATCTAACCCGTGCTGTACCTGCCCTGGGAGTGTTTGATGGGACAGTGTAGAGGGAGCTTTACTCTCTATCTAACCCCGTGCTGTACCTGCCCTGGGAGTGTTTGATGGGACAGTGTAGAGGGAGCTTTACTCTGTATCTGACCCGTGCTGTACCTGCCCTGGGAGTGTTTGATGGGACAGTGTAGAGGGAGCTTTACTCTGTATCTGACCCGTGCTGTACTTGCCTCCTTGAGCCCCTGCTGACACTGACTGTAGAGAAATCACCGAGACATATAGTAAAAAAAGACTACCTATCTGGTGGTCATTCCATTTCCCTGTTACAAAAGGTCCTCATTGTTTATCGTCTTTGTATAACGGGGGGCGGGAGGAAATAACCGATTGAAGAAACATGTTTTGAGGCGATCAGGAATATTTACAAGATGGTCTCCAAGTTCTTTTTGTATTAATTTGTGAGAGAGTGTCAGACATCTCAAAAAATCTGATGAATTTAAAAGCTTGCCAAAACAAAAACGAAACAAAAAAAAACACAGGTATGAACCTTTTGAGTATGGACTGTTATTTACAGCTCTTGAAATCTGTGCATGCTTTTGATTGTTCAAACATCTGCAGATAAAAAAAAACCAGTGCGAATGCCTATAAATTGAGTAGAGTTAGAGAAATGTACAGAACTGTAAAGCATTTCTTAATCACACTATTCTCTGAATAAATGGGGAAAAAAAATTACCTTGTGACGTCTTTATTTTAAATATATTTGTGGTGCTTAAAATCTATTGCATCTCCGTTTGCGACACCTCGCTCTATCTTCCATTCATGGGACTTGGTATTTAAGAAAGAGAGACTTGCATTTATATAGCGCCTTTCACGACCTCAGGACCTCTCAAAGCGCTTTACAGCCAATGAAGTACTTTTTTGAAGTGTAGTCACCGTTGTAATGTAGGAAATGCGGCAGCATGGTACAAGTCAGGAGTGTGCTGGAATACTCTCCACTTGCCTGGAGGAGTTGCAGCTCCAACAACACTCAAGAAGCTCGACACCATCCATGACAAAGCAGCCCGCTTGATCGGCACCCCATCCACCACCTTAAACATCCACTCCCTCCGCCACCGGCGCACCGTGGCTGCAGTGTGTACCATCTCCAAGATGCACTGCAGCAACTCGCCAAGGCTTCTTTGGCAGCACCTCCCAAACCCGCGACCTCTTCCACCTAGAAGGACAAGGGGCAGCAGGCGCATGGGAAGACCACCACCTCCAAGTTCCCCTCCAAGTCACACACCATCCCGACTTGGAAATATATCGGCCGTTCCTTCATCGTCGCTGGGTCAAAATCCTGGAACTCCCTCCCGAACAGCACTGTGGGAGCACCTTCACCGCAAGGACTGCAGCGGTTCAAGAAGGCGGCTCACCACCACCTTCTCAAGGGGCAATTAGGGATGGGCAATAAAGGCCGGCCTCGCCAGCGACACCCACATTCCAGGAACGAAGAAAAAAGATTTGCGCACAGCAAGCTCCCACAAACAGCAATGAGATGATGACCAGATAAGGTGCAGTGGGGTAGACTGTTGACTTTGTGTGATAGTGTGAAACGGGTGATAGCGTGTCAGCAGCCTGTTTTACACCTCCCCCCATTTTCATTTCCATTAAAAAATTTATTCGCCGGATGTGGGCGTCGCTGGCAAGGCCCAGCATTTATTGCCCATCCCGAGTTGCCCCTTGAGAAGGTGGTGGTGAGCCACTATCTTGAACCGCTGCAGTCCGTGTGGTGAAGGTGCTCCCACAGTGCTGTTAGGGAGGGAGTTCCAGGATTTTGACCCAGCGACGGTGAAGGAACGGCCGATATATTTCCAAGTCAGGATGGTGTGTACGGAAGGATAGACATGCTCAGCAGCTCGCCCCTGTTCCATTTTGACTCGGGTTGAAAACCCAACCTAGATTGGCCCCGGAGTCTCCAGGAACTGAAGATTAATCTCCAGGAAACTGCCGCGAGCAAAAGCACAGGAGAAAAAAAACCATAGGGGCGTTGAAAAGAAATTGTGTTTAAATAAAATGAGAACACTTCTGTTTATAAATATTGGAGATGGGAAAAAAGGCTGCTTGACGGACAGTCAAACATCATCCAATTGGGTAATGAAGATTCTTTCTGCTTTCCGATTGGCTGTGGGAAGGAGGGGTGCCGTGTGGATGGACGTGTCAGGCGACCAATGGCTGGGGGGCGGGGGAGGGGCGGGAGGTCATAAGAACATAAGACGTAGGAGCAGGAGTCGGTCATTTGGCCCCTCGAGCCTGCTCCGCCATTCAATAAGATCATGGCCAATCTGATCTTGGCCTCAACTCCACTTCCCTGCCCGCTCCCCATAACACTCGACTCCCCTTATCGTTCAAAAATCTGTCTATCTCCACCTTAAATATATTCAATGGCCCAGCCTCCACAGCTCTCTGGGGAAGAGAATTCCAAAGATTCACGGGGTGAATGGTCATGGGATGAAACCTCACATTCAACGAGCGCTGGTGACCCTCGTTCTGAAGGGGATCCTCCCGACGTCAGACATTCCCGCGCAGTTACTCCGTCCAGCTCCACACCACTGGCCCACGTTCCAGCCTCTCAACCCATTGCAGGTTGAGCGAGGTGCACTTGCAGGCATCACTGGAGACTGGTTCCCAAGGAGCGGCAGCAACGTCATAGTGTGCCCACCGAGGCAATGTTCGGTGGGTTTTGGTTGTGCCACGGTGGGTGTGTGGTTCGACCGCACTTGGGGTGGGATTGAGCACACACACACACACAGAGAAGGAGTGTTCCTGCCACACTAACCAGTTACTGGCAGTTGGCCCAAGAACCAGAGCACCGGATTTGAAGAACTTTTCTCCTCATTCAGTCTCAGTGGGTGCCGGCGGTGGTATTTTCCATCGTGCCGGGCTCCTCCTGCCACTGCCTCGGTGGGATGTCCCATCTGCTTGTACTTTGGGGGAACACTAGGAGCAGGCTCGAGGTCAGATTCAGGAGCAGCACTACAGTAAGGCTCAAGGTCTTGATGGCCCTGGTTCAACGATAAACTGCCCTTAGAGGGGGGTTAATGGAGGGGAAGGGAGGATCTGGATAGTGGTGTCCAGAAATGAGTTTTGGCGCAATTCACCCTGATTGTGTTATGCTCATCCAGCTGATTCCCAACATCAGCAACAACAACAACTAGCATTTATATAGCGCCTTTAACGTAGTAAAACGCCCCAAGGTGCTTCACAGGAGCGATTATCAAACACAATTTGAAACTGAGCCACATAATGAGATATTAGGACAGGTGACCAAAAGCCTGGTCAAAGAGGTAGGTTTTAACGAGTGTCTTAAAGGAGGAGAGAGAGGCGGAGAGGTTTAGGGAGGGAATTCCAGAGCTCAGGGCCCAGGCAACTGAAGGCACGGCCGCCAATGGTGGATCGAAGGAAATCGGAGGATGCGCAAGAGGCCAGAATTGGAGGAGCGCAGAGATCTCGGAGGGTTGTAGGGCTGGAATGAGGTTACAGAGATAGGGAGGAGGCGAGGGCCATGGAGGGATTTGAAAACAAGGATGAGAATTTAAAAATCGAGGCGTTGCCGGACCAGGAGCCTATGTAGGTCAGCGAGCACAGGGGGTGATGGGCGAACGGGACTTGGCGCGAGTTAGGACACGGGCAGCCGAGTTTTAGTTGAGTTCAAGTTTACCGAGGTGCAAGGTGGGAGGCCGACCGGGAGAGCATTGGAATAGTCGGGTCGGAAGGTAACGAAGGCATGGGTGAGGGTTTCAGCAGCAGCTGAGTTGAGGCAGGGGCGGAGACGGGCGATGTTACAGAGATGGAAGTAGGCGGTCTTGGTGACGGAGAGGATATGGGCTCAGAAATATCGCGGCCAAAGATCTTGTGCGTGCAATCCAGCTTTCGCTGGGCCTCCCATGTCCCACTGAGGGCTCCCGAGACTGGCCAGTGAACATACTGACTTAGTTTCAGCCCACCTGTGACCTTGCATGGTAAGGTGAATCCCTGGAAGTTATAACATCATCAGGTCGTTACAAATGCCGTTACTTCACCCACACGCAGTGGACAAGGTCTCACAGCCACTTGTGTGTGCACGGATTCACTAGGATCCCAATGCACGAGATGGTGTTCAAGGGATCCAATCCCACTTGTAAGTGTGAATGCAGGCGAGAGATGTGCTTATGTCAGCCATGGCTCAGTGGGTAGCACTCCTGCCTCGGGGTCAGAAGGTCGTGGGTTCAAGTCCCCACTCCAAGAGACTTGAGCACAAAAATCCAGGTTGACACTCTAGTGCAGTGCTGAGGGAGCGCTGCACTGCCGGAGGTGCTGTCTTTCAGATGAGACGTTAAACCGAGGCCCCCGTCTGCCCCCTCAGGTGGATGTAAAAAAATCCTATGGCCACTATCTTGAAGAAGAGCAGGGGGGAGTTCTCCCCGGTGTCCTGGGGCCAATATTTATCCCTCAACCCACGCATCAAAAACAGATGATCCGGTCATTATCGCATTGCTGTTTGTGGGAGCTTGCTGTGCGCAAAACTGGCTGCGGCGTTTTCTACATCACAACAGTGGCTACACTTCAAAAAGTACTTCATTGGCTGTGAAGCGCTTTGGGACATCCGGTGGTCGTGAAAGGCGCTGGAGAAATGCAAGTCTTTCTTTTATTTTTTGCCATGACCCTGACGATGATATAAAAGTAGCTCTAGTCCAGCATTTCCAAATAATGTCACACACCACTCATTTTGTTGAACGTGCTACTTTGTACAACAGCTGAGCTTCCAGAAAACTAAGGATGGACACAACCCCGCCCCCTCCCCCACACATTTCCATGGCGATCGTCTATTAAGAAAGAACTTGCATTGACAGGGCAACCTTTCACATCCTCAGGACGTCCCAAAGCACTTTGGGGGCAATGACGTACTTTTCGAAGCCTAGTCGATGTTGTAATGTCGGGGAAGGAGGCAGCCAATTTGCGCACAGCAAGCTCCCACAAACCGCAATGGCAAAAGGTATTTGCCCCAGCCTCGCCCAGCCATCTCAAAGAGGTACCTGGATGTTAAGTTTCAAACATCCTGAATTGTAATTATCTTCTAAAGATCGCAAATCACCAAGTAATTGCATGCCGCCCTAATTGGCCCACGTAGCTACTATCCACAACATTTTTTTTGGTACGATCATCCAATCCGAGAGGAGTGAGAGACCGACCTTTCACCTCTGAGAACCTGATTGAAATCCAGCCCAGAATTATTATTTTTTTATTCGTTCATGGGATGTGGGCGTCGCTGTGCAAGGCCAGCATTTATTGCCCATCTCTAGTTGCCCTTGAGTAGGTGGTGGTGAGCTGCCATTTCAGGGGGGCAGTTAAGAGTCGACCACATTGCTGTGGGTCTGGAGTCACATATCGGCCAGACCGGGTAAGGACAGCAGATTTCCTTCCCTAAAGGACATTAATGAACCACATGGGTTTTCACAACAATCCAGCAGTTTCATGGTCACCATGACTGATACTAGCTTTTTAATTCCAAGATTTATTTAATTAACTGAATTTAACTTCCCCAGCTGCTGTGGTGGGATTTGAACTTACATGGTTGTTAATCCAGGCCTACTGGGGATTACTAATCCAGTAACATAACCACCATGCTACCATTCCCTCGACTGACAGGGTAGTGAAAATCTTCTCTGTGAGGGCCCTGTGCAAAATGGGTTTGGGAAGTCTCAGATCAGTTCCTCATGGTAGAGCACAAAACTGTCCTGAATCCAGCCTTAATTGTCACGCAGAGGCTGGTGCAGGTAATGTTGTTGCAGCTTCACATTCTTCCCTTGGAGAACAGTGTGAAGTAGTCTTGGGCCGATCAGCAGGCTGACAGGCCGCAACGTGAATGCTCCTTCCATGGCTGATACCAGCTGATAGGGGGGTTAGTCCGATATGGTGGGAGAGTTTTATGGGCTCACACAAGCCAATTGATGAAGGGGAGAGGTCACCCACACCCAGCGGATGTGAGGATCCTGCTGGATGTCAACCTGGAATTCAGAGCCGGAGATCCAGTCTTCCCCGGGGGCATAATCTTAGAATAAGGGGCTGCCGTTTCAAAACTGAGATGAGGAGAAACTTCTTCACTCAGAGGGTAGTAAATCTATGGAATTTGCTACCTCAGAGAGCTGTGGAAGCTGCGACATTAAATAAATTTAAAACGGAGAAAGACAGTTTCCTAGCTGATAAGGGAATTAAGGGTTATGGGGAACGGGCAGGGAAGTGGACGTGAGTCTAGGTTCGGATCAGCCATGATCCTATTGAATGGCGGAGCAGGCCCGAGGGGCCGTATGGCCTACTCCTGCTCCTACTTCTTATGTTCTTATGTTCTTATGACTGTCTGGGGTGGTGTTCCAACCCTGCACCTTCTGAGGCAAGAATGGTACCACTGAGCCAAACGCACACTGATGCAATAGAGGGTGTTCTTCTGACGCACATTGCCAGACAGAGTAGAGGGAGCTTTACTCTTTTAGGGCGAGCCAGGCTATACCTGGCTTGATGCAAAACGCTAACACTGGGAGGCCCGAGTCAGAAACCACGGCATGGATCTTTGGCTTAATTTCTCAATGGCGATAGAAGTGGGAATCAGTTGCAATTTCAGCAAAATAGGTATCCTAGAGCCACACACACCTTCGCCCCAAGGATATCCCATGGATTGAGCCAATCTCCCTGACATCACTTCCTCTCTTTGCGAGTTGAGCAAGGACCGTTGAGACGTCAGTCAAACTGTGAGCATCAATCACAGCAGTGGAAGACAAGCCCACACGCTGGAAAATAAATTGGTGGCGAGCAGTAAGACTATATCAACTTTCAAAGATGACGGGTAGGAAAAGACCAGCTGGTCCATCAAGCCTGTCCCACACTCATAATGGTTGGAGTATCGTGACTAGACACTTACTTCCTACCTCCATCCGCCTTCCCTATCACACATTAACAACTGTCCCCCACCCCACCACTCCGCACCCATGTTATCTACTGGGAGAAGCAAAAAAAAGAGAAAAACCCAGGGCCAATAAGAGAAAATTCCTGTCCGACCCTCTCAAGCAATCGAACCAGTCCAGGAGATCACGTGGACCATGTGTTATGTGCAAAGCCACTTGCCTTCACTATGTTGCGATCTCTAGGAAAATAGGAACATAGGAACAGGAGGAGGCCATCCAGCCCCTCGAGACTGCTCCGCTATTCGATGAGATCGTGGCTGATCTGTGACCTAACTCCATATACCCGCCTTTGCCCCATGTCCCTTAATACCTTTGGTTAACAAAAATCTATCAATCTCCGATTTAAAATTAAGAATTGATCTAGCATCAATTGCCGTTTGCGGAAGAGAGTTCCAAACTTCTACCACCCTTTGTGTGCAGAAGTGTTTCCTAACTTCACTCCTGAAAGGTCTGGCTCTAATTTTTAGACTATTCCCCCTAGTCCTAGAATCCCCAACCAGTGGAAATAGTTTCTCTCTATCTACCCTGTCCCTTCCCCTCAATATCCTGAAAACTTCGATCAGATCACCCCTTAACCTTCTAAATTCCTAATTTGTGTAATTATAATTTAACCCTTGGAGTCCGGGTATCATTCTGGTGAATCTACGCTGCACTCCCTCCAAGGACAATATATCCTTCCGAAGGTGTGGTGCCCAGAACTGCTCACAGTAAACAAAATTGGTAAACAGAAGTGTTCAAAGGAAATTAAAAATAACGCACACATTTTTTAACAGCCCTATGATTCAGTGGAGATTAATCGTTAATTCCTGGGGACTCCAGGGCAAGCCTGGAGGGTTGGCGACCCAGAGTCCGGCAGATGCAGCACTCAGAAGGCCGCAGCTACACCCGACAAGAAAGGAAAGACTGGAAGCTACCGGGGGTTGTTGGCAGCCCCGATACGGATGCGGTGAAATGCCACCAATGATCCAGGTGGGAGCTTCTCGGCCACACCAGGGATGCTCGGTGAACGTACGCCAAGCGCAACGTGAGCGGAAGCCTCGTGTTGTGGGTCTCCGCTCTTACTTTCTCTGTCTGGTGCCCCGGAACCTAGTGCACATGATGAGACGTTCTTCCCCTCCTCTTGTGTGTCTAAAGGTACACAGGGCAACCCATGTCTTCCACTGCGTTTACATCTAGCGGATCGCTTCCGTCACCAAGCCCTCTTTTTGCACGGGTATGTTCCAGCAGTGACCAGGGGTCAGGATCTAGCCTGAATTTTTTTCTCTCTCTCTCTCAAGCCCAGAAGTGGCAAGGACAATGTTAGCGCCCGAACTGATACCCGAGCGTCGATCAGCTAACACACACCAGAGGATCAAACCTACGTCTCCTGGTCTGTACAGCCCACGCAGAGCATGAGCTCCCTGAGCCACAAGCGAAGCCAGGGCTCCAGTTTTAATAACAATACAACATATAAATATAGGATTTAAAGTGAATTTTATTGAGCCTATGGAGTTCCTGATTGTTGGAGTGTCTGATTGTTGGGGTGTCTGATTGTTGGGGTCTCTGATTGTTGGGGTGTCTGATTGTTGGGGTCTCTGATTGTTGGGGTCTCTGATTGTTGGGATGTCTGATTGTTGGGATGTCTGATTGTTGGGGTCTCTGATTGTTGGGATGTCTGATTGTTGGGGTCTCTGATTGTTGGGGTGTCTGATTGTTGGGGTCTCTGATTGTTGGGGTCTCTGATTGTTGGGGTCTCTGATTGTTGGGGTGTCTGATTGTTGGGGTCTCTGATTGTTGGGGTCTCTGATTGTTGGGGTGTCTGATTGTTGGGGTCTCTGATTGTTGGGGTCTCTGATTGTTGGGATGTCTGATTGTTGGGGTCTCTGATTGTTGGGGTCTCTGATTGTTGGGGTCTCTGATTGTTGGGGTCTCTGATTGTTGGGGTGTCTGATTGTTGGGGTCTCTGATTGTTGGGGTCTCTGATTGTTGGGGTCTCTGATTGTTGGAGTGTCTGATTGTTGGGATGTCTGATTGTTGGGGTGTCTGATTGTTGGAGTGTCTGATTGTTGGGGTCTCTGATTGTTGGGGTCTCTGATTGTTGGGGTCTCTGATTGTTGGGATGTCTGATTGTTGGGGTCTCTGATTGTTGGGGTGTCTGATTGTTGGGATGTCTGATTGTTGGGGTGTCTGATTGTTGGGGTCTCTGATTGTTGGGGTGTCTGATTGTTGGGGTGTCTGATTGTTGGGGTCTCTGATTGTTGGGGTGTCTGATTGTTGGGGTGTCTGATTGTTGGGGTCTCTGATTGTTGGGGTCTCTGATTGTTGGGGTGTCTGATTGTTGGGGTCTCTGATTGTTGGGGTCTCTGATTGTTGGGGTGTCTGATTGTTGGGGTCTCTGATTGTTGGGGTCTCTGATTGTTGGAGTGTCTGATTGTTGGAGTGTCTGATTGTTGGGGTCTCTGATTGTTGGGGTCTCTGATTGTTGGGGTGTCTGATTGTTGGGGTCTCTGATTGTTGGGGTATCTGATTGTTGGGGTCTCTGATTGTTGGAGTGTCTGATTGTTGGACTCTCTGATTGTTGGGGTCTCTGATTGTTGGGGTCTCTGATTGTTGGGGTCTCTGATTGTTGGGGTGTCTGATTGTTGGAGTGTCTGATTGTTGGGGTCTCTGATTGTTGGGGTCTCTGATTGTTGGGGTCTCTGATTGTTGGGGTCTCTGACTGTTGGGGTCTCTGATTGTTGGAGTGTCTGATTGTTGGGGTCTCTGATTGTTGGGGTCTCTGATTGTTGGGGTCTCTGATTGTTGGGGTCTCTGATTGTTGGGGTCTCTGACTGTTGGGGTCTCTGATTGTTGGAGTGTCTGATTGTTGGGGTCTCTGATTGTTGGGGTCTCTGATTGTTGGGGTCTCTGATTGTTGGAGTGTCTGATTGTTGGGATGTCTGATTGTTGGGATGTCTGATTGTTGGGGTCTCTGATTGTTGGGGTCTCTGATTGTTGGGATGTCTGATTGTTGGAGTCTCTGATTGTTGGGGTCTCTGATTGTTGGAGTGTCTGATTGTTGGGATGTCTGATTGTTGGGATGTCTGATTGTTGGAGTCTCTGATTGTTGGGGTCTCTGATTGTTGGAGTGTCTGATTGTTGGGATGTCTGATTGTTGGGGTCTCTGATTGTTGGAGTGTCTGATTGTTGGGATGTCTGATTGTTGGAGTGTCTGATTGTTGGAGTGTCTGATTGTTGGGGTGTCTGATTGTTGGACTCTCTGATTGTTGGGGTCTCTGATTGTTGGGGTCTCTGATTGTTGGGGTCTCTGATTGTTGGGGTGTCTGATTGTTGGAGTGTCTGATTGTTGGAGTCTCTGATTGTTGGGGTCTCTGATTGTTGGGGTCTCTGATTGTTGGGGTCTCTGATTGTTGGGGTCTCTGATTGTTGGGGTCTCTGACTGTTGGGGTCTCTGATTGTTGGAGTGTCTGATTGTTGGGATGTCTGATTGTTGGGGTCTCTGATTGTTGGGGTCTCTGATTGTTGGGGTGTCTGATTGTTGGGGTCTCTGATTGTTGGGGTGTCTGATTGTTGGAGTGTCTGATTGTTGGGGTCTCTGATTGTTGGAGTGTCTGATTGTTGGAGTCTCTGATTGTTGGGGTCTCTGATTGTTGGGGTCTCTGATTGTTGGAGTGTCTGATTGTTGGGGTCTCTGATTGTTGGGGTCTCTGATTGTTGGGGTCTCTGATTGTTGGGGTGTCTGATTGTTGGAGTCTCTGATTGTTGGGGTCTCTGATTGTTGGGGTGTCTGATTGTTGGAGTCTCTGATTGTTGGGGTCTCTGATTGTTGGGGTCTCTGATTGTTGGGGAGTCTGATTGTTGGGGTCTCTGATTGTTGGGGTCTCTGATTGTTGGGGTCTCTGATTGTTGGGGAGTCTGATTGTTGGGGAGTCTGATTGTTGGGGTCTCTGATTGTTGGGGTGTCTGATTGTTGGGGTGTCTGATTGTTGGGGTCTCTGATTGTTGGAGTCTCTGATTGTTGGGGTCTCTGATTGTTGGGGTCTCTGATTGTTGGGGTCTCTGATTGTTGGGGTCTCTGATTGTTGGAGTCTCTGATTGTTGGGGTCTCTGATTGTTGGGGAGTCTGATTGTTGGGGTCTCTGATTGTTGGAGTCTCTGATTGTTGGGGTGTCTGATTGTTGGGGTCTCTGATTGTTGGGGAGTCTGATTGTTGGGGAGTCTGATTGTTGGGGTCTCTGATTGTTGGGGTGTCTGATTGTTGGGGTCTCTGATTGTTGGGGTCTCTGATTGTTGGAGTGTCTGATTGTTGGGGTCTCTGATTGTTGGGGTCTCTGATTGTTGGGGTCTCTGATTGTTGGGGTCTCTGATTGTTGGGGTCTCTGATTGTTGGGTGTCTGATTGTTGGGGTCTCTGATTGTTGGAGTGTCTGATTGTTGGGTGTCTGATTGTTGGGGTCTCTGATTGTTGGGTGTCTGATTGTTGGGGTCTCTGATTGTTGGGGTGTCTGATTGTTGGGGTGTCTGATTGTTGGGGTCTCTGATTGTTGGGGTCTCTGATTGTTGGGGTCTCTGATTGTTGGGGTCTCTGATTGTTGGGTGTCTGATTGTTGGGGTCTCTGATTGTTGGGTGTCTGATTGTTGGGGTGTCTGATTGTTGGGGTGTCTGATTGTTGGGGTCTCTGATTGTTGGGGTGTCTGATTGTTGGGGTGTCTGATTGTTGGGGTGTCTGATTGTTGGGGTCTCTGATTGTTGGGGTGTCTGATTGTTGGGGTGTCTGATTGTTGGGGTCTCTGATTGTTGGGGTCTCTGATTGTTGGGGTCTCTGATTGTTGGGGTCTCTGATTGTTGGAGTGTCTGATTGTTGGGGTCTCTGATTGTTGGGGTCTCTGATTGTTGGGGTGTCTGATTGTTGGGGTCTCTGATTGTTGGGTGTCTGATTGTTGGGGTGTCTGATTGTTGGGGTGTCTGATTGTTGGGGTCTCTGATTGTTGGGTGTCTGATTGTTGGGGTCTCTGATTGTTGGGGTGTCTGATTGTTGGGGTCTCTGATTGTTGGGGTCTCTGATTGTTGGGATGTCTGATTGTTGGGGTCTCTGATTGTTGGGGTGTCTGATTGTTGGGGTGTCTGATTGTTGGAGTGTCTGATTGTTGGGGTCTCTGATTGTTGTGGTCTCTGATTGTTGGGGTCTCTGATTGTTGGGGTCTCTGATTGTTGGGGTCTCTGATTGTTGGGGTCTCTGATTGTTGGGGTGTCTGATTGTTGGGGTGTCTGATTGTTGGGGTCTCTGATTGTTGGGGTGTCTGATTGTTGGGGTCTCTGATTGTTGGGGTGTCTGATTGTTGGGGTCTCTGATTGTTGGGGTCTCTGATTGTTGGGGTGTCTGATTGTTGGGGTGTCTGATTGTTGGGGTGTCTGATTGTTGGGGTCTCTGATTGTTGGGGTCTCTGATTGTTGGGCTGTCTGATTGTTGGGGTCTCTGATTGTTGGGGTCTCTGATTGTTGGGGTCTCTGATTGTTGGGGTCTCTGATTGTTGGAGTGTCTGATTGTTGGGGTGTCTGATTGTTGGGGTCTCTGATTGTTGGGGTCTCTGATTGTTGGGGTCTCTGATTGTTGGGGTCTCTGATTGTTGGGGTCTCTGATTGTTGGGGTCTCTGATTGTTGGGGTCTCTGATTGTTGGAGTGTCTGATTGTTGGGGTGTCTGATTGTTGGGGTCTCTGATTGTTGGGGTCTGATTGTTGGGATGTCTGATTGTTGGGATGCCTGATTGTTGGGGTGTCTGATTGTTGGAGTGTCTGATTGTTGGAGTGTCTGATTGTTGGGGTCTCTGATTGTTGGAGTGTCTGATTGTTGGGGTCTCTGATTGTTGGGGTGTCTGATTGTTGGGGTCTCTGATTGTTGGGGTGTCTGATTGTTGGGATGTCTGATTGTTGGGGTCTCTGATTGTTGGGGTCTCTGATTGTTGGAGTGTCTGATTGTTGGGGTCTCTGATTGTTGGGGTCTCTGATTGTTGGGGTCTCTGATTGTTGGAGTGTCTGATTGTTGGGGTCTCTGATTGTTGGGGTGTCTGATTGTTGGGGTCTCTGATTGTTGGGGTCTCTGATTGTTGGGGTGTCTGATTGTTGGGGTGTCTGATTGTTGGGGTCTCTGATTGTTGGAGTGTCTGATTGTTGGGGTGTCTGATTGTTGGGGTGTCTGATTGTTGGGGTCTCTGATTGTTGGAGTGTCTGATTGTTGGGGTCTCTGATTGTTGGGGTCTCTGATTGTTGGGGTCTCTGATTGTTGGGGTGTCTGATTGTTGGGGTGTCTGATTGTTGGGGTCTCTGATTGTTGGGGTCTCTGATTGTTGGGGTGTCTGATTGTTGGGGTCTCTGATTGTTGGGCTGTCTGATTGTTGGGGTCTCTGATTGTTGGGGTCTCTGATTGTTGGGGTCTCTGATTGTTGGGGTCTCTGATTGTTGGAGTGTCTGATTGTTGGGGTGTCTGATTGTTGGGGTCTCTGATTGTTGGGGTCTCTGATTGTTGGGGTCTCTGATTGTTGGGGTCTCTGATTGTTGGGGTCTCTGATTGTTGGGGTCTCTGATTGTTGGGGTCTCTGATTGTTGGGGTCTCTGATTGTTGGGGTGTCTGATTGTTGGGGTGTCTGATTGTTGGGGTCTCTGATTGTTGGGGTCTCTGATTGTTGGGGTCTCTGATTGTTGGGGTCTCTGATTGTTGGGCTGTCTGATTGTTGGGGTCTCTGATTGTTGGGGTCTCTGATTGTTGGGGTCTCTGATTGTTGGGGTCTCTGATTGTTGGAGTGTCTGATTGTTGGGGTGTCTGATTGTTGGGGTCTCTGATTGTTGGGGTCTCTGATTGTTGGGGTCTCTGATTGTTGGGGTCTCTGATTGTTGGGGTCTCTGATTGTTGGGGTCTCTGATTGTTGGGGTCTCTGATTGTTGGGGTCTCTGATTGTTGGGGTCTCTGATTGTTGGGGTCTCTGATTGTTGGAGTGTCTGATTGTTGGGGTGTCTGATTGTTGGGGTGTCTGATTGTTGGGGTCTCTGATTGTTGGGGTCTGATTGTTGGGATGTCTGATTGTTGGGGTGTCTGATTGTTGGAGTGTCTGATTGTTGGGGTCTCTGATTGTTGGGGTCTCTGATTGTTGGAGTGTCTGATTGTTGGGGTCTCTGATTGTTGGGGTGTCTGATTGTTGGGGTCTCTGATTGTTGGGGTCTCTGATTGTTGGGGTGTCTGATTGTTGGGGTGTCTGATTGTTGGAGTGTCTGATTGTTGGAGTGTCTGATTGTTGGGGTCTCTGATTGTTGGAGTGTCTGATTGTTGGGGTCTCTGATTGTTGGGGTGTCTGATTGTTGGGGTCTCTGATTGTTGGGGTGTCTGATTGTTGGGATGTCTGATTGTTGGGGTGTCTGATTGTTGGGGTCTCTGATTGTTGGAGTGTCTGATTGTTGGGGTCTCTGATTGTTGGGGTCTCTGATTGTTGGGGTCTCTGATTGTTGGAGTGTCTGATTGTTGGGGTCTCTGATTGTTGGGGTGTCTGATTGTTGGGGTCTCTGATTGTTGGGGTCTCTGATTGTTGGGGTGTCTGATTGTTGGGGTGTCTGATTGTTGGGGTCTCTGATTGTTGGAGTGTCTGATTGTTGGGGTGTCTGATTGTTGGGGTGTCTGATTGTTGGGGTCTCTGATTGTTGGAGTGTCTGATTGTTGGGGTCTCTGATTGTTGGGGTCTCTGATTGTTGGGGTCTCTGATTGTTGGGGTGTCTGATTGTTGGGGTGTCTGATTGTTGGGGTCTCTGATTGTTGGGGTCTCTGATTGTTGGGGTCTCTGATTGTTGGGGTGTCTGATTGTTGGGGTCTCTGATTGTTGGAGTGTCTGATTGTTGGGGTCTCTGATTGTTGGGGTCTCTGATTGTTGGGGTCTCTGATTGTTGGGGTGTCTGATTGTTGGGGTGTCTGATTGTTGGGGTCTCTGATTGTTGGGGTCTCTGATTGTTGGAGTGTCTGATTGTTGGGGTCTCTGATTGTTGGAGTGTCTGATTGTTGGGGTGTCTGATTGTTGGGGTGTCTGATTGTTGGGGTCTCTGATTGTTGGGGTCTCTGATTGTTGGAGTGTCTGATTGTTGGGCCACAAAGTGCCTCTGATCTGCTGTCAATTGTCCGCAGTGTATAGTGACCTCTTTAGTTGTGGGTAACATCAGGATCTGCCCCTCTATCTTGCTGATGGCTCATTTCAGTGTTGTCACAAGACAGGAAGCGATATTTTCAAGAGCAGAGATATACATCTCTGGGAACCAAATATCAGTTTCTGTGAGCTTGGACGGGGGCCAGCACTAAATGTTGGCAAATCTGAGCTCAGATGTTTATTTTTCATGCAGAAATGGAAAGCTGGAACCCAGCCAGGTTTTGAAATTATCATTGAGCTGCTAAATGGAAAGTGATTTCAGTGACTCGATGTTGATGCTGATTTAGTGGGAGGCTATTTGCACAAGTGAGCCAATCATCAGGTCACATTCCAATCACGCAATGAAGGACTCTTCGTGCAGGCTGAGCGGGTTCAGATATGCTTGTTCGGTTCAATTTAGAAAAGACTTGGGTGTCCTGAGCTGAAACACAGATAAGATGCAGCCCAAAGGAGCGAGCAATAATTTAGAGGTGGTAGGACACTGAGTGTCCTCAGCGAATAAGCACATCACATGGTTGGGTGGCACAGTCACAAGATCAGGAAGGTCGCAGGTTCAGCTCTGATGCTGGATCTATGCTGAGTTAGCTCAGCTCTGAGAGAAAGGCTTCTATTCCCCAGCTCTAATGCAGTTCACACTTGACAAACACAAAATGTTCATGCGTTAAAAATACCTTACGTGACCTTCCCAAATGTGACAATTCCAATATAAAGCTTTCGCTAAGAGTGGACTCAGATGACTCAACCTTGCCCAGGTTTGCAGGCTGCCTATTAAGGGGAGATCCTCAATAGCCTTTTCATCCACTTTACGTGGATAGTACCCTATCTTCTTCTTCTTCGGCAGTCCCTGGGAACCGAGGATGACTTGCTTCCACACTAAAAATGAGTTCTCAGGTGACTGATGAGTCCAATGCGGGACCTACAGTCTCTGTCACAGGTGGGGCAGACGGTGATTGAAGGGGCAGGTGGGTGGGGTGCTTGGGTTGACGTGCGCTCCTTCCGCTCTTTGCGCTTGGCTTCCCCCTTGCTCCCGGCGAAGAGACTCGAGGTATTCGGCGCCTTCCCGGATGCTTCTCCTCCACTTTGTGCGGTCTTGGGCCAGGGGCTCCCAGGTGTCGGTGGGGATGTTGCACTTTTTCAAGGAGGCTTTGAGGGTGTCCTTGAAGCGTTTCCTCTGCCCACCTGGGGCTCTCTTGCCGTGTCGGAGCTCCGAGAAAAGCGCTTGTTTTGGGAGTCTCGTATCGGGCATGCGGACGATGTGACCCGTCCATCGGAGCTGATCGAGCGTGGTCAAAGCTTCGATGCTGGGGATGTTGGCCTGAGCGAGAACACTGACGTTGGTGCGCCTATCCTGCCACTGGATATCACTGTGCAGGCTATAGCTGTCAAAGGATTTTGTTCAAACACTGTGGAATTGTTTGAGAAGGAAGTCAAGTGAATAAGTAACAGTACAATGAAGTGTTTACATATTTTGACTTTCGGAAGCATTCTCAACAGAAGAATTCTTATAAACTACGAATAGCTTTTGGGATCAAAATTATGAGCTGGGTTGGGTCATTTGTAGGTGACTGTGTCGAAATCAAAACTCTTAGCACCACCGTCTACTCACTCAATTAATTCCTTCTCACACCCTCAAAACTGTGGAACTCCTTACTTCTCTCATTCTTTCCTTTCTCCTGCATTCTGTCGGCCTTTGAAACCCAAGTTTGGTGTCACCTAACTGTGCACCTAGATTGACCTCATCTTCCCAGCTACCTTTTCCCCAACCTTTGTTGCCACTTCATCCAGGTTTCTCAATTAACAAAAAGCGGGGAAGCCTGAGGTGATCCAGGCATGTCCATTCGATCCTACCCCACACAACCATAGATTGGAAAAGATGCACCTAATAGTATGAGGAGTGCCAATGAGCATGCCAAGTGCCAATTATTCTCCATCCCTGCCAACCTAGGCAGCAGCCTCAATACAGGGAGCAACCTTCAAGGCGGAGGGAGAGAAGAAAGTAATAGGTTAAGACAGGAAAAGGCTCCAGTCACCTTCGGAAGATAGGATCAGGAGGAGGCCATTTAGCTCCTTGAGCCTGTTCCGCCATTCAATTAGATCATGGCTGATCTGTATCTTAACTCCATCTACCCGCCTTGGTTCCGTAACCCTTGATACCCTTACCTAACAAAAATCTATCAATCTCAGTTTTGACATTTTTAATTGACCCCCCCAGTCTCAACAGCTTTTTGGGGGAGAGAGTTCCAGATTTCCACTGCCCTTTGTGTGAAGAAGTGCTTCCTAACATCACCCCTGAACGGCCTGGCTCTAATTTTAAGTTTATGTCCCCTTGTTCTGGACTCCCCCCACCAGAGGAAATAGTTTCTCTCTCTCTACCCTAACAACTACTTTAATCATCTTCAACACCTCAATTAGATCGCCCCTTTTATACTCAAGGGAATACAAGCCTAGTCTATGCAACCTGTCCTCATAATTTAACCCCTTTTGCCCCGGGTATCGTTCTGGTGAATCTGCGCTGCCCCCCCTCCAAGGCCAATATATCGTTCCTGAGGTGCAGAGCCCAGAACTGAACGCTGTGAAAGACAGACTTCCATTTATATAGCGCCTTTCACAACCACCAGACGTCCCAAAGCGCTTTACAGCCAGATTATAGTGTAGTCGCTGTTGTAATGTAGGAAACGCGACAGCCAATTTGCGCACAGCAAGCTCCCACAGACAGCAATGTGATAATGACCAGATAATCTGTTTTTATTATGTTGATTGAGGGATAAATATTGGCCCAGGACACCGGGGAGAACTCCCCCTGCTCTTCTTCAAAACAGTGCTGTGGGATCTTTTACATCCACCTGAGAGAGCAAACGGGGCCTCGGTTTAACGTCTCATCCGAAAGACGGCACCTCCGACAGTGCAGCACTCCCTCAGCACTGCCCCTCCGACAGTGCAGCACTCCCTCAGCATTGCCCCTCCGACAGTGCGGCGTTCCCTCAGTTCTGCCCCTCCGACAGTGCGGCACTCCCTCAGTACTGCCCCTCCGACAGTGCGGCGCTCCCTCAGTACTGCTCCTCCGACAGTGCAGCGCTCCCTCAGTACTGCTCCTCCGATAGTGCAGCGCTCCCTCAGTACTGCCCCTCCGACAGTGCAGCGCTCCCTCAGTACTGCCCCTCCGACAGTGCGGCGCTCCCTCAGTACTGCTCCTCTGACAGTGCAGCGCTCCCTCAGCACTGCACTGGGAGTGTTGGCCTGGATTTTTGTGCTCAAGTGTCTGGAGTGGGGACTTTTCTGGCTCAGACGGCGAGAGCGCTACCCACTGAGCCACGGCTGAAACTTCGAGCTAAACCTTGTTGTGCTTGAAGTTACTGCATTCTGGCTGTCCGCAAAGGAGAGACATCTTTCAGGACCCAGATTCTAATGATGTTGCAGTATAATTACATGGTAATAATGTCCTTCTATGGGCAGAGGATAAAGCCAAATAAATCGGGAATTCATTATCAGCTTGGCTAAAACGCAAAACTTTCTACTCTGGTTTCACCTCAAGCAACCAGACAATATTATCAATGTCATTTATCCTTTGCTTAGTTCTATTTTTTGCTTACCGTAGCAGTTATTGCTTTATTTATACTCTGTTGGTGCTTCAAGCTTGCAGGAGTATATATTGGGTCATTTCAGCCAAGCAGGGTAGGCAAACCGTTTATATATCTATATATACACGGAAACTACGTCGGCACTTCTTTGAATAACATCAACAAAGCTTCTTCCAGAATAGTTCTCCCATGTAATACAAGGCACTGATGGATCCAGGGCGCCATTGATCCCAACTCATGGTTTGACTTTCCCTGGGATGCTGTGCGGTTTTCCCGGGATGTGCCTCTGTACCTCTGCAGTGGTTTTCCAGTCAGTGAAAACCCAACCAAAGTGGCCATTCTTCCTATAATAATAAAAAAAACAGGAAATGCCGGCAATACTCAGCAGGTCAGGCAGCATCTGTGGAGAGAGAAACAGAGTTAACTGACATGAATCTTGTCATTCATGTATGAAGTAATACTGGGCGGCCTGCTGGTGGCGCTGTCCAGGAGAGTATAAATACTCGGGCATGGGCCCAGCTTGCTTAGGACATTCCTCAACAGGAACTAGGGAAGGACACAACTAGATCTCCATGTTGAAAAACAGTTGATTAAAGCTTTGTTTAACGCTTAGACCAAGTGCCTAGTCGTTTTCTTACGTCATTAACGTTCCAGGTCGATGACCTTTCGTCAGAACTGGAAAAAGTTGGAGATGCCACAGGTTTTAAGCAAGTGCAGAGGCGAGGAAAGCGGGGAGGGGAGGAAAGAACAAAAGGGAAGGTCTGTGATAGGGTGGAGGGCAGGAGAGATTAAGAGACAAAAGGGATGATGGTACAAAGCAAAAGGAGACGGTAATGGGACAAGTAAAGAAACAAAAGATGGGTCTAGAAGAGGTGTAAATGGGAACAGCAGAATCATCAACAGCTGCCATGTGAGAAAATGGGAGCAGAGGTTATGGTCTGAAATTGTTGAACTCGATGTTGAGTCCAGAAGGCTGTAAAGTGCCTAATCGAAAGATGAGGTGCTGATCCTCGAGCTTACGTTGAGCTTCGTTGGAACAGTGTAAGAGGCCGAGGACGGAGAGGTCAGAGTGGAAGTGGAGCGGAGAATTAAAGTGACAGGCGACCGGAAGCTCGGGGTCACCCTTACGGACTGAACGGAGGTGTGTCCACAAAGCGGTCACCCAATCTGCGTTTGGTCTCCCCAATATAGAGGAGACCGCATCGTGAGCAGCGAATACAGTATACTAAATTGCAAGAAGTACAAGTAAATCGCTGTTTCACCTGGAAGGAGTGTTTGGGGCCCTGGACAGTGGGAAGGGAGGAGGTAAAAGGGCAGGTGTTGCATCTCCTGCGCTTGCATGGGAAGGTGCCGGGCAAAGGGGAAGGGGTGTTGGGGGTGACTGAGGAGCGGACCAGGGTGTCGCGGAGGGAGCGGTCCCTTCGGAATGCTGAAAGGGGAGGGGAAGATGCGTTTGGGGGTGGGATCACGCTGGATGTGGCGGAAATGGCGGCGGATGATGGCCTACGTCACTTAGCGAGTGAGTGTCACCTGGTGCTTCATGCGGAAAAGTGTTTAAACAAGACCCTCCCCCGCCCCGTCCCCACCCCTGTTCATACCTGAACTCACACACTTACCAGCAAGACTCACCGGGTAATGTTCAGGTGTGCAAACCTTGGTATTTTCCCCTTCTCCGGCACAGGTGTATTGAGGCCAGCTGTGGAACCTCAACTGCCTTCCCAAGCTGTGATCACTTCACTTGGTACAGGCCAGTCTCCCTGGTCTGGTACGGTTCAGCACTCACCGAGAGGTTCCTGGGACACCCGAAGAGTTCTACTGGGTGATTTCGGTTCACCTTAGCCCCCTCTGGTGTGCAGTCGGGTGACGTCACAGAGTGGGGGCGGCCGGGGGTGGGGGTGGGCGGGGGGGGCCCGCACCTCGACGGGAAGATAAATCTCCCGGGCTGCTAGACGCTCGGGATAGGGATCACCGATTTCAGGAGACTCCCGGTCATTCCGGGAGGGTTGGGAACCCCTTCTTACCGCGCCATTGGCAGGAGGTGGGCTGGGAGATTTCTCAGCGCCCGCTCCCGCTCCCGTTGCCACCAGCGTTCCTTCGCGTTCCCGCCGCACTTGCGGCAGAGGGATGCCGGCGTACAGCGCGCAGCTCCGAGGAATCTCCCAGCCTGAATGGCGCGCACGAAAGGGCTTCACAACAGGAACTGAGTCTCCTGACCTTTAGTAACCAGGCAGACTTTATTTTCTGGTTGTAATGAGCCCCATCTGAAAAGAACAGCATGTTTGGTACAGCGTACATTGTCCTCCACCAGCTGGTTAGTGCCACATGGGCCACGGGTAATCCATCCATAGTTGAGCTGCTGGCTATATTTGGTCTCTCATCTGCTGCCCTCTCACTCAACTGCGGGGTGTCACCAGTCTTTGGATTCCTTTGAGCCCTCTCATGGCCAGCCTGGTAGGATTGTTGGATCAACCCGACTGTCATTTTTTGCTGGTGTGCCACTCTTAACCCATGACAACTCCTGGGAGAAGCCTTGTACTCAAGGCCCCGCACAGATGTGGACTTCCAAGGCAATTCATTTCTCTACAGTGATAGTCTGCGCATCTTTTCATTCCCGGATGTAAAACTGTGTTTCTTGCCCAGCGGGTCGCACCCTTGCCCTCCTGAGTCAGCAGGTCATGGGTTCAAGTCCAGAGACCCCATCCGACCCCTCACCCGCTGAACCACGGTCAAGACTACCTAAGGACGATAGTTGTAGGGTCATACTGCTTAACTTAGCGAGCCATTGCTTGGCTAACCTTGGAACTGGGCCCTCAGCTGATTATTTTTTTTATTCGTTCATGGGATGTGGGCATCACTGGCAAGGCCGGCATTTATTGCCCATCCCTAATTGCCTGTCAGAAGATGGTGGTGAGCCATCTTCTTGAACTACAGAGGGCAGTTAAGAGTCAACCACATTGCTGTGGGTCTGGAGTCACATATAGGCCAGACCGGGTAAGGACGGCAGATTTCCTTCCCTAAAGGACATTAGTGAACCAGATGGGTTTTTACGACAATCTGGTAGTTTCATGGTCACCATTTCTGATAATAGCTTTTTTTTTTAAATTCCAGATTTTTATTTAATTAATTGAATTTAAATTCCCCAGCTGCCTGTGGTGGGATTTTGAACTCACAGCTCCCAGATTATTAATCCAGGCTCCTGGATTTTAATCTCTCCTTTTGTTCTTTCATCCCCTCCCCCTTTTCCCAGCTTTATCCTTGCCTTAAATCTATTTCATTTCCTGCTATTTCCAGTTCTGACGAAAGGTCTTCGACCTGAAACGTTAACTCTGTTTCTCTCTCCACGGATGCTGCCTGGCCTGCTGAGTTTTTCCAGCGTTTTCTGTTGTTATTCCTGGATTTACTAGTCCAGTAACATAACCACTATGCTACCGTACCCGCGAATTGCTGCGTTGGGAGTTCCCAGTTGCTCTTGCAAGGTCTCCGTGGTTCCCCAATGTGACGGTGGGAGAAGCCCCAAGGAAACTCAACCCCCCCACCCCTCCCCTCTTAATGAACCAATTAGACAACCAGTGTGAGACAGACTGTCCTGACCAGAACAGAAGATGGAGCAGAGTCTGATTGCTGCTGTACGTAACGTTGCTCACGGCTGGGGCATTAAACCCAAGGCCCCGTCTGCTCTCTCGGGTGGACGTAAAAGATCCCATGGCCACTATTTGGAAGAAGAGCAGGGGGGAGTTCTCCCCGGTGTCCTGGGGCCAATATTTATCCCTCAACCAACGTCACTAAAAACAGATGATCTGGTCATTTATCACATTGCCGTTTGTGGGAGCTTGCTGTGCGCAAATTGGCTGCCGCGTTTCCCGCATTACAACAGTGACTACACTTCAAAAAGTCCTTCATTGGTTGTAAAGTGCTTTGGGACGTCCTGAGGTGGTGAAAGGCGCTGGAGAAATGCAAGTTCTTTCAAGTCGTCTAAACCTCGGTAAACGTCTTATTTTTCCGTTGGATTACCAAAAACCCTGCAGCAAATTCAAAATAAAAACATCACTTGCTCAATGACTGCTCCTCTGACCTGCGTCACGTACCATAGCACGAGCCCGCAGATTGAATCGTCTTCCAATCAAGCTGAATGACACTCACTGGGACAGTGCGGACATTAAGCCAGCCAATCAGTTTGTGCTCCCTGCTGTGTTGCCACGGTAACCCCCCCCCCCCCTTATACTTTGCACCTGAAAGTGCCTTTCGCTCTTTGCGTGGCGCGGGGAATGGAAGTGGGAGAGGGAGAGAGGTAGAGTGTGGGGGTGAGACTGATTCCAGCCTGGATGTGTCTTACTCGATATTTCTCGGGGCCTCTCTGTTCTCAATACAATGTTCAGCATTGCTGACACAAGCACTGCCAGTGCTTGGCTCACAGTTTACCATGACAGCACACAGCCTGTTTCATTACCAGCTTCTAAATTTAACCGCAAAGGCCTCCCTGAGGAGGCAGAAAATGATTAAACGCTGTACACAGTCCAACCTCTGAGCCAATGCGCTCTTGCTTAAAGGGATTGATCCCGTGACCATTGGGGGGGGATGCGGTGGGGTGGAGAGGGGCAAGCTATTCCTGGGATGAATGGTGCAGTGAATTCTGCGATAAGGACCATGGGTGCAGAAAGATAGAGAGAGCCTACCTGGGCCCACCCGCAGTGACCTTCTCTCAAGTGGCCAGTTTAAATAAGGTCACCCTGACATTAGCAGGAGAACCCACAACAGTGACGGGGAACTCTCAGTTTCCCGGTTCTGTGGTTAGCCGCACGTGCCCCGAGCGTTGGCCCGCAATTTGAGAGGGACTGGCGCTAGAGACATCCACCTTCAGTAGGTCTCAGCCGTGGCTCAGTGGGCAGCGCTCTTCGACTTCTGAGTCAGAAGGTTGTGGGTTCAGGCCCCAATACAGAGACTGGAGCACAAAAATCTAGGCCGACACTCCCAGTGCAGTACTGAGGGAGCGCCGCACTGTCGGAGGGGCAGTACTGAGGGAGCGCTGCACTGTCGGAGGGGCAGTACTGAGGGAGCGCCGCACTGTCGGAGGGGCAGTACTGAGGGAGCGCCGCACTGTCGGAGGGGCAGTACTGAGGGAGCGCCGCACTGTCGGAGGGGCAGTACTGAGGGAGTGCCGCACTGTCGGAGGGGCAGTACTGAGGGAGCGCTGCACTGTCGGAGGGGCAGTACTGAGGGAGCGCTGCACTGTCGGAGGGGCAGTACTGAGGGAGTGCCGCACTGTCGGAGGGGCAGTACTGAGGGAGCGCTGCACTGTCGGAGGGGCAGTACTGAGGGAGCGCCGCACTGTCGGAGGTGCTGTCTTTCGGATGAGACGTTAAACCGAGGCTCCGTCTGCTCTCTCTGGTGGACATCCTACGGCCACTATTTCGAAGAAGAGCAGGGGATTTCTCCCTGTATTTTGGCCAATAATTATTCCTTAACCAACGTCACTAAAAAAATAAACGATTATCCGGTCATTATCAGATGCTGTTTGTGGGAGCTTGCTGTGCGCAAATTGGCTGCCGCATTTCCTAAATTACAACAGTGACTACACTTCAAAAATACTTCATTGGCTGTAAAACGTCCTGAGGTCATGAAAGGCGCTGGAGAAATGCAAGACTTTCTTTCCCGTTTAAATATTTCCTAATAGAAATAAATAGTTTCTTTTCCCATGTGTATTTAGCTCCACTCCATCTCATCTAAGTAGCTTCTGTGTTCAAACGTCCTGAATCTAAATCTGAACTTTTCAATTATCTATCAGACTTCCACACACCGTCTGTCAGCTCTTATTGCGAGTGAGACTGTGACAGATTGCAAAGGCCAAGTCCTCCTCTCCAATTCCATCAGAACAGGCCCCAAGTTCCTCCCGATCGACACTGAAAAAAGGTGCGGGCAATCTGAGACATTTCGGAGTGTAATGAAAATTCTGATGGTTGATCCGGTTGAAAGTCAGATTTAGATTTAAAGAACTTACATTTCTCCAGCGCCTTTCACCACCTCAGGACGTCTCAAAGCGCTTCACAGCCAACAAAGTACTTTATGAAGTGTGGTCCCTGTTGTAATGTGGGAAACGCGGCAGCCAATTTGCGCACAGCAAGCTCCCACAAACAGCCATGTGATGTTGGTTGAGGGATAAATAATGTCAAGGACACCAGGGAGATCTCCCCTGCTCTTCTTCGAAATAGTGGCCGTGGGATCTTTTATGTCCACCTGAGAGGGCAGACGGGGCCTCGGTTTAATGTCTCATCCGAAAGACAGCACCTCCGAGAGTGCAGCGCTCCCTCAGTACTGCCCCTCCAACAATGTGGCGCTCCCTCAGTACCGCCCCTCCGACAGTGCGGCGCTCCCTCAGTACCGCCCCTCCGACAGTGTAGTGCTCCCTCAATACTGCCCCTCTGACAGTGCAGCGCTCCCTCAGTACCGCCCCTCCAACAGTAAGGCACTCCCTCAGTACTGCCCCTCCGGCAGTGCGGTGCTCCCTTAGTACTGCCCCTCCGACAGTGCGGCGCTCCCTCAGTACTGCCCCTCCGACAGTGCGGCGCTCCCTCAGTACTGCCCCTCCGACAGTGCGGCGCTCCCTCAGTACTGCCCCTCCGACAGTACGGCGCTCCCTCAGTACTGCCCCTCCGACAGTACGGCGCTCCCTCAGTACTGCCCCTCCGGCAGTGCGGCTCTCCCTCAGCACTGCGCTGGGATTGTCGGCCTGGATTTTGTGCTCAAGTCTCTGGATTGGGGACTCGAACTCGCAACTCGGAAGCGGGAGTGCTGCCCACTGAGCCACGGCTGACACCAACAGCTTCACATTCCCGTTCCCGCAACTCTAAGTAAAATGGTGAACTATGCCGCGGTTACTCTGTACACGGTTGTAGTGCCATCACATGCCTCCATGCGTCTGACACGAGCTCCTTGTATCTCTCCGTACCTTGAGCTGAATGCCCTGCAGCCATCTCGGCCTCACCTGCTGGAAATCCAGTCCCGATTTTAACCGAACCACCTTGGGGGTGGGAAAGAGAACTCATTCGGGTCAGACGCCAGGTTTGCAGTCCGCCCTGATTTCACGCTGCGTTGACTTGCTGTTCCCGCCGAAGGCGTTAAGTTAAAATTGAGACATGCCTTCCCAAACCTTGCCCCTTGCCACCTCTCTCCCCCTTCAGCATTGACTGAAGAAAACTACTAGGCACTTGGTCTAAGCGTTAAACAAAGCTTTAATCAACTGTTTTTCAACATGGAGATCTAGCTGTGTCCTTCACTAGTTCCTGTTGAGGAATGTTCTGAGCAAGCTGGGCCCATGCCCGAGTATTTATACTCTCCCTGGACAGCGCCACCAGCAGGCCGCCCAGTATTACTTCATACATGAATGACAAGATTCATGTCAAGCATCTTCTTCAAAATCTACCCCTTTGGCCTTGTCTTAAATCTCCTCTCTCCTGACTCTTCTCCCATCGCTACGCCGTGTCCATGTTCAACTCTGCGTGAAGCCCCTTGAGATGTTTTCTCTGTCAGAGGACGGGTGCTGTAGTTTAGTGGATACGTTCCTGGGTGAGTAATCCTCGAGGCCTGGGCCAATGATCCAGTGAGAACACGAGCTCAACTCCCACCGCGTGCATTTTGTGGAACTTAAATTCAACTGAAAAGTAAAATAACTGAAAGACTGTGAAGCTGTTGGAAAATCCCAACTGGTTTCCTCATGTCCTTTAGGGAAGGAAACCCACCGTCCTGACCCGGTCTGCACTGAATGTGACTCCAGTCCCACAGCAGCCTGGTTTTATTCTGAACTGCTCTCTGAAGTGGCCTCGCGAGCCACTCAATCGAATCAAACTGCTACCAATGGTTCAAGAAGCATCATGTCTAAAGCATCTTAGTTATCAGGACAGGCTGAAAGAGTTGGGACTCTACACTTTAGAGAAGCGTAGACTTTAGGGGTGATCTGATTGAGGATTACACGGTGATGAAGGGAATCGATTGTGTTCCAGTTGACAGGTTGCTCCAATTAAATGGGAGGACCAAGGGGTCACAAATTTAAGTTGTCCAAGGCCAGACCGAGGTTAGATGTCAGGAGGTGGTTCTTTGCCCAGAGAATAGTGGACCTCTGGGACAGGCTGCCATCCCGTGCGGTGGACGCCGACTCGCTGAATTCCTTCAAGCGAGAGCCGGACCTGTTTCTGGCCGGGGCGGAGATCACCTCTTACAGAAGGGTGGGCACTGCAGGAAATTCAGGGCCAGAGCGATCTCCTGGACTAGTTTCCATCGCCTAGAGGGGTCGGAGAGGAATTTCCCAGATTTTATTTCCCCTGGGATTTTTATCTGTTTTTTTTTTGCCTCTCCCATGAGATCACATGGTTCCGGGCGGGGTGGGGAGTGTGTATACAGGAAACTCTCGTTTAAACGGCACCTAAATATCCGGAATTCTCTAATAACCGGCAGAATTCATACTCCGAAAACTACAGTATACAGTCGTTTATAAGTTTTGTTTTACTGTTAAGTAATTAAAGAGTTATGGATTATCCTCAACTGGCATTACTGTACTTAATCAAGCATCTTCCACCATCCATTTAACACAGCATTCTGTAGGGGAGTACCCAATTATACTGCACATTTCTTGATTTTTTAATTTTTGTTTGTTAAAAATAGCCTCGGTAGATATACCTCTCCGTTATCCGGAATTTTTAATCAACCGGCACCATCCCGGTCCGGTCGGTGCCGGATACCAAAGAGTTTCCTGTATTGTGATACACAAGGTATCGCGATTGTGTGGGACGGGCTGGATGGGCCAGAGAGTCTTTACCTGTCCGTCATTGTTCATATGTTCATTAGAAGAAGGCCCACCACCATCTTCTCAGCATAAATTTCAAGTTGATCAATCTGTGATCACTGTCCCTATTTCCATCGAATTGCGTCAGCCTGTTAACCTCTCAGTGTCTTTCGCCCCTCTTCCAGAGAGAGAAGATATCTCCTGGCCTGGGCTCAAAGTGGTGGGAGAGGTATGGAGGTTCTGGTCAGCACAGTCAGCGGGCAAGGTGGTCATGCATCTTGTGACTCCATCAGGACTGTACAAAGAAGTGATAGAATCATAGAATGGTTACAGCACAGTAGGAGGCCATTCGGCCCGTCGAGCCCGTGCCAGCTCTCTGCAAGAGCATTTCAGCTAGTCCCACGCCCCCCGCCCTTTCCCCGTAGCCCAGCAAATTTTTTTCCTTCGGGTGCTTATCCAACTCCCTTTTGAAAGCCGCAATTGAATCTGCCTCCACCACCCTTTCAGGCAGTGCATTCCAGATCCTAACCACTCGCTGAGTAAAAAAGTTTTCCCTCATGTTGCCTTTGGTTCTTCTGTCACTCACCTTAAATCTGTGTCCTCTGGTTCTCAACCCTTCTGCCAATGGGAACAGTTTCTCTCTATCTACTCTGTCTAGACCCCTCATGATTTTGAACACCTCTATCGAATCTCCTCTCAATCTTCTCTGCTCCAAGGAGAACAACCCCAGCTTCTCCAGTCTATCCATGTAACTGAAGTCCCTCATTCCTGGAATCATTCTCGTAAATCTTTTCTGCACCCTCTCTAAGGTCTTCACATCCTTCCTAAAGTGCGGTGCCCAGAATTGGACACAATACTCCAGTTGGGGCCGAACCAGTGTTTTATAAAGGTTCATCATAATTTCCACACTTTTGTACTCTATACCTCTATTTATGAAGCCCAGGATCCCGTAAGCCTTTTTAACTGCTTTCTCAACCTGCCCTGCCACCTTCAACAATTTGTGCACATATACCCCCAGGTCTCTCTGTTCCTGCACTCCCTTCAGGATTGTACCATTTAGTTTATATTGCCTCTCCTCATTCTTTCTACCAAAATGTATCACTTCACACTTTTCTGCATTAAATTTCATCTGCCACGTGTCGCCCATTACACCAGCCTGTCTATGTCTTCCTGAAGTCTATCATTCTCCTCCTCACTGTTCACTATACTTCCAAGTTTTGTGTCATCTGCAAATTTTGAAATTGTGCCCTGTACACCCACGTCCAAATCATTAATATATATCAAGAAAAGCAGTGGTCCTAGTACCGACCCCTGGGGAACACCACTGTATACCTTCCTCCAGTCCGAAAAACAACCGTCCACCACTACTCTCTGTTTCCTATCACTTAGCCAATTCCGTATCCATGCTGCCACTGTCCCTTTTATTCCATGGGTTTCAACTTTGCTGGCAAGCCTATTATGCGGCACTTTGTTGAACGCCTTTTGGAAATCCATGTACACCACGTCAACTGATGAGATGGTTTGTGATTTTATGTGGTCATCGACCAATCTTTGGGGCCTGCGCATTTCATGTTAAGCTCCCAACTACTATCCCACATCAACCACTCAGAATCATAGAATAGAATCATAGAATGATACAGCACGGAAGGAGGCCATTCGGCCCATTGTGCCTGTGCTGGCTCTTTGAAAGAGCAGGGAGTTCTTCAAGGGTAACCTGGCCAATATTTATCCCTCAAACACTACGCTAAAACAGATTATCTGGTCGTTACCTCATTGCTGTTTGTGGGAGCTTGCTGTGCGCAAATTGGCTGCCATGTTTCCTACCTAAGAACAGTGACTACACTTGAATAAGTACTTCATTGGCTGTAAAGCGCTTTGGGATGTCCTGAGGTCATGAAAGGCGCTATAGAAATACAAGTCTTTCTTTCTTTCTTAGGGGGCACCCCTGTGCAGACATCCTTAGTGACCAGTCATGGGTGGTGGCCTGTGTCACTCATCTGCACTCTTGCTTAGGAGATGCTTCAAGGGGAGTAAAATAGAAGAAAACAATCAAAAATAAAGAAATAAAGCCCGTCTCTGCCCCTGCCTCAGCTCATCCGCTGCTGAAACCCTCATCCATGCCTTTGTTACCTCCAGACTCGACTATTCCAACGGTCTCCTGGCCGGCCTCCCACATTCCACCCTACGTAAACATGAGCTCATCCAAAACTCGGCTGCCCGTGTCCTAACTCGCACCAAGTCCCGTTCGCCCATCACCCCCTGTGCTCACTGACCTACATTGGCTCCCGGTTAAGCAATGCCTCGATTTTAAAATTCTCATCCTTGTTTTCAAATCCCTCCGTGGCCTCTCCCCCCTCCCTATCTCTGTAACCTCCTCCAACCCCACAACCCTCCGAGATCTCTGCGCTCCTCCAATTCTGGCCTCTTGAGCAGCCCTGATTATAATCGCTCCACCATTGGCGGCCGTGCCTTCAGCTGCCTGGGCCCTAAGCTCTGGAATTCCCTCCCTAAACCTCTCCGCCTCTCTCTCATTCTTTAAGACGCTCCTTAAAACCTATCTGTTTGGCCAAGCTTTTGGTCACCTGTCCTAATATCTCATTATGTGGCTCGGTGTCAAATTTTGTTTGATAATCGCTCCCGTGAAGCGCCCTTGGGAACGTTTTACTACGTTAAAGGCGCTTGTATGTGGTTGTTGAAGTGGAAGAGCTGAAATATTTTCCCTGTGTTTTATTTTTCTTGTTTTCTGTGCTTCATTGTCTCGTTTTTTTGATCCCTGGACAGGGTTGTTGCTATATTGGGTCACGTGACACGATTCCCCTGTGCTGATTGGGCAACATAGTGCTGGGCACGAAACCTACTGCAGTCTCTGAACTTTCAATTGGCTGAGGACGTTACTGTCCTGTCGACGGAGAGCGTACCCAGCGATTGCATCTATTCCCCCTGGTATATGTAGAAGGTTTGTGAGCGCATCATGCAGCAAGAACAAGGCCTCGGGCAACTCGTTAAGGCCTCCACCGTTTCCCGAAACACTTGTTAAATAATTCCTCTGTCCTTGACTGGCTGGTTTAGCTAAAGGGCCCTTGCAGATTTATAAAGTGCTTTACCCTTATTTCATGCTTCCGTCCGAGAGACTGGAACACCAGATCTAGTCACCATCCATCTCAAGAGAAATGGACCTTGCCCACAGCGGTGATGTAGTGCGGGTTTACAGCAACGCTGCAGCAGACACAGAGTGGCTTCCTCATTGAAATGCTGCTCAGACACCAAGATCATTACAGCATCATTACTCACGTTGCTGCCTCTGGATGTGGCTGTGCACTTGGAAGCTGCAGCTGTAATAGATTACCGAGAGTGGCTCGCACGGCGCAATCGCCATCCTTTCCCCTTTTGGTTCCGCTGTCGCAATACAGCCTGCCATCATTTCACCTCCAACACTTGGGCTTCGACTGCAGCGCAGCTAGCAAGGATAATCTCCCCTTCCTGACTGCTTAAACACTGTCCTTTCACTTCTGGAGCATGCCTTCAAATCCTGGGAATGACTCGCTCCTTCCTTCTCTCTCTCCTTTCTTCTCTCTCTCCTTCCTTCTCTCTCTCCTTCTCTCGCTTTCCTTTCTTCTCTCTCTCTTTCCTTCCTTCTCTCTTTCCTTCCTTCTCTCTCCTTCCTTCTCTCTCTCCTTCCTTCTCTCTCTCCTTCCTTCTCTCTCTCCTTCTCTCGCTTTCCTTTCTTCTCTCTCTCTCTTCCTTCCTTCTCTCTTTCCTTCCTTCTCTCTCCTTCCTTCTCTCTCTCCTTTCTTCTCTCTCTTCCTTCTTTCTCTTCCTTCTTCTCTCTTTCCTTCCTTCTCTCTCTCCTTCCTTCTCTCTCTCTCCTTCCTTCTCTCTCTTTCCTTCCTTCTCTCTCTCCTTCCTTCTCTCTCTCCTTTCCTCTCTCTCCTTCCTTCTCTCTCTCCTTCTCTCCTTCCTTCTTTCTCTCCTTTCTTCTCTCTTTCCTTCCTTCTCTCTCCTTTCTTCTCTCTCCTTTCTTCTCTCGCTTTCCTTCCTTCTCTCTTTCCTTTCTTCTCTCTCTTTCCTTCCTTCCCTCTCTCCTTTGTTCTCTCTCTCCTTTCTTCTCTCTCTCTCCTTCCTTCTATCTCTTTCCTTCTCTCTCTCTCCTTCCTTTTCTCTTTTTCCTTCCTTCTCTCTCCTTTCTTCTATCTCTTTCCTTCCTTCTCTCTCCTTCCTTCTCTCTCTCTTTTCTCTCTCTCCTCTCTCTATCTATCTATCTCTCTATTTATCTCTTTTTTACATGGAATTACACAGTATTTACAGCACAGGAACAGGCCATTCAGCCCAACAGGTCTATGCCGGTGTTTATGCTCCGCATGAACCTCCTCCCAGAGGTTACCCTCGTCTGTCTCAGCCCCTGGGCACACCCACCCATTGGGGTAGAAATTGGACCTCGTGGCACCTGCTTTACGGGTGTAAAGTGGGTGCAACGAGGGCCAATTTCGGGGACTAACATCCCGCGCCCAAAGGAAACCTAAAAGACGTCTGACCCGATAAAGGGTTGGGACATTTTTCAATAGGCCCTGGAGGCCGTCTAGAACAGGAGTTAGGCCCCTTATAGATGCCAATGCCTTCAAACGACATAAAAAACACGAGAGATGCAAAACGGCCGACCGATTCTCCATCAACCATTTTACACAATTGCGCAAAGTCAAAATTAATGCCCTTTCTCTCTCGGTTGACACTCCCAGTGCAGTACTGAGGGAGTGCTGCACTGTCGGAGGTGCCGTCTTTCGGATAAGACGTTAAACCGAGGTCCCGTCTGCCCCCTCAGGTGGACGTAAAAGATCCCACGGGCACTATTTCGAAGAAGAGCAGGGGAGTTATCCCCGGTGTCCTGGGGCCAATATTTATCCCTCAATCAACATCACTAAAAACAGATTATCTGCTCATTTATCACATTGCTGTTTGTGGGAGCTTGCTGTGCACAAACTGGCTTCCGCGTTTCCTACATTACAACAGTGACCACACTTCAAAAAGTACTTCATTGGCTGTAAAGCGCTTGGGGACGTCCTGAGGTGGTGAAAGGCGCTATAGAAATGCGAGTTCATTCTTTTTTTGTTCTCTGTCTCTCTTCTTCTCTCCTTCCCCTTTCTCGCTCTGATGGAGGAGCGGGTGGAACAGTTCATTAAAACCTGGTAAAAAATGACTCTCTATTCATTTGTGTTTCTTTATTTAGCGGAGAAAAATGGCAGTGGAAGAGATTTATTATTTAGCAGGGTTTAATGAACACACACTCTGCGACGATGATGGAACACCCCGGTTAATATTAGCGCCATGCACCCGCCACACGAAGCCCTGATAAACACTCTGAGCCGGCACGTGAATGAACTAACAAAGCAGCATCGCAATCGAAGGACTCGGAAAGGCGGCAGCGAAGAAACAAAGCAGGAGAGATACGGCCTCAAATGACTCACCTGTGCAGCTGCTGATAGGGGAGGCCCTTTGAGCGCGCACACAGCGAGAGAGAGAGCATGTGGGCACCTGCTGATAATTCCCCAGGCCCCGGCAAACATCGACCGCTCTTCCCAATCCACCGCTGACTTCCAGGTGAAAGGTGCGGTCTTCATGCTGTGGCGGCAGAGAGCCTGTAAAAGAGGCTTGGTGCACACACGAGGGAGAAGGGAAACGACCGCACCCCCCTCCGCACCCCTCCCCGCCCACGCAATGTGCGCACAGCAAGAGCCCCAGAACTTCCCTGCTCTTCTTCGAAATAGTGCCGTGGGATCTCGGTTGAGGGGAACTGTAGGCAAACACATTCGCAATGTGATAAGTGGCCAGTTAATCTATTCTGCTAATGTTAAACCGAGGCCCCGTCTGCCCTCTCAGGTGGACGTAAAAGATCCCACGGGCACTATTTGGAAGAAGAGCAGGGGGGGAGTTCTCCCCGGTGTCCTGGCAAAATATTTATCCCTCAATCAACATCACTAAAAAACAGATGATCTGGTCATTTACCACATTGCTGTCTGTGGGAGCTTGCTGTGCGCAAATTGGCTGCCGCGTTTCCTACATTACAACAGTGACTACGCTTCAAAAAAGTACTTCATTGGCTGTGAAGCGCTTTGGGACGTCCGGTGGTCGTGAAAGGCGCTGTAGAAATGCGAGTTTTTCTTTCTTCCCGATTGACCGCGGGGAGGCGGGAGCCGCGAGGATGGATGTGTCGGGCGACCAATGGCGCGAGTGGGGGGGGAGGGGGGGGGTGGCGGGGCGGATGGAGGCCGGTGGTCGTGTGATGAAACCTCCAAGAATACGTCCCAACTAGAGTTGGCAACACTCTATCTGAAGGATGGCACTTCCAGCGTTTCGGCGCAGCGACGGAGTGTCGACACAGATTAAGTGCTGAGGTCTTGGAGTGGGGCTGGAAGGGGCAACCTTCGGGGCGAAAGTGCTGGATGAATAGGTCCACGCAGCTGGCCGTGGGGGGGGAGTGTGTGTGGCTGGGCATGTGATGAGGCTGGCGATCAGTGAAAGGCCGCTCGCTGCAGTTAAGTGTCTTCCGCCTCACTTACCTAATCACAACTAGGGGGGAGGGCAGAGACAGAGCTCTCGAGCAATCCCTTCTGTCCTGGTACACGCTCAACCGGGCTCGCTTGTTTCGTTTGTTAAATCGCCCCTTGCAAATTTGCCTCGTGACGTCTGAGAAATGAGGGCTCGTGCTGAAATGCCTGTCGTACACATTGAAAGAAAGAAACCGGAATTTATACAGCGCCTTGCACGTCCTCAGGATATTCCAAAACGGCCTTGCAATCAATGAATTATTCTGTGAACTGCAGTCGCTGATCTTTTGTCGACAAATACGTTGGCTCTGGGATAAGTCACCAGTTAATCTATTCTGATGGGGTTGTTTGAAAGAAAATAAAGAACTTGCATTTCTATAGTGTCTTTCATGATCTGAGGACGTCCTAAAGCGCTTCACAGCCAATGAAGTACTTTTTGAAGGGTAGTCACTGTTGTAATGTGGGAAACGCGGCAGCCAATTTGCGCACAGCAAGCTCCCACAAACAGCAATGTGACAATGACCAGATCATGGGGGAAAAATTCAGTCGCGCACCATTTGGGGCGCAAATATCGTCCGGGCGCAAAGATTAGCGCCTGGCGCTAATTATCACCACTGACTGGAAACTTCACTTTTAACGCCCCGGGAGGTGATTGGAGCGCTAAATCAGGCGCTGCACACCTGTCTTAAGGCGCAAAGGCCGAGGAGTGAGGCGCTAACTCAGAGCGCTGGCGAAGCTCATGTAATGTCAGTCAGCAATGGAACACACACACAATGGCACGGGCCAGTTCTTAAAGGGGATGGTTGATCTTGCTTTCCATCCACATCCTGCTCATTGCAGCCTTGAATCTCGGCCTGGAGAGACTTGCACATCAAATGTGCTGGAAAGAACAATGGAGAGTACCAGGCAAAGAGCTCAGAGTGCAGCCCCCACAGTCTCTTCTAAATCGATACAAGGAATGTCCAATCAAAATGAACCTGCAAAGTGCTGCTCAGTACCCAAAACTCCTTCACACAACGTTGAATCTCTCCAGAAATCTCTCTCACTCTCTCTCAGAATGCGTAGTTCAAAAATGGCACCAACAATAAAAGGCAGGAAGCGGTCACCTTTAAATAGCGCTCCCCCTTTCCCTTCATGACAGAAGAACGCTCCTATCAACCTGTCGTTGCTAGCGTCAGGCGGTAAGGCAGGGGGCGCCACTCAATATCCGCTCCGGGGTGATACCGGGGCGTTGCACACTCGTCTGACGTCACGATCTGCCGGCGCAGGAGATCGTGGCGGTAGTGTTTAGCGCCGCCGCAAAATGTCTAGTTAATTTCGCGAGCGGCGCAAACTTCGCCGCGCCCGGGCGCTAGCTGCTTTGCGCCCCATTAGGGCCCTCTTAAGGCGCTAACGGGAGGCGCAACCAACTGAATTTTTCCCCCCATCTGTTTTAGTGATGTTAGTTGAGGGATAAATATTGGCCCCAGGACACCGGGGAGAACTCCCCTGCTCTTCTTCGAAATAGTGGCCACGGGATCTTTTACGTCCACCTGAGAGAGCAGACGGGGCCTTGGTTCCAAAAGGCGGCACCTCCGACAGTGCAGCACTCCCTCAGTACTGCACTGGGAGTGTCAGCCTAGATTTTGTACTGAAGTCTCTGGAGTGGGGACTTGAACAGCAACAGCAACAACAACATGTATTTATACAGCACCTTTAACGTAGTAAAACGTCCCAAGGCGCTTCACAGGCGCGGTTATCAAACAAAATTTGACACCGAGACACGTGAGGAGATACTAGGGCAGAGTGGTCGGTTTTAAGGAGCGTCTTAAAGGAGGAAAGAGAGGTGGAGAGGTTTAGTGAGGGAATTCCAGAGCTTAGGGCCTCGGCAGCCGAAGGCACGGCCGCCAATGGTGGAGCGATGAAAATCGGGGATGCGCAAGAGGCCAGAATTGGAGGAGCGCAGAGATCTCGGGGGGTTGTAGGGCTGGAGGAGGTTACAGAGATAGGGAGGGGTGAGGCCATGGAGGGATTTGAAAACAAGGATGAGAATTTTAAAATCCTGCCGTTGCTTAAGCCACGACCTTCTGACTCAGAGGCAAGAGAGTGCTACCGACTGAGCCACAGCTGACACCTGAGGATAAATATTGGCCAGGACACCGAGGAGCAAAATAGTGCCGCGGGATCTTCCTTATCCACATGAGCAGTGGCCAACACAAGGACTTTCCTCATCTGCAAGGCCTGGGTTACAGAGGGCAGTGCCTTTACTCATAGGAACAGGAGGAGGCCATTCAGCCCCTCGAGCCTGTTCCGCCATTCAGTGAGATCATGACCGATCTACTCGCTGGGCAATCAAGGAGAATCACCTGGCGAGAGAGTAGGGGTCACCGTCTCAGGAGGTAGAAGATCAGCCATGATCTTATTGAATGGCGGAGCAGGCTCGAGGGGCCAAATGGCCTATTTCTTATGTTCTTAGTAGAGGGAGCTTCAGTCCAACCTGGGAGTGCTTGATGGGGTAGTGTAGAGGGAACTTTACTCTGTATCTAACCAATGGTGTGTTTGTCATGGGACTGCTTGATATGGACACAACTGAAAAAAGTGCTGAATGTTCCATTCCCCAGAACCAATATCTCTCACACTGGTAGAACAAATTCACAAATGTTAATTATTTCTGTTAGGAGATACAAGAGTAAGAAAGTATTGCTACAATTGTACAGGGCCTTGGTGAGACCACACCTTGAGTACTGTGCACAGTTTTGGTCTCCTTATCTGAAGAAGGATATACTTGCCTTAGAGTTGGTGCAACGAAGGTTCACTAGATTGATCCTGGGGTGAGAGGGCTGTCCTATGAGGAGAGGTTGTGTAGATTGGGCCTATACTCTCTGGAGTTTAGAAGAATGAGAGGTGATCTCATTGAAAGATATAAGATTCTGAGGGGGATTGACAGGGTAGATGCTGAGAGGTTATTTCCCCTGGCTGGAGAGTCTAGAACTAGGGGGCATAGTCTCAGGATAAGGGGTCAGCCATTTAGGACTGAGATGAGGAGGAATTTCTTCACTCAGAGGGTTGTGAATCTTTGGAATTCTCTGCCGCAGAGGGCTGTGGATGCCGAGGCATTGAGTATATTCAAGGCTGAGATCGATAGATTTTAGGACTTTAGGGCTCGAGGGGCCGAATGGCCGACTCCTGCTCCTATTCCTTATGTTCTTACGTTCTATTTCATTCAGCCTCGTTATCGAATGTCCAACACATCCAGGATGCTCTGTTCCTCTCTCTCTCTCTCTCTCTCTCTCATGTGAAGGACATCAGGTGAATTCTGAAACACCAGCCCATTTAATGGCTCTGATCGTTAAAGTTATAGGTTGAAAGGAATAAATTAACTGTGAAGTCGTTTGAAATCCTCTGAAATATTCTGACATTTCAGTGGCAATCCCACTCGGGGAGAGGAAGGAGAATTAAACAAAACGAAAGAAACAAAAGATTTTTGTTAGGGGTGGCTATCAAAGGATATGGAGCAATGGAGTTAAGATACAGTTCAGTCATAATCTGATTGAATGGCGGAACAGGCCCGAGGGGCTAAATGGCCTCCTCCTGTTCCTATAAAACTATGTTTACTCATCTCGCCCAACTCACAATAAAAGACGGGCTCGGTGCACAATAACCGGCCGCTCTCCCACCAACTGTGCCCAGAGCAGCCATTTGGACACGAATGGATCGGTTAATTCCACACACTTCCAGCGCCGTCTTTCGGATGAGACGTCAAACCGAGGCCCCCGTCTGCCCTCTCAGGGTGGACGTGAAAGATCCCATGGCCACTATTCGAAGAAGAGCAGGGGGGAGTTCTCCCCCGGTGTCCTGGGGCCAATAATTATCCCTCAACCAACATCACTAAAACAGATGATCTGGTCATTATCACATTGCTGTTTGTTGTGGGAGCTTGCTGTGCGCAAATTGGCTGCCGCATTTCCCACATTACAACAGTGACTACACTTCAAAAGTACTTCATTTTCTGTAAAGCGCTTTGGGACGTCCGGTGGTCGTGAAAGGCGCTATAGAAATGCAAGTCTTTCTTTTTTCCCCTTTAAAGAAAAGAAGAAGAGAGATTTAGTCGGTGCGCATTAACCCTTTGTACAGGAATAGCATTGATCGGAAAATCAATAGAGAGGTAGAGAGAGAGATCGAGCAAAAAAGAAAAAGAGCGATAAAGAGAGAGAAATCTCTCACCAGCCTCATTAATCTTCTGGCCAGGAGTAGTGTATTTATTTACTCGATGTGACAAATACAACACTCACTAAAGTGCGAGCGCGATGCAATGCGACTTCAATCTGAGACGCAGACTGTGAATACAGTCATATCCCCAAGTTGCCATGCCGATCGAATCTGAACGAGAGCTGTAGGAAATTAACAGCATGCGCTCGTACATTTATCTGTTCCGTGCGGATTTTCCCCTCGGGGAAGGAACAGCAGGGATGGAAATAGCCACAATTTGCACTGGCTTATTCAAAGGGAGACCGGCGCCTGCGATGGGATCTGGTGCCGACTCCAGCGAGCTCCTCGCAGTCTGACCACAACTCTGTGAAATATTAAATCAGTCAACACAGCACCTGCTCCCCTTCAGCTCAGAATTATGGGAATCAGGGTAACATTCCTCACTGTCCCATCAAAGAGTCCCAGATCAGGTACAGCACGGGTGAGATACAGAGTTAAGTCCCCTCTACTCTGTATCTAACTCAGACTACCTGCCCTGGGAGTGTTTGATGGGACAGTGTAGAGGGAGCTTTACTCTGTATCTAACTCGTGCTGTACCTGCCCTGGGAGTGTTTGATGGGACAGTGTAGAGGGAGCTTTACTTTATATCTAACCCGTGCTGTACCTGTCCTGGGAGTGTTTGATGGGACAGTGTAGAGGGAGCTTTACTTTGTATCTAACCCCGTGCTGTACCTGCCCTGGGAGTGTTTGATGGGACAGTGTAGAGGGAGCCTTACTCTGTATCTAACCCGTGCTGTACCTGTCCTGGGAGTGTTTGACGGGACAGTGTAGAGGGAGCTTTACTTTATATCTAACCCGTGTTGTACCTGTCCTGGGAGTGTTTGATGGGACAGTGTAGAGGGAGCTTTACTCTGTATCTAACCCCGTGCTGTACCTGCCCTGGGAGTGTTTGATGGGACAGTGTGGAGGGAGCTTTACTCTGTATCTAACCCGTGCTGTACCTGCCCTGGGAGTGTTTGATGGGACAGTGTAGAAGGAGTTTTACTCTGTAACCCGTGCTGTACCTGCCCCAGGAGTTTTTGATGGGACAGTGTAGAGGGAGCTTTACTCTGTATCTAACCCGTGCTGTACCTGCCCTGGGAGTGTTTGATGGGACAGTATAGAGGGAGCTTTACTCTGTATCTAACCCGTGCTGTACCTGCCCTGGGAGTGTTTGATGGGACAGTGTAGAGGGAGCTTTACTCTGTATCTAACCCGTGCTGTACCTGCCCTGGGAGTGTTTGATGGGACAGTGTAGAGGGAGCTTTACTCTGTATCTAACCCGCGCTGTACCTGCCCTGGGAGTGTTTTATGGGACAGTGTAGAGGGAGCTTTACTCTGTATCTAACCTGTGCTGTACCTGCCCTGGGAGTGTTTGATGGGACACTGTAGAGGGAGCTTTACTCTGTATCTAACCCGTGCTGTACCTGCCCGGGAGTGTTTGATGGGGCAGTGTAGAGGGAGCTTTACTCTGTATCTAACCCGTGCTGTACCTGCCCTGGGAGTGTTTGATGGGACAGTGTAGAGGGAGCTTTACTCTGTATCTAACCTGTGCTGTACCTGCCCTGGGAGTGTTTGATGGGACAGCTGTAGAGGGAGCTTTACTCTGTATCTAACCCGCGCTGTACCTGCCCTGGGAGTGTTTTATGGGACAGTGTAGAGGGAGCTTTACTCTGTATCTAACCTGTGCTGTACCTGCCCTGGGAGTGTTTGATGGGACACTGTTGAGGGAGCTTTACTCTGTATCTAACCCGTGCTGTACCTGCCTGGGAGTGTTTGATGGGGACAGTGTAGAGGGAGCTTTACTCTGTATCTAACCCGTGCTGTACCTGCCCTGGGAGTGTTTGACGGGACAGTGTTGAGGAAGTGTTTGGTTCTAACTCTGAATGAGCTCAGTGCAGAATATTCCTTTTGCAGCACTATCATCCCTCACCTCAATGTCCACAAAATCCATTTGTTAAAAAAAAACTGGGAAATTATCCCCACATTCACAAAAAATACCACAGTGCAAGCAATTTGCGAGCAATTTCCATTAAACTGTGCTTTGCTCAGTGAGGGAGAGAATCAGATTGGACCAAGAGCTCAGCATCTCCTGCACACGCACTCACCCAATCCCCTGACAGAGCGGCCCCAAGCAGGCAAATAGCGGGTAGGGGAGGGGAAGGTCAAAGGCCACTCCTGCCTTTCTCCGCGCCCCCCCCACCCACACCGAGCTAGGGAACTAACTCCAGTTCCCTATTGCTGTGCGGCTGCCCATCTGCATGGCATTTATTTAATCCTTTGCCCGGGGGGAGCGCCGTGAACAGCTGTTCGAATAATGGACCTGAAGGCATCCTGCTGTTGCCTCTTTCCCTTTTCACAGGTTGCCTGATGTCAAGCTGCCTCCGTGTTTGGGAAGAGGAGGAGCAGAGGGGAGGGTGTGTGGGAGAGTGGGGAAGGGACGGAGAGGCAGCTTGCTCCCAGGCCTCCGCTTGGCTCCACTTCAGCCAGGCACAGTGTGAGTGACAGACAAGTCTGTGGGAAGGAAGAAAGAACATTGCATTTATACAGCGCCTTGAAAGTACTAAAACGTCCCAAGACCCTTCACAGGAGCGTAATCAGCCAAAAATTTGACACCGAGCCACATAAGGAGATATTAGGACAGGTGACCAAAAGCTTGGGTCAAAGAGGTCGGTTTTAAGGAGCGTCTTAAAGGAGGAGAGAGAGGTGGAGAGGTTTAGGGAGGGAATTCCAGAGCTCAGGGCCCAGGCAGCTGAAGGCACGGCCGCCAATGGTGGGGCGAAGGAAGTCGGGGATGTACAAGAGACCAGAATTGGAGGAGCGCAGAGATCTCGGAGGGTTGTGGGGCTGGAGGAGGTTAGAGAGATAGGGAGGGGCGACTCCATGGAGAGATTTGAACAGGAGGATGAGAATTTTGAAATCAAGGCGTTGTTGGACCGGGAGCACAGGGGGGGTGATGGGTGAACGGGACCTGGTGCGAGTTAGGACACGGGGCAGCCGAGTTTTGAATGAGCGCGGGTTTTCAGAGGGTGGAGGATGGGCGGCCAGGAGAGCACTAGGATAGTCGAGCTTAGAGGTAACAAAGGCATGGATGAGGGTTTCATCAGCAGATGGGCTGAGGCAGGGGTGGTGACAGATGATATTACGCAGGTGGAAGCAGGCGGTCTTGATGATGGAGCGGAGATGTGGTCGGAAGGTCAGCTCGGCGTCAAAAATGGCGCCGAGGTTGCGAGCAGTCTGGTCCAGTTGGAGACAGTGACCAGGGAAGGGGATGGAATCAGTGGCTAGGGAGCGGAGTTTGTGGCGGGGACCAAAGACAATGATCTTCCCAATTTTTCATTGGAGAAAATTCTGGTTCATCGAAGACTGGATGTCGGACAAACAGTCTGACAACGCAGGCAGTGGAGGGGTCGAGAGAGGTGGCGGTGAGGTCGAACCGGGTGTCGTCAGCATGCACGTGGAACCTGGCATCGTATTTTCTGATGATGTCGCCGAGGGCCAGCATGTAGATGAGGAATAGGAGGGGAGCCAAGGATGGATCCTGGGGGGAACACCAGAGGTAACGGTGCGGGAGCGGGAAGGGAAGCCGCTGCAGGTGATTCTCTGGCTACGATTGGATGGATAAGAATGGAACCAGCCGAGGGCAGTCCCACCCAGCTGGACAACGGTGGAGAGGCGTTGGAGGAAGATGGAGTGGTCAACCACGCCAATGGCTGCAGACAGGTCGAGAAGGACTAGGAGGGATAGTTTGCCGTGGTCACAGTCACTTGTGTCATTTACGATAGCAAAATACTGCGGATGCTGGAAATCCGAAATAACAACAGAAAACGCTGGAAAAACTCAGCAGGCCAGGCAGCATCCGTGGAGAGAGAAACAGAGTTAACGTTTCAGGTCGAAGACCTTTCGTCAGAACTGGAAATAAGGCAAGTGCAGCAGGCAGTCAAGAAAGCAAACGGAATGATGGCCTTCATAGTAAGGGGATTTGAGTACAGGAGTAGGGAGGTGATGCTGCAGTTGTACAGGGCCTTGGTGAGGCCACACCTGGAGTATTGTGTGCAGTTTTGGTCTCCTAACTTAAGGAAGGACATTCTTGCTATTGAGGGAGTGCAGCGAAGGTTCACTAGATTGATTCCTGGGATGGCCGGTCTGACATATCAAGAAAGATTGGGTCAACTGAACTTGTATCCTCTGGAGTTCAGAAGAATGAGGGGGGATCTTATAGAGACATTTAAAATCCTGACTGGTTTAGACAAATTAGATGCGGGCAGAATGTTCCCAATGTTAGGGAAAACTAGAACCAGGGGTCACAGTCTAAGGATTAAGGGGAAGCCATTTAAGACTGAGCTGAGGAGGAACTTCTTCACCCAGAGAGTGGTGAATCTATGGAATTCTCTTCCACAGAAGGTTGTTGAGGCCAGTTCGCTAAATATATTCAAAAGGGAGTTAGATATAACACTCACAACTAGGGGGATCAAGGGGTATGGCGAGAAAGCAGGAATGGGGTACTGAGGTAGCATGTTCAGCCATGAACGCATTGAATGGCGGTGCAGGCTCGAAGGACCGAATGGTCTACACCTGTACCTATTTTCTATGTTTCTATGTTTCTATGTTTCTATGACATGAAATAGATTTAAAGCAAGTTTAATGCTGGGAAAAGGGGGAGGGGATGAAAGAACAAAAGGGAAGGTCAGTGGTGGGATAGAAAGCAGGAGAGATTAAGAGACATTGAGAGATATTCAAGGCAAGAGGAGGTGGTAATGTGACAGGTAGAGGCTAGATGAAGGACAGCTGCCAGCTTCTGGGAGGGAAGCAAAAAGGCCAAACAAAAGGGTGGATGAAAAATTAAAATAAAAAAAAAATATATATGTGATGGGGGCCGGGGTTATGATCTGAAATTGTTGAACTCTATGTTGAGTCCAGAGGGCTGTAGAGTGCCTAAACGAAAGATGAGGTGCTGTTCCTCGAGCTTTTTATGACTTTGATAAGGGCAACTTCAGTGCCGGGCCAGAGGCAGAAACCTGATTGGAGGAGTTGAAACATGGAGGGGAAGCAGGCGGCCGTGGCGATGGGGACCATTAACTCGTCTCGTAGTCGTCTCTGTGGCTTGCCCGGGAGACTCTTCAGCACGTGACAGGTCTCTCCTTGTGTCAGATACACAGCAGACTGAAATAAACTGTCTGGGACTGGTTCATAAATCTGAAAGCGGAAACAAACAATCCCGCAGCCATTGATGTTTTAACTGCACTTTGCAATTTAACAACCCACAAGTGACTCATGCATGGAATGTGGGCAATGGCACTGACAGGTAATTAAGGATTAATTGTGTTCAGCAAACTGCTTGTGATGTGAGTGGATGAATTCTTACAATGACTTTCCTCTCTCTGTATGTTAATCGAGGCACCAACCCATTGAAAACAAAGATATCGGCCTCGATTTTAATTCCGGGGCGGGTGGCTTTTGGGCGGGTGGGAGGAAGGGGGTGGGTTAGAAACTTATCCACTGCCACAGCAAACAGGCCCGGGGGTATTTTAACTCTCGGGCCACATTAACAAGTCACTGGTCCAATTTTCCCCGCTCGAAATAAGGAGGGAAGCGAGAGGGAAGAGGCTGCCGGCCTCTGGAAATTCAGGCGCCCCTTGTAGGTAGGTGCGTCAGATGAGTAAGAACATAAGATTTAGGAGCAGGAGTCGGCCATACGGCCCCTCGAGCCTGCTCCGCCATTCAATGAGATCATGGCTGACCTGCGACCTCAACTCTACTTACCCGCCCGATCCCCACATCCCTTAATTCCCCTAGAGTTCAAATATCTATCGATCTCAGCCTTGAATATGCTGAACGATTCAGCATCCACAGCCCTCTGGGGTGGAGAATTCCAAAGGTTCCCAACCCTCAGTGAAGAAATTTCTCCTCATCTCAGTCCTAAATGGCCGACCCCTTATCCTGAGACTGTGACCCCTGGTTCTAGACTCTCCAGCCAGGGGGAAACAGCCTCTCAGCATCTACCCTGTCAACCCCCCCCTCAGAATCTTATGCGCTTCAATGAGATCACCTCTCATTCTTCTAAACTCCAGAGGGTATCGGCCCATTCTACTCAATCTCTCCTCATAGGACAGCCCTCTCTGCAGGCCATCACTGATTTGCAAAGCATGGTGGGGAATAACAATTGGCCATTGACTTAATTTGAACTATTTCTTCCCCCGCCTCCCCCCCCCCGCCCCCCACCCCACCCACATCTGATGCACCTTAGCAAAAGCCTGCGATGTCAAGTTAGTAAGTGGCGTATCAACCAAGATATTCTGATACGGTGGCTGCTATCTCTTCGTTACGGAGCTGTCTCGGCTGTGTCACCATGGCGATGCTTTTCGACTCCGGATTGCTCGGCACCCTGCTGCCGGCTGCTCGTTCCTTCGACTCCCTCTGCGGTCTCGTGGAGGGGGAGGAAGGAAGGGGAGGGCAAAGGTTAATAAATCTTTCAGAGCCTGTTAACTGCCTAATAAAACTGAATGGGGCCCTGCGTGTTGTGTGTTTGCGCCTGGTTCCGCAGTGATTAACTCGGGAAAGGTCACACCGTGTAAATCTCCGTCCTCCTGACATAACTCACAATGTTCAGGCTGCCTCTTGACAGCCAGTGCATTGTGACTACCATTTGTCACCTGTGTTAGAACCAGCTAAAGTGGGCATTCCCCACACAGACGGTCCTCTTCCCCACATCCCCCGCCCCCTTTCAGTCAGAGCAAATAGTGGGGGCGGGGTGGGGGGGGGGGGGCGAACCTCCTCTGTTAGTGATTGATGTAGGTTCACTGGGATAGAAGGGAGAGAATTTTTCTCTCTCTCTTCTCCTTTCACTCCCATGAACCCTGCACATTAAAACAATAGCACAAAACCCCAGTAACTCATGAATAAAATCACGATTGTTGGCGACCCTGTGAGAGAGGGAACATCGTCGCCTTTGGACATTTCAGGAACTAAATCGTGAAGTCCTTCACACAAAGGGTGGCGGAAATCTGGAACGCTCTTCTCTCAAAAAGCTGGGGGTCAATTGGAAACTTCAAAACTGAGCTCGATAGCTCTTTGTTGGGTAAGGGTATTAAGGGTTACGGAACCAAAGCGGGTAGATGGAGTTAAGATGCAGATCAGCCATGGGCTAACTGCATGGTGGAACAGGCTCAAGGAGCTGGATGGCCTCCTCCTGTTCCCCTGTTCCTATACTCCTAGAAAGATTCGGTACGCAGTAAGACTACGTTAACAGCCAATCATGACGTGCTGTAATACAAATCCTCTAATACTTCCCGATTGGCCTCTGCTTGACTGAAGCAGCATTAATCTCCCAACGTTTATTAATCCAGCTGTGGAGTGGCGCAGATGTGGCAGACCAGTGGCAGAGCGCCAGCAGAAAACATCTGCATTCGCCAATGAGGGGAAGCAGGCATCAGGCCTGCGGCAGAGCTGCAGGTCCGGCCAGAATATAGTTATACTGTCAGCTGTGGCTCAGTGGGTCGCACTCTCGCCTCTGTTGTGGGTTCGAATCCCACTCCGGAAACTTCAGCACAAAATCTAGGCCGACACTCCCAGTAAAGTACTGAGGGAGTGCTGCACTGTCAGAGATGCCGTTTTTGGATGAGACGTTAAACCGAGGCCCCGTCTGCTCTCTCAGGTGGATGTCAAAGATCCCACGGCCACTATTTCGAAGAAGAGCAGGGGAGTTCTCCCCGGTGTCCTGGGGCCAATATTTATCCCTCAACCAACGTCACTAAAAACAGATGATCTAGTCATTACCACATTGCTGTTTGTGGGAGCTTGCTGTGCGCACATTGGCTGCCGCGTTTCCCACATTACAACAGTGACTACGCTTCAAAAGTATTTCATTGGCTGTAAAGCACTTTGGGACGTCCTGAGGTTGTGAAAGGTGCTTCTTTCTTTTATAGTTCTGCCTATCAGTGCGCAGAAGTTGCTGACTCACTTACTTACGACGGCAAGGCTTTGTGAGGCGGAGTGTAGCAGAGCTGTGATGGATCAGAGTTTAAAACAGATCTCTCTGCCTCACAGCGAGCTGACAAAGGAAGGCCGAATCTCTTCAGGGGAGCTGTCTCCCTCCCCCAATAGCTGCTACACTACCACCATCAGCAGTGGGCCTACTTCTTAGGGGGGTGGTGGGGAGGGCACTGTTTTAACCCACCCCCCCCAGGCCCGATGGGACATTCCCGCAGTTAAAATCACCTCTGAAAAGTTACCGCCCGCTGCCACCTTAACTGGGTCCTTTCTATTTTAGGTGGTCGAGGCACCTGCCTGACTCAGGCGGGAGACTCATTAATCGCATGCTAATTGGGGTGCATAGGCTAACATAGAATTCGCAGCACAGAAACAGGCCATTCGGCCCAACCAGTCCGTGCCGGTGTTTATGCTCCACTCGAGCCTCCTCCCACCCCTCTTCATCTCACCCTATCAACATAACCCTCTATTCCTTTCTCCCTCATGTGCTTGTCCAGCTTCCCCTTAAATGCATCTATACTATTCGCCTCAACCACTCCCTGTGGTAGCGAGTTCCACATTCTCCCCACTCTCTGGGTAAAGAAGTTTCTCCTGAATTCCCGATTGGATTTATTAGTGACTATCTTATATTTATGGCCCCTAGTTTTGGACTCCCCCTACAAGTCTATCCTATCAAATCCCTTCATAATCTTGAACCCCTCTATCAGGTCACCCCTCGGCCTTCTCTTTTCTAGAGAAAAGAGCCCCAGCCTGATCAGCCTTTCCTGATAGTTATAACCTCTCAGCAGTTCTGGTATCATCTCTCTCACCTTTTCTATCTGTCTCTCCTTCCTTTAACTTTCTTTTCTGTCTATCTCTCTTTCAACAACATCAACAACTGGCAATTATATTCTCTCCTTCATTTCTGACCATCTCTCCTCGCTCCCACCTCTGCCCCGACTTTCAACCCTTCGCACAATGCTTCATCTACTCCCAGGGCAGTATGGTGGACGGGAGTGGAGTGTAAGAGTGTTGCGAGGCAGGGGTGTGCGAGATGGGGGTGGTGTGGGAAACAAGGAGATACGGATGGGGGGGGGGGGTAGGAGGTGAGTGGGGTGGGTGTGGGAGAGGGGTGGGGTGGGGGGATGGGAGTTGTGAAATGGGTGTGGAGTTTGTGGGAGCTTGCTGTGCGCAGATTGACTGCTGCATTTCCCTACATTACAACAGTGGCTACACTTCAGAAAACGTACTTCGTTGGCTGTGAAGCTGCTTTGGGACATCCTGAGGATGTGAAAGGCGCTATATAAATGCAGGTTCTTTAAGGAAATCACTGTTTCATAAGAAATAGGAGCAGGAGTCGGCCATTCGGCCCCTCGAGCCTGCTCCGCCATTCAATAAGATCATGGCTGATCTTCTACCTCATCTCCACTTTCCTGAACTATCCCCATAACCCTTGATTCCCTTAATATTCAAAAATCTATCGATCTCTGCCTTGAATATACTCAACGACTGAGCCTCCGCAGCGCTCTCGGGTAGAGAGTTCCAAAGAATTCCCTTTAAGTGTCAGCCGTGGCTCAGTGGGGTAGAACTCGCCCCGGTGTCCTGGGGTCAATATTTACCCCTCAACCAACATCACTAAAAGCAGATTATCTGGTCAGTTATCTCATTGCTGTTCGTGGGAGCTTGCTGTGCGCAAATTGGCTGCCGCGTTTCCCTACAACACCACAGTGGCCGCACTTCGAAAAGTACTTCATTGGCTGTAAAACTAATGCTGCGAATTCCCGGCACTTCTCTAGCTGGGCCAGTGCACTGGAGCCGGGACCATCTCCAGCAAAGCCCCCCTAAGTGCAGGGGCCAAGAGTTTACACAGAGGGCTTCCACCAGTGCTGTGCATGCTGGGATAGCCTTGCCTCCATAGCTGGAGGAGAAAACACTCGCAATTTTCCTAACGGAGAGAGGGATGGGTGGGCGTGGGGGGGTTGGGGGCAGAAGGGAAAGAGAGAAAGAGCAGAATCATAGAATCATAGAAAGTTACAGCACGGAAGGAGGCCATTTCGACCCATCGTGTCCGCGCCGGCCAACAAAGAGCTATCCAGCCTAATCCCACTTCCCAGCTCTTGGTCCGTAGCCCTGCAGGTTAGAGCATCCCAAGTGCACATCCAAGTACTTTTTAAATGTGGTTAGGGTTCCTGCCTCCATCACCCTTTCAAGCAGTGAGTTCCAGACCCCCACAACCCTCTGGGTGAAGAAATTTCCCCTCAAATCCCCTCTAAACCTTCCACCAATTACTTTAAATCTGTGCCCCCTGGTTTTTGACCCCTCTGCTAAGGGAAATAGGTCCTTTCTATCCACTTTATCGATGCCCCTCATAATTTTATACACCTCAATAAGGTCTCCCCTCAGCCTCCTCTGTTCCAAGGAAAACACACCCAGCCTAGCCAGTCTTTCCTCATAGCTAAGATTCTCTACTCCCGGCAACATCCTCGTAAATCTCCTCTGTACCCTCTCTAGTGCGATCACATCTTTCCTGTAATGTGGTGACCAGAACTGCACGCAGTACTCTAGCTGAGGCCTAACTTGTGTTTTATACAGTTGAAGCATAACCCCCCCCCTGCTCTTGTATTTTATGCCACGGCTAATAAAGGCAAGCATTCCGTATGCCTTCTTAACCACCTTATCCACCTGGCCTGCTACCTTCAGGGATCTGTGGACATGCAGATCCAGAAAGGACATTAAGAGGAGAAACACAGTGCAAGACGGAGAGCAAAGAGAGCATTAATACCACCCAACTCTTCCTTTGGCCCGTGTGATGGATGGATGCAGCTTGCTGTATTTAAACCGCATTTTGTATTTCAGCTCCAATCAATAGCTCGAGCACGTGGCCGGTGGCTAAAAGTGGTGCAGCTGGATGCTCCTGGCTGCCGGCAGCTCTGCAGCTTATACACCGTGCGCCCGCCCTTCTTTAGAAACAGAACCAGCTGCGGTATGCGGACTTGAGGGAGCTGGATTGTACTCGGGAGTCTGGTGTGCAGTCCCTCCCCCGCACTGCAGAGGCTCAGGTGTAAGCGGGGAGGAGAGGGGAGGGGAGGGGAAGGGAGGGGGGGGAGTGGAGAGAGAGACTGCAGTCGAGCTGCAGCCTCCTACGGTGTACAGAGTGCGGAAGAAGCCAGCACATCCTCACAACCCAGTGAGTTCTCTTTCCAAGTTCCTCTCGGCTCACTTCGCCTGAGCAGGCAGCACACTGACAGCACAAACACAAAAAAAAAGAAACCAAATGAGGTTGTTTATTTAACGTTTTAATTCCCTTCCTTTAAATCTTCTCCCTTCCTCCTCTCCTTAAGACGCTGGAGTAAAATGCCACAGGCACCTTGGCTATTTTATTTCCCTTTCCCAGTCCCTAGCCCACGAGGCCAAAGTTAGTGATCCAACTGTGACATGTACAGCTTTCTGTATTTAAAAGACTTGCATTTCTCCAGCGCCTTTCACCACCTCAGGACGTCCCAAAGCGCTTTACAGCCAATGAAGTACTTTTTGAAGTGTTGTAATGTAGGGAAACGCGACAGCCAATTTGCGCACAGCAAGCTCCCACGAACAGCAACGAGATAATGACCGTTTAATCTGTTGGTGGAGAGAGAAATATTGGCCCAGCGCACCGGGGAGAACTCCCCCTGCTCTTCTTCCAAATAGTGGCTGTGGGATCTTTTATGTCCACCCCAGAGAGCAGACGGGGTCTCGGTTTAACGTCACATCTGAAAGACGGCACCTCCGATAGTGCGGCGCTCCCTCAGTACTGCCCCTCCGACAGTGCGGCGCTCCCTCAGTACTGCCCCTCCGACAGTGCGGCGCTCCCTCAGTACTGCCCCTCCGACAGTGCGGCGCTCCCTCAGTACTGCCCCTCCGACAGTGCGGCGCTCCCTCAGTACTGCCCCTCCGACAGTGCGGCGCTCCCTCAGTACTGCCCCTCCGACAGTGCTGCGCTCCCTCAGTACTGCCCCTCCGACAGTGCAGCACTCCCTCAGTACTGCCCCTCCGACAGTGCGGCGCTCCCTCAGTACTGCCCCTCTGACAGTGCGGCGCTCCCTCAGTACTGCCCCTCCGACAGTGCGGCGCTCCCTCAGGACTGCCCCTGCGACAGTGCAGAGCTCCCTCAGTACTGCCCCTGCGACAGCGCGGCGCTCCCTCAGTACTGCCCCTCCGACAGTGCGGCACTCCCTCAGTACTGCCCCTCTGACAATGCGGCACTCCCTCAGTACTGCCCCTGCGACAGTGCGGCACTCCCTCAGTACTGACCCTCCGAAAGTGCGGCACTCGCTCAGTACCGCCCCTCCGACAGTGCGGCACTCCCTCAGTACTGCCCCTCCGACAGTGCGGCACTCCCTCAGTACTGCCCCTCTGACAGTGCGGCACTCCCTCAGTACCACCCCTCCGACAGTGCGGCACTCGCTCAGTACTGCCCCTCCGACAGTGCGGCACTCCCTCAGTACTGCCCCTCCGACAGTGCAGCGCTCCCTCAGTACTGACCCTCCGAAAGTGCGGCACTCGCTCAGTACTGCCCCTCCGACAGTGCAGCGCTCCCTCAGTACTGACCCTCCGAAAGTGCGGCACTCGCTCAGTACCACCCCTCCGACAGTGCGGCACTCCCTCAGTACTGCCCCTCCGACAGTGCGGCACTCGCTCAGTACTGCACTGGGAGTGTCAGCCTAGATTATTGTGCTCTGGACTGGGATTCAAGCCCACAAGCTTCTGACTCAGAGACGAGAGAGGGTGCTACGCACTGAGCCTCGGCTGACACTGTATATAACCACATTTATATATACAGATAACACCTGAAGTATACAACACACAACTGATCAGCGAAGAGAGCAGGAGCCCAACCTGGGAAAAGGCGGTCTGTGGGGTTCAGCACCACACTGGGTGGTGTAGTTGCCCCCTTGATTCATTGATATCTTGCTCAGTCTGAGTTGTGAATGGGGAGAGGCACTAACTAGAAGCACTGAGAGTTGTGTTTGGAGCAACACTCACATCTAAGTCACATTCTTCTATTTTTAAAACCCCCAAACCCCTGGATTAGATTCCAGCATTTAACTCACTCCCGGGTATCTGTTATTCTATATATAAACCCCCCGAACCCCTCGATTAGATCCAGTCTGTAACTCACTCCCGGGTATCTGTTATTCTATATATAATCCCCCCAAACCCCTCGATTAGATTCCAGTCTGTAACTCACTCCCGGGTATCTGTTATTCTATATATAAACCCCCCGAACCCCTCGATTAGGTTCCAGTCTGTAACTCACTCCCGGGTATCCGTTATTCTATATATAAACCTCCCTGAACCCTTCGATTAGATTTCAGTCTGTAATTCATTCTCAGGTATCCGTTATTCCATATATTAAACCCCCCCTGAACCCCTCGATTAGATTCCAGCCTGTAATTCACTCCCGGGTGTCTGTTATTCTATATATAAACCCCCTGAATCCCTCGATTAGATTCCAGACTGTAACGCACTCCCGGGTATCCGTTATTCTATATATAGATTCCCCCCAAACCCCACGATTAGGTTTCGGTCTGTAACTCACCCTTGGGTATTCATTATCCTATATATAAACCCCCTCGCCCTATCCCGAACCCCTCGATTAGATCCCAGCCTGTAACTCACTCCTGAGTACCCATTATTCTATATATAAACCCCCTGAACCCCTGGATTAGATTCCAGCCTGTAACTCACTCCCGGGTATCTGTTATTCTATATATAAACCCCCGAACCCCTCGATTAGATTCCAGCCTGTAACTCACTCCCGGGTATCTGTTATTCTATATATAAACCCCCGAACCCCTCGATTAGATTCCAGCCTGTAACTCACTCCCGGTATCTGTTATTCTATATATAAACCCCCTGAACCCCTGGATTAGATTCCAGCCTGTAACTCACTCCCGGGTATCTGTTATTCTATATATAAACCCCCTGAATCCCTCGATTAGATTCCAGCCTGTAACGCACTCCCGGGTATCCGTTATTCTATATATAGATTCCCCCCAAACCCCACGATTAGGTTTCGGTCTGTAACTCACCCTTGGGTATTCATTATCCTATATATAAACCCCCTCGCCCTATCCCGAACCCCTCGATTAGATCCCAGCCTGTAACTCACTCCTGAGTACCCATTATTCTATATATAAACCCCCTGAACCCCTGGATTAGATTCCAGCCTGTAACTCACTCCCGGGTATCTGTTATTCTATATATAAACCCCCGAACCCCTCGATTAGATTCCAGCCTGTAACTCACTCCCGGGTATCTGTTATTCTATATATAAACCCCCGAACCCCTCGATTAGATCCCAGCCTGTAACTCACTCCTGAGTACCCATTATTCTATATATAAACCTCCGGAACCCCTCGATTAGATTCCAGCCTGTAACTCACTCCTGGGCACCTGTTATTCTATATATAAACCCCCTGAACCCTTGGATTAGATTCCAGCCTGTAACTCACTCCCGGGTATCTGTTATTCTATATATAACCCCCTCGAACCCCTGGATTAGATTCCAGCCTGTAACTCACTCCCGGGTATCCGTTATTCTATATATAAACCCCCGAACCCCTCGATTAGATTCCAGCCTGTAACTCACTCCCGGGTATCTGTTATTCTATATATAAACCCCCGAACCCCTGGATTAGACTCCAGCCTGTAACTCACTCTCGGGTACCTGTTATTCTATATATAAACCTGAATACTGCACGCAGTAGAACGACGCTCTCTCCAGCAGCAGCTACACACTGCCCATAATTACACTCCTGTACACATTGTGTACCTCTGACAAATACACTGATCTCACCCAGGAAACATCATGGGGCTGGTATCTGCGTTTGGCTGACAAACCGCGTGAATTATTTACTCTCACAGCACAGAGGAGATCGAAAGCGTTCCCAGCACAGGCCAGGCGAGGAGGAATAAATCACAACACACAGCTCCTCACACAGCTGACAGGCGGCGGCAGCAGCAGATAATGGGCTCGCTCGGACTGGACGACAAAGGGCCCCTGCAGGTTAAACCGGTAAGTGCAGCGGGTAACTGAGTCAAGCCGATCAGAATTCCTCCTCATAGAAACATAGAAACATAGAAGATAGGAGCAGGAGTAGGCCATTCGGCCCCTCGAGCCTGCTCCGCCATTCGATGAGATCATGGCTGATCATCCAAACTCAGTACCCTGTACCTGCCTTCTCCCCATATCCCTTGATACCTTTAGCTTTAAGAAATATATCTAACTCATTCTTGAATCTATTTAATGACTTGGCCTCAACTACCTTCTGTGGTAGAGAATTCCACAGGTTCACCACTCTCTGGGTGAAGAAATTCTTCCTCATTTCTGTCCTAAATGGCTTACCCCCTATCCTTAGATTATGACCCCTGGTTCTGGACTCTCCGACCATCGGGAACATTCTTCCTGCATCTAGTTTGTCCAGACCTGTCAGAATTTTATATGTTTCGATGAGATCCCCTCTCATTCTTCTATACTCCAGCGAGTATAAGCCCAATCGACCCAATCTCTCCTCATATGTCATTCCTGCCATCCCAGGTATCAGCCTTGTGAATCTTCGCTGAACTCCTTCCATGGCAAGAACATCCTTCCTCAGATAAGGCGACTAAAACTGCACACAATACTCAAGGTGTGGTCTCACCAAGGCCCTGTACAACTGCAGCAGGACATCCCTGTTCCTATACTCAAACCCTCTCGCTATGAAGGCCAACATACCATTTGCCTTCTTCACCGCCTGCTGCACCTGCATGCTTACTTTCAGTGACTCGGAACAGGAGGAGGCCACTCAGCCCCGCGAGCCTGTGCCGCCATTCAATGAGACCCTGGCTGATCTGCACCTCAACTCCATTAAGTTCCCTATCCCTCCATACCCTTACCTCATTGGCTGTAATGCACTTTGGGACGTCCTGATAGACGCTGTAGAAATACAAGTCTTTGTTTTTTTTTTTAAAAAAAACAAAAAAAATCTATCAATCTCAGTCCTGAAAGCTCCAATTGAACCCCAGCACCCACAGCTTTTTGGAGGAGAGAATTCCAGATTTCCACCATCCTTTGTGTGAAGAAGTGCTTCCTGACATCACCCCTGAACGGCCAGGCTCTAATTTTAAGATTCTTCCCCCCTTGTTCTGGACTCCCCCCACCAGAGGAAATAGTTTCCCTCTGTCTCTACCCTACTCTATCGAATCCCTGAATCAATTTAAACACCTCAATTGGATCACCCCGCAGTCTTCTAAACTCGAGGGAATACAACCCCAGTCTGTGCAACCTGTTCTCATAATTTAACCCTTTTAGCCTCCGGGTATCAGTCTGGTGAATCTGCGCTGTCCCCTCCTCCAAGGACAATATCTCCTTCCTGAGGTGCAGAGCCCAGGACTGAACGCAGTGACTCCAGATGGGGTCTGACCAGAGCTCTGTACAACTGAAGCATCGCTTCCTCCCCTTTGCACTCCAACCCCCTTGAGACACCGTTCTATCAGCCTTTTAGATTATTGTGCTGCAGCTGTGCACTCGCTTTTAGCGCTTTGTGTGCCTGGACGACCAAACCCTTCGTTCCTCCACAAGTTCCGAAACTCAGGTTTGAACCTTACCCTGCATTGAGTTAATTGCCCTCAGTCGGAGGTGCTATGATTGTCCCCAGTGCTTCCGGGTTACAGCAGGGAAAATTGGGCAGCCTTCCTGACATTCATGATTTATGAAATAATACTGAGTGGCCTGCGGGTGGCGCTGTCCAGGGAGAGTATAAATACTCGGGCATGGGCCCAGCTTGCGCAGGACATTCTTAACAGGAACTAGTGAAGGACACAACTAGACCTCCATGTTGTAAAACATAAGAACATAAGAACATAAGAAGTAGGAGCAGGAGTGGGCCATACGACCCTTCGGGCCTGCTCCGCCATTCAATAGGATCATGGCTGATCCGAACCTAGACTCACGTCCACTTCCCTGCCCGCTCCCCATAACCCTTAATTCCCTTATCAGCTAGGAAACTGTCTATCTCCGTTTTAAATGTATTTAATGTCGCAGCTTCCACAGCTCTCTGAGGTAGCAAATTCCATAGATTTACTACCCTCTGAGTGAAGAAGTTTCTCCTCATCTCAGTTTTGAAACGGCAGCCCCTTATTCTAAGATTATGCCCCCTAGTTCTAGTCTCACCCATCAGTGGAAACATCCTCCCTGCCTCCACCCGATCAAGCCCCCTCACAATCTTATATGTTTCGATAAGATCGCCTCTCATTCTTCTGTATTCCAATGAGTAGAGGCCCAACCTACTCAACCTTTCCTCATAAGTCAACCCCCTCATCTCCGGAATCAACCGAGTGAACCTTCTCTGAACTGCCTCGAGAGCAAATATATCCTTTCTTAAATATGGAAACCAAAACTGTACGCAGTACTCCAGGTGTGGCCTCACCAGTACCCTGTATAGCTGAAGCAAAACTTCCCTGCTTTTATACTCCATCCCCCTTGCAATAAAAGCCAAGATTCCATTGGCCTTCCTGATCACCTGCTGTACCTGCATACTAACCTTCTGTGTTTCATGCACCAGGACCCCCAGATCCCTTTGTACTGTAGCACTTTGCAGTTTCTTTCCATTTAGATAATAACTTGCTCTTTGATTTTTTTTGCCAAAGTGCATAACCTCACACTTTCCAACATTATTGATTAAAGCTTTGTTTAACGCTTAGACCAAGTGCCTAGTAGGTTTCTTACGTCACTTCCCGCTCCTGATCTGTTAAGTAAGGGTATCGAGGGATGCGGAGCAAAGGCGGGAAAATGGAGTTACGGTACAGATCAGCCATAATCTAATAGAATGGCGGAACAGGCCCGAGGGGCTGAATGGCCTCCTCCTGTTCTATGATCGTTGTTATAGTGGGCTGTCTTAGGACAACGTTGGGATTAGTTGTGATGTGCCCTCCTCCCACATGGTTGAACATTTATTCGAATTTAAATTTGAGCATCAGTTTATAATTTTAGCTGTTGCACTGTGCTCGCTGACCTACATTGGCTCCCGGTGAAGCAACGCCTCGATTTTAAAATTCTCACCCTTCTTTCAAAATCCCTCCGTGGCCCTCGCTAGCTCTGTAACCTCCTCCAGCCCCACAGCCCCCCCGAGATCTCTGCGCTGCTCTAATTCTGGCCTCTTGCGCATCCCCTGATTTCCATCGCTCCACCATTGGCGGCCGTGCCTTCAGCTGCCTGGGCCCTGAGCTCTGGAATTCCCTCCCTAAACCTCTCCGCCTCTCTCTCTCCTCCTTTAAGATGCTCCTTAAAACCTGCCTCTGTGACCACCCATCCTAATAGCTCCTATTTTGGCTCGCTGACAATTCTTGTCTCATTCGGTTTCTGTGAAGCACCTTGGGGCACGTTTTACTACATTAAAGGCGCTATATAAATGCAACTTGTTGTTGTGTTGTTGTACAGCGGGAAACTTTTGAAGGACTTGGAGTATCTTTATAAATTGAAATTCATTGGTTCAACCTGCCCTTTATAACTGCTTTATTCATCGCTTCAAGCACTGTAATACTCAAGGGCAACTCCCAACCAACCCTTAGGAATGAGAAGTATAATCACACTCAATCTCTAAATTATTTAAATAATACTTCCTGTTGTCGCATTTTTGCGCCAATATTTTCCATTCAATTGGATAAATACTTGAAAAGGAAAAAACAAAGATGACAGGGCTATGGGGAAAGAGCAGAGGAGAGATTGGGACTGATTGGACAACTTTTTCAAAGAGCCGTCACAGGCACAGTGGGCCGTGCGGCCTCCTTCTGTGCTGTAAGATTTTACGATTCTATTAGCAACTCCCACTGTTTGGGCTGTCATAAGAACATGAGAATTCGGAGCAGGAGTCGGCCACACGGCCCCTCGAGCCTGCTCCGCCATTCAATAAGATCATGGCTGATCTTCGACCTCAGCTCCACTTTCCCGCCCGATTCCCCATATCCCCCGGTTTCCCCCAGAGTCCAAAAATCTATCTGAGTCTTGAATATACTCAACGTCTGAGCATCCACAGCCCTCTGGGGTAGAGAATTCCAAAGATTCACAAATCCTCTGAGTGAAGAAATTCCTCCTCATCTCATGAGGAAGCTCGAGGAACAGCAGCTCATCTTTCGATTAGGCACTTTACAGCCTTCCGGACTCAACATCGAGTTCAACAATTTCAGATCATAACCTCTGCTCCCATTCTTTTGGACGGCAGCTGTTGATGATTTTGCTATTCCCATTTACACCTCCTTTAGACCTCCTTTAGACCCGTCTTTTGTTCCTTTACTTGTCCCATTACCGTCTCCTATTGCCTCGCACCATCATCCCTTTTGTCTTTTAATCTCTCCGTGTGATCGGTGTCTCCAGAACGATATCCTAGCAGGATTACCAGAAATAGCACCAGGAAGTAAGAATTCAAGAAATAAAAACAGAAAATGCTGGAAACGCTCAGCAGGTCAGGCAGGATCTGTGGAGAGAGAGAAACAGAGTTAACGTTTCAGGTCGATGACCTTTCGTCAGAACTGGAAAAAGTTGGAGATGTAACAGGTTTTTAAGCAAGTGTAGGGGCAGGGAAAGGGGGGGAGGAAAGGAAAGAACAAAAGGGAAGGTCTGTGATAGGGTGGAAGGCAGGAGAGATTAAATGACAAAAGGGATGATGGTGCGAGGCAAAAGGAGATGGTAATGGGACAAGTAACGAAACAAAAGATGGGTCTCGAAGAGGTGTAAATGGGAATGGCAGAATCATCAACAGCCATCTGAAAAATAGGGGCCGAGGTTATGGTCTGAAATTGCTGAACTCGATGTTGAGTCCGGAAGGCTGTAAAGTGCCCAATCGAAGGATGAGCTGCTGTTCCTCGAGCTTACGTTGAGCTCCGTTGGAACGGTGCAGGAAGAACTCAAGGCTGTCTTTTGATGCATGAATATTCATTGAATCTTCAGAAACAATGGTTTGGATAGGAGCTGATGGAGTCCATGAACATTAGAGTTCTGATGAAGTGGTTTAAAAATCTCCTACATTACAACAGTGACTACACTTCAAAAGTGCTTCACTGACTGTGAAGCGCCGTGGGGACTTCCTGAGGCAGTGAAGGGAGCGCTATAAATGCACGTTCTTTCGTTTCATTTTGGTGAAGATTCTCTCCTTCACTCAGGTCCCCAGGTGGGGGGGGGAACCAATTGAGCTTCAGCTGCATGCGTACTGCCGGGAGTTCTCCTTTCAGTGAGGCCTCTACAGAGTCTTACCAGGGCTCGGTGTACACAGAACAGGAAACACAAACATGGCTACCGGCCATCACTGGGCAGCTAGTGATAGCCAAGGGAATTTGATGCACTGCTCTTCCTTATTCTCTGCTCCCTGTTCTCTTTTTCTGTCCCCCCCTCTTTGTATATTCCTCTGTCTCAGTTCACAGCCAGCCTGGCTCTTCCTGTTACTGGTGACAGCGATGGAGGCTGGGCTATCCCAGAATCCACTGGGTTAACGAAAGTCCTCTATTGAAACTCTGGGCCCCATAACTCCCGTAGAAGGCTTCAGCTGTCGGTGTGAATGATGGGACAGCCTCACTGCCACTGCGCTCCCTGACCTTGCTTTCCCTTCAGCAAGAGTAATGCTGGTAATTATCAGATCCGTCCACATGCACGCGCGCGCGCGGGAGATGGCAATCCTCAAAAGGGAGAGTGGGAGACCGAGATCCCACGTGAAGCTCCCACCGATTGGAGGAGAGTCGTTTTGGTCTCACTGTTCCCGCTTCATTCCAGTGGGTGACTGTAGATATCTTTGGCGTTACTTTGAGGCACGTGTGTGTGTCTGTGGAGTTTAGCCCGCACCTCTGCTCATTTGCACGTTTGTGTTTAGTGAAGCAACATCACTGCTGCTTACTGCGGCAGCAATGTCCATCAGTGAGTGTGAGTGAGTGTGAATGAGTGTGTGAGTGTGAGTGAGAGTGTGTGAGTGTGAGTGTGTGTGTGAGTGAGTGTGTGTATGAGTGAGTGAGTGTGTGTGAGTGAGTGAGAGTGTGTGAGTGTGAGTGAGTGAGTGTGAGTGAGTGTGTGAATGTGAGTGTAAGTGAGTGTGAGTGTGTGTGTGTGAGTGTGTGTATGAGTGAGTGAGTGTGAGTGTGTGAGTGTGAGTGAGTGTAAGTGTGTGTGAGTGTGAGTGAGTGTGAGAGTGTGTGTATGAGTGAGTGAGAGTGTGTGAGTGTGAATGAGTGTGAGTGAGTGTGTGAGTGTGAGTGAGTGTGTGTGTGAGTGAGTGTGTGTGTGAGTGTGTGTGAGTGTGTGTGAGTGAGTGTGTGAGTGTGAGTGAGTGTGAGTGTGTGTGAGTGAGTGTGTGAGTGTGAGTGAGTGTGGGTGACTGTGAGTGTGAGTGAGTGTGTGTGTGAGTGTGTGTGAGTGAGTGTGTGAGTGTGAGTGAGTGTGAGTGTGTGTGTGAGTGTGTGTGAGTGAGTGTGTGAGTGTGAGTGAGTGTGGGTGACTGTGAGTGTGAGTGAGTGACTGTGAGTGACTGTGAGTGTGAATGTGTGTGAGTGAATGAGTGTGTGTGTGTGTGAATGAGTGTGTGTGTGAATGAGTGTGTGTGTGTGTGTGTGTGAGTGTAAGTGAGTGTGAGTGAGTTTGTGCATATGGGTGTGTGCGTGCGTGTCTGCTTATCCAGACATGTTGTGTGCTTCCATTCTCCACAGCAGCCCTCTCCGTGACCTCTCTGCATGAGGCCAACAAATTGGTCTTGAATTCTGGGCAGTTTTACTGCAGTGTGGAAGGTGCCGGGGAGGATTCAAACACACGACCCAGAGGACAGATTCTGGCCCACTGCACCACCCAGTCCCAGAGGACAGAGTCTGGCCCACTGCACCACCCAGTCCCAGAGGACAGAGTCTGGCCCACTGCACCACCCAGTCCCAGAGGACAGAGTCTGGCCCACTGCACCACCCAGTCCCAGAGGACAGAGTCTGGCCCACTGCACCACCCAGTCCCAGAGGACAGAGTCTGGCCCACTGCACCACCCAGTCCCAGAGGACAGAGTCTGGCCCACTGCACCACCCAGTCCCAGAGGACAGAGTCTGGCCCACTGCACCACCCAGTCCCAGAGGACAGAGTCTGGCCCACTGCACCACCCAGTCCCAGAGGACAGAGTCTGGCCCACTGCACCACCCAGTCCCAGAGGACAGAGTCTGGCCCACTGCACCACCCAGTCCCAGAGGACAGAGTCTGGCCCACTGCACCACCCAGTCCCAGAGGACAGAGTCTGGCCCACTGCACCACCCATTCCCCAGACACCAATCCTGTCAAATCACCAAGACTGCACTACATGAAGCAGGTGAAGTGCTTTTCCTGATGTTGGAAAACACAGTCTCCCACCTAATCCTCAGCAAACCCTGGCACCTACAGGAGAACGGGATCTCTTCTAAATTGTCCTGGGATGGGACAATGTGGAGGGAGCTGCACTTGGCAGCAAACTATGTCTTGTAAAAATAAAGAACTTGCATTTATAGAGCGTCTTTCATGACCTCAGGACGTCCCAAAACCCTTTACAGCAAATGCAGTACTTTTTGAGGTGTAGTCGCTGTTGTAATGTAGGAAACGAGGCAGCCAATTTGCGCACAGCAAGCTCCCACGATCAGCAATGTGATAAATGACCAGATAATCTGTTTTAGGTGTTGGTTGAGGGATAAATATTGGCGGTGGGATCTTTTACGTCCACCCGGGAGGGCAGACGATGGCATCGGTTTAACGTCTCATCTGAAAGACGGCACCGCCGACAGCGCGGCGCTCCCTCAGCACCGCGCTGGGAGTGTCAGCCTGGGTTGTATGCTCGAGTTTCTTGTGTCAGGAGTAACAGGCTGATTCCACTTGAACACAGCCCAGGTGCGGAGGCCGACCAGAGGTAAAGCTGCTGTTTCAACGCCGCCCTATCTTTTTCCCAACGCGACGTGGGGGTCCCCTTTAAGACTGCGCACTGCCTGTGGCGAGTGCTCGTTTGGCATGCTGCATATCTAACGTTATTCTCTCTCTCTCTCTCTCTCTCACTTCTTTGCTCTTTACGCTGCTGCAGAATTGCTTCTCTCAGCACAGTCTGCTTGGCACACTCATAAATCCTGACTCTACGTCCCTGCCCGAAACACTGCGCTACCGAGAGCTACACGAGGCTGATAAGAAGCTATCTGATGGACTGCGGTGGATTACAGTCACAGCTCATCTGGACCGATGAATTCTGCAGTAACTGGGGAATGGGGAGGGGGGGAGGAGAGGAGAGGAGGGGGGGAGGATGCAGAATCCAATCTTCCGCGAGCACTGCCCTCGTACAAAAACCTAGAAATAATCAGCTGCAATGCCTTGCGTCTGCAGTGCACTTCGAGGCTGCTTTCACTGAACAGAACATCATTTTTATGTTTATTGAATATTAATTACCTCTTTTTTGCTGCAGGATTTTTTTTGCTCTGCGTTCGGCAAGGTTAGCACCAACCAATTTATTGAGTCAACGCCATTAACCCTCACATTGCTGGGGACCGACACTATACACAGGGTACATTCTACATCAAACACTCCCGGGGCAGGTACAGCACGGTGTTAGATACAGAGTAAAGCTCCCTCTACACTGTCCCAGCAAACACTCCCGGGGCAGGTACAGCACGGTGTTAGATACAGAGTAAAGCTCCCTCTACACTGTCCCATCAAACACTCCCAGGGCAGGTACAGCACGGGTTAGGTACAGAGTAAAGCTCCCTCTACACTGCCCCATCAAACACTCCCAGGGCAGGTACAGCACGGGTTAGATACAGAGTAAAGCTCCCTCTACACTGTCCCATCAAACACTCCCAGGGCAGGTACAGCACGGGTTAGATACAGAGTAAAGCTCCCTCTACACTGCCCCATCAAACACTCCCAGGGCAGGTACAGCAGGGGTTAGATACAGAGTAAAGCTCCCTCTACACTGCCCCATCAAACACTCCCAGGGCAGGTACAGCACAGGTTAAATACAGAGTAAAGCTCCCTCTACACTGTCCCATCAAACACTCCCAGGGTAGGTACAGCACAGGGTTATGTGCAGTACTTCTTCTATCAAAGCCATTTATTTTACTCTGAAGATGAAAAGTCATTAAGTACTCCATGGTGTTGTTGGACCTTTGACCTCTCACCCAAGTAGCCAATCTTCGTGCTTAGACAGTTGTGTTGGCTAGCTATTCGCCTGTGGAAGGCATCACATCCTCAATCGTCCTCCACACATCTGCACCCTGCTGGACAGGAGCAGGACTCCATCCTGACTCTCCCCTTGCTCCGGCGGGCCTGTTGGCTAATTGTAGCCCATTAGCGCCACCCTGACTTAATCCATCGAGCTCAGCACCGACCCGGAATTGAATCGGAGACATACCGTTCCTTACAGCTCATCGGCGGGGTTGGGAGGTTGCGGGGGGGGGAGGGAAGACCTCGCTGGGTTATTTTTAACCCCCTTCCCCCCCCCCCCCCCAACCCCCACCTATCTTATATGATCGCCACAGTGCCTAATACTCACGCTCCACCCTGTGATATGGCTGCAGACTGACTCAAATCCATCGTAAACAGCCCTGTTATTCCGTCTCCCTCGCCAGCTCAGTCTACTGCTCCCACGGGCACTGTGCAACAATGAATTACTCGTCTGTGTGGCTATTTCTGTGGAATTCTAATTTATTCTCTGGACTTTCCAAAGAGACGACAGATAAGAGTTTAATTGTCTACTTATCAACAAATCCCCAACAGGACTCATTAAATAGAGTATCAGAATTTAATGGTAAAGCATTCCCAGAAGCCAGGATCCTAACAGCACAGGAGGAGGCCATTTGGCCCATCGTGCCTGTGCCGGCTCTTTGAACGAGCTCTCCAATTAGTCCCATTCCCCCCTGCTCTTTCCCCCATAACCCTGCAAATTTTTTCCTTTTCTAGTATTTATCCAATTCCCTGTTGAAAGTTACTATTGAATCTGCTTCTACCAGATCACAACAACTCGCTGCGTAAAAAACATTCTCCTCATCTCCCCCTCCGGTTCTTTTGCCAATCACCTTCAATCTGTGTCCTCTGGTTACCGACCCTCCTGCCACTGGAAACAGTTTCTCCTTATTTACTCTATCAAAACCCTTCATGATTTTGAACGCCTCTATCAAATCTCCCCTTAACCTTCTCTGCTCGAAGGAGAACACTCCCAGCTTCTCCAGTCTCTCCACATAACTGAAATCCCTCATCCCCTGGGACCATTCCAGTAAATCTCCTCCGCACCCTCTCCAAGGCCTCGACATCCTTCCTAAAGTGTGGGGCCCAGAATTGGACACAACGCTCCAGCTGGGGCCGAACCAGTGATTTTCAGCATAAATGCCCCTCCCACAGAGTCATAGGGGTAAAAATTCACTTGGTTGCGCCTCCCGTTAGCGCCTTAAGAGGGCGCTAATGGGGCGCAAAGCTGCTAACACCCGGGCGCAGCGATGTTTGCGCCGCTCGAGAACTTAACTTGAGATTGTGCGGCAGCGCTAAAACTTACCGCTGCGACCACCTGCGCGCGCAGATTGTGACGTCATTCCATGGTGCAACGCCCTTGTGGCGCCCCGTAGCGGAAATTGAGTGGCGCCCCCTGCCTTACCGCCTGGCGCTTCCAACGACCAGAAGACTGGAACGCTATCAATCGCTGTGGGGCTGAGGGGGGCACTATTTAAAGGGGGCCTCTTCCTGTCTTTTATTGTTGGTGGCATTTTTGAACTACACATTCTGAGAGAGAGAGGGAGAGACTTCTGGAGAGATTCAACGTTGTGTGAAGGAGTTTTGGGTACTGAGCAGCACTTTGCAGGTTCATTTTGATTTGCCCTTCTTTTGTATCGATTTAGCAGAGACTGTGGGAGCTGCACTCTGAGCTCTTTGCCTGGTACTCTCCATTGTTCTTTCCAGCACATTTGATGTGCAAGTCTCTCCAGGCCGAGATGCAAGGCTGCAATGAACAGGATGTGGATGGAAAGCAAGATTAACCATCCCCTTTAAGAACTGGCCCGTGCCATTGTGTGTGTGTTCCATTGCTGACTGACATTACATGAGCTTCGCCAGCGCTCCGAGTTAGCGCCTCACTGCTCACCTTTGCGCCTTAAGAGAGGTGTGCAGCGCCTGCTTTAGCGCTCCACTCACCTCCCGGGGCGGTAAAAGTGAAGTTTCCCGTCAGTGCCGATAATTAGCGCCAGGCGCTAATATTTGCGTCCGGACGATATTTGCGCCCCAAATGGGGCGCGACCTAATTTCTACCCCACAGCACAGAAAGAGGCCCTTCGGCCCATCGTGTCCGCACCGGCCATCGAGCCCTGTCTATTCTAATCCCATTTTCCAGCACTTGGTCCGTAGCCTTGTATGCTATGGTGTTTCAAGTGCTCATCTAAATGCTTCTTGAATGTTTGTGAGAAGTCGCACAACACCAGGTTATAGTCCAACAGCTTTATTTGAAATCACAAGCTTTCGGAGCGCTGCTCCTTCGTCAGGTGAAGTGAAGAGATGCATATAGGCACAGCATATATAGTCAGAGAACACTGCCAGATGATTACAGTTAATCTTTCCAACTGCCCTTTATCAATGCTTCTTGAATGTTGTGAGGGTTCCTGCCTCTACCACCCTTTCAGGTAGTGAGTTCCAGATTCCAACCACCCTCTGGGTGAAAAAGTTTGCATAAGTCAGAGTGCAAAACTATCACAGTGTGTGGTATTCGGCTAGTTCCGTTTTTTTATTTGCGCAGGGCCAGGTGAGCTCAGCCAGGTGCATGTGGCTGGGAGGCTCACACATAAAGAACAGGCACTTGGGGGTGATGTAACAAAGGATTCCGGGTGCTCATTAGTCACAGGTCTGTAGCCACTTTCAGGAAAGAAGGGGCAATGGAGCAATTGAGTGGGGTTTGCGGGCGAGGGGGGGAACAGTGCCAGTTAACCTGGTGGTGGTGGTGGGGAGGGGCTAGAAGGGGGTGATGCAACAATGTGCTCCATCCAATGTGATCACTCATGTCTTGAGTTCCCAATCTCAGCCACGCTGTCACAGAGGGGGAGCGATAGAGGCCTAGGTGCAGGCCTCAAGCCTGTCCTCTCAGTTCGAGAAAGTGTTGAGGGTCAGGGAGATATCAGGAAAGGATAAAAAAGAATTACATACAATAGATCTCTCCTTTCCAATTCTCTCCCCTCCTCCCTTGAAGGTGCTGACACTGGCTGGGGTTTCCAACCCTTCAGGGCCTCACTTTAGTGAGCATTCTTAATAAAAAAAAACATCTTTTCCAGAAACAGGACAAGGGTCATCAGGCACAATCAGCCCATCTCTCTTTCGTAGATGATCTGGTCGTTATCACATTGCTGTTTGTGGGAGCTTGCTGTGCGCAAATTGGCTGCCACGTTCCCTACATCACAACAGTGACGACACTTCAAAAAGTACTTCATTGGCTTGTAAAGCGCGTTGGGACATCCTGAGGTTGTGAAAGGCGCGATAGAAATGCAAGTCTTTTTGTCTGCTTTCGTAACATGTAAGAGCCTGGACCTTGAGTAGAGAGCACAGCTGTTTGACTGTGAGTGCAGCACAGCTCAGACCGGGCCTCCGCTCACCTGAGATCCATACACTGTCCAGAACCTGTTACTGGTCAGGAGCAGGAATTTGGTCCAAACTACCACAGCTGAGGGAGGGGGGCTGAGGCCCTGTTAATAACGCACCCCTTTCCCCCACGACTACTTGCTCCAGCTGTGAGCGGCTAACACAGCACCCACCTGCTGGTAACTTCAAAAACTTCCGATAGTTGTTAAACTGCAGCCTGTGTCAGGATTGCAAAGATGAAGAACTCCACGCCATTGGAGAGCAGCCAGGAGTGAGAAGATTCGATCATTTGTCAATTAATGATTTATTTACGCCTTTTCTGGAAAGCGGACTGCGTTTCGTCAGCATTTCGGAGACTGCTGATTGCTGAGGGTCCGGAATCCAGAAAGGAGCAGCTTTAGGAGTCGGGAGAATAATGTCCCAACGCACACACCCCTGATACATTTTATGTTGACTTTGTGTCTCTTAGCTGCTGCTAACAGGAGGAAAGGAAGAAAAAAAGAAAGAGCTTGCATTTAGATAGTGCCTGGGAGTGTTTGATGGGACAGTGTAGAGGGAGCTTTACTCTGTATCTAACCCGTGCTGTACCTGCCCTGGGAGTGTTTGATGGGACAGTGTAGAGGGAGCTTTACTCTGTATCTAACCCCGTGCTGTACCTGCCCTGGGGGTGTTTGATGGTCATGATGCGGAGATGCCGGTGTTGGACTGGGGTGGACAAAATTGAGAGGTCGCACAACACCAGGTTATAGTCCAACAGTTTTATTTGAAATCACAAGCTTTCGGAACTATCGCTCCTTCCTCAGGTGAAGTAAATTGGATACAGAATCGTCAGAGCATATATAGATGGAAAAAAAAGCATGTGTACTTTACAATTGCAGACCAATAAATTAAATCATCCTGACTATCTGCCGAGGTGTGATAAAGTTAATTAAGTCAGCCAGGAAGGTACCACATCAAAAGACATAGCAAGATACAACTGAGACAATGAGGTGAAGTCGCAGGGGTTCTAACGTGTCAAAAGCTGCCGTCTGTATGTAAAACGAAAAGCTTTAAAAAAAAAATTTTACTTTTTTACTGGGAAAATTTTTACTTTTTTACTGGGAATCACATCTGTGAACAAGCTAACGACGACTCGAGTCCGGATCACGTCATGTATCGTGACATAAACCCAAGATCCCGATTGAGACCGTCTTCATGAGTGCAGAACTTGGCTATCAGTTTCTGCTCGATGATTTTGCGTTGTCGTGTGTTTCTAAGGTTGCCTTGGAGAACGCTTACCCGCAGATCCGAGGCTGAATGTCCTTGACTGCTGAAGTGTTCCCCGACTGGGAGGTAACAATCCTGCCTGGCGATTGTTGCGCGGTGCTCGTTCATACGTTGTCTCAGTGTCTGCATGGTCTCGCCGATGTACCATGCCGCGGTGCATTCTTTCCTGCAACGTATGAGGTAGACAACGTTGGCCGAGTCACATGAGTATGTACCATGTACCTGGTGGGTAGTGTCCTCACGTGTGATGGTGGTATCTGTGTTGATGATCTGGCATGTCTTGCAGAGTTTGCCATGGCAGGGTTGTGTGGTGTCGTGGTCGCTGTTATCCTGAAAGCTGGGTAATTTGCTGCGAACGATGGTACTTCTGAGGTTAGGCGGCTGTTTGAAGGCAAGTAGTGGAGGCGTGGGGATGGCCTTAGCGAGGTGTTTGTCGTCATCGATGACATGTTGAAGGCTGCGAAGAACATGTCGTAGTTTCTCCGCTCCGGGGAAGTACTGGACGACGTAGGGTACCCTGTTGGTTGTGTCCCGTGTTTGCCTTCTGAGGAGGTCTATGCGATTTTTCGCTGTGGCCCGTCGGAACTGTCGATCGATGAGTCGAGCGTCATATCCCGTTCTTACGAGGGCGTTTTTCAGCGTCCGTAGGTGTCCATCGCGTTCCTCCTCGTCTGAGCAGATCCTGTGTATTCGCAGGGCTTGTCCATAGGGGATGGCTTCTTTAACATGGTTAGGGTGGAAGCTGGAGAAGTGGAGCATCGTGAGGTTGTCCGTGGGCTTGCGGTAGAGTGAAGTGCTGAGGTGTCCGTCTTTGATGGAGATTCGTGTGTCCAGGAATGAGACCGATTCTGAGGAGTAGTCCATGGTGAGTTTGATGGTGGGATGGAACTTGTTTATGTTATCGTGTAGTCTTTTCAGTGATCCTTCGCCATGGGTCCAAAGGAAGAAAATGTCGTCGATGTATCTGGTGTACAGCGTTGGCTGGAAGTCCTGTGCAGCGAAGAAGTCTTGCTCGAACTTGTGCATGAAGATGTTGGCGTATTGGGGTGCGAATTTGGTCCCCATGGCTGTTCCGTGTGTTTGATGGGACAGTGTAGAGGGAGCTTTACTCTGTATCTAACCCGTGCTATACCTGCCCTGGGAGTGTTTGATGGGACAGTGTTGAGGGAGCTTTACTCTGTATCTAACCCGTGCTGTACCTGCCCTGGGAGTGTTTGATTGGACAGTGTAGAGGGAGCTTTACTCTGTATCTAACCCGTGCTGTACCTGCGCTGGGAGTGTTTGATGGGACAGTGTAGAGGGAGCTTTACTCTGTATCTAACCCGTGCTGTACCTGCCCTGGGAGTGTTTGATGGGACAGTGTAGAGGGAGCTTTACTCTGTATCTAACCCGTGCTGTACCTGCCCTGGGAGTGTTTGATGGGACAGTGTAGAGGGAGCTTTACTCTGTATCTAACCTGCGCTGTACCTGCCCTGGGAGTGTTTGATGGGACAGTGTAGAGGGAGCTTTACTCTGTATCTAACCCGTGCTGTACCTGCCCTGGAGTGTTTGATGGGACAGTGTAGAGGGAGCTTTACTCTGTATCTAACCTGCGCTGTACCTGCCCTGGGAGTGTTTGATGGGACAGTGTAGAGGGAGCTTTACTCTGTATCTAACCCGTGCTGTACCTGCCCTGGGAGTGTTTGATGGGACAGTGTAGAGGGAGCTTTACTCTGTATCTAACCCGTGCTGTAACTGCCCTGGGAGTGTTTGATGGGGACGGTGTAGAGGGAGCTTTACTCTGTATCTACCCCGTGCTGTACCTGCCCTGGGAGTGTTTGATGGGACAGTGTAGAGGGAGCTTTATTCTGTATCTAACCCGTGCTGTACCTGCTCTGGGAGTGTTTGATGGGACAGTGCAGAGTGAGCTTTACTCTGTATCTAACCCGTGCTGTACCTGCCCTGGGAGTGTTTGATGGGGACAGTGTAGAGGGAGCATTACTCTGTATCTAACCTGTGCTGTGCCTGCCCTGGGAGTGTTTGATGGGAGAGTGTAGAGGGAGCTTTACTCTGTATCTAACCCGTGCTGTACCTGCCCTGGGAGTGTTTGATGGGGCAGTGTAGAGGGAGCATTACTCTGTATCTAACCCATGCTGTACCTGCCCTGGGAGTGTTTGATGGGACAGTGTAGAGGGAGCTTTACTCTGTATCTAACCCGTGCTGTGCCTGCGCTGGGAGTGTTTGATGGGACAGTGTAGAGGGAGCTTTACTCTGTATCTAACCCGTGCTGTACCTGCCCTGGGAGTGTTTGATGGGACAGTGTAGAGGGAGCTTTACTCTGTATCTAACCCGTGCTGTACCTGCCCTGGGAGTGTTTGATGGGACAGTGTAGAGGGAGCTTTACTCTGTATCTAACCCGTGCTGTACCTGCCCTGGGAGTGTTTGATGGGACAGTGTAGAGGGAGCTTTACTCTGTATCTAACCCGTGCTGTACCTGCCCTGGGAGTATTTGATGATACAGTGTAGAGGGAGCTTTACTCTGTATCTAACCCTTGCTGTACCTGCCCTGGGAGTGTTTGATGGGACAGTGTAGAGGGAGCTTTACTCTGTATCTAACCCGTGCTGTACCTGCGCTGGGAGTGTTTGATGGGACAGTGTAGAGGGAGCTTTACTCTGTATCTAACCTGCGCTGTACCTGCCCTGGGAGTGTTTGATGGGACAGTGTAGAGGGAGATTTACTCTGTATCTAACCCGTGCTGTACCTGCCCTGGGAGTGTTTGACGGGACAGTGTAGAGGGAGCTTTACTCTGTATCTAACCCGTGCTGTACCTGCCCTGGGAGTGTTTGACGGGACAGTGTAGAGGGAGCTTTACTCTGTATCTAACCCGTGCTGTACCTGCCCTGGGAGTGTTTGATGGGACAGTGTAGAGGGAGCTTTACTCTGTATCTAACCCCGTGCTGTACCTGCCCTGGGAGTGTTTGATGGGACAGTGTAGAGGGTGCTTTACTCTGTATCTAACCCGTGCTGTACCTGCCCTGGGAGTGTTTGATGGGACAGTGTAGAGGGAGCTTTACTCTGTATCTAACCCGTGCTGTACCTGCCCTGGGAGTGTTTGACGGGACAGTGTAGAGGGAGCTTTACTCTGTATCTAACCCATACTGTACCTGCCCTGGGCGTGTTTGATGGGACAGTGTAGAGTGAGCTTTACTCTGTATCTAACCCGTGCTGTACCTGCCCTGGGAGTGTTTGATGGGACAGTGTAGAGAGAGCTTTACTCTGTATCTAACCCATACTGTACCTGCCCTGGGCGTGTTTGATGGGACAGTGTAGAGTGAGCTTTACTCTGTATCTAACCCATACTGTACCTGCCCTGGGAGTGTTTGATTGGAACAGGCTGTGTTTAAATTGCAACACTACCCGGCAACAAGATTCCTCACTTTAATGAGCGTCAAGGAGAGCAGGGCAGTGAGATGAGTTTTGGATTTTCACAGATACTCCTTCTGTGCTCTAAATCTTCAATGGCTATGAAACCGACTGGAAGTACAGAGAGTGACGTCAGCGAGTTGGACCAGAAACATTCCCTGCTTTCAGCTCCAACAGAAAAAATAGTTCCTGACGGATGGAATGAGAATCAGGGCTAGGTCGTGCTGGAGGGCCGAATCCTAATCTAATTAGCACGGTTGAGGAGGCCCATTCCGTGATTCCCAGTGCACAACACAATGTAGATCCCACCCACAGCAAGCGTAGCCTGCGAGCCCTCAGCGACGGCCCCTGTTACAACATGTACTGACGGCTCATGACAGCCTCGTGGCGAAAGAGCGAGTGCGAGGTGGGCTTTCTCCTGCGGGCAGTCCGTCGCTGGGCATCGGGTGAACCGTTTGTCAAAACTACCAGGCGCCCAGACCCAAAAGCTCAACTGGCCACTAAAACTGGATGGCTCACCCTAAGCAGTGAGCCAAGACCTCAACCGTGCTAATTAGATTAGGAATCGACCCCTCCGGCTCTTTCCAGCCCTGATTCTCATTCCTTTCATCAGGGGCTTTTTGGAGCTGAAAGCAGGGGCTGTCTTAAAAGCAAGTCACAGACGTCTCTCTCTCTCTCTCTCTCTGTGTGTTTTTAGTCGCTTACAGAACCATTAAATAAATATCAAGACCCGCTCCAGAGACTTGAGCACACAATCTAGGCCGACACTCCCGGTGCCAGTGCTGAGGGAGCGCTGCACCGTCGGAGGTGCCGTCTTTCGGATGAGGCGTTAAACCGAGGCCCCCCCCCGTCTGCCCTCTCAGGTGGACGTAAAAGATCCCACGGCCGCTATTTCGAGCAGGCGTCCTGTGGCCCAAAGTTAGCCCTCCACCAACATCACTTAAAAGCAGATTATCCGGTCATTTATCTCATTGCTGCTTGTGGGAGCTTGCTGTGCGCAAATTGTCAGCAGCCGCGTTTCCCTACATTACAACGGGGACCGCACTTCAGAAGAAGTGCACGATTGGCTGTAAAGCGCTTTGGGACGTCCTGAGCTGGTGAAAGGCGCTGTAGAAATCCAAGACTTAGCTTTTAAATACAGAAAGCTGTATATGTCACAGTTGGATCACTAACTTTGGCCTCGTGGGCTAGGGACTGGGTCAGTGTTTGTTCCCCCCTCTCCCCTCTCCCCCTTCCCCCTGCCCCTCCCCCGTCCGATGTCCACTACCACCCCCCCCCCCCAAACCCAATCCCTGAATTGACTCCGCTCCTGCCATTTAGTCCCGCCAAGGAGCTGTTGGGGTGGCTGACGACTGCACAGGCTACTGAAAGTATTGGAGTTGGCTGCTGTTAGGCAGAGAGGAGACTAATCACGTGGGATTAACCCCGTGGGAATGATTTGTTCCGTATGATACGCACTGAGATCCCTGAGGGAGCATTGGCAATGACAGTATCTATCCTAGTCCGTATGTTCAAGTATTTCTCGGGGTCTTTGCGTGACGATGATTCTCCGTGATGGGCTGAAAATGCCACAAAAATTCAATCTTAAAATTAAAAAAAAATCAGAGTAATCCCTTTTTAACAAGTTTTATGCGAATTTTATGTTCATCTATTATAGAATCATAAAATTATACAGCAAGGAAGGAGGCCATTCGACCCACCGTGCCTGAGCCGGCTCTTTGAAAGAGCTCTCCAATTAGTCCCGCTCCCCGCTGTGCTCTTTCCCCAGAGCCCGGCAAATTTTTCCCCTTCAAGTATTTATCCAATTCCCTTTAGAATGTTAATACCGAATCTGGGGCTCTTTTCTCTAGAAAAGGGAAGGCTGAGGGGGCGACCTGATAGAGGTCTTTAAAATTATGAAGCACTTTGATAGGGTAGACGTAGAGAAGATGTTTCCCACTTGTGGGGGGGAGACCAAAACTAGGGGGTCATAAATATAAGATAGTTCACCAAGAAATCCAATGGGGAATTCAGGAGAAACTTCTTTACCCAGAGAGTGGGGAGAATGTGGAACTCGCTGCCACAGGGAGTGGTTGAGGCGAATAGCGGAGATACATTTAAGGGGAAGCTGGATAAACACACGAGGGAGAAAGGAATAGAAGGTTATATTGATTGAGTGAGATGAAGAAGGGTGGGAGGAGGCTGGTGTGGAGCCAGCATAGAGCAGTTGGGCTGAATGGCCTGTTTCTGTGCTGTAAATTCATGCAATACTGAAGTCACCAGACATTCAGGCAGTGCATTCCAGAGCAGGTACCAGAAGGCAAAGGCGGCGTCTTATCCACTGCACCACCCAGTCCCCAGCCAAATATTGTCATTCTAATTCTCTGGGACTCAGTATCTGGAAGGCTCTCTCTGTAAAAACCTTGGAGTCAATAAATTCCATAGATTTTTTTTAAAGTACCGTTTCAATTTTCTCTCTCCCTTCCTGAGCGCACTGACTCTTTGAGAGGAATATACAGATACCTAGATTAATAGAAAGATAAACGGTGGATAGGCAGATAGATAAAGATTAATTGATGGGTAAATAGATAAAAGTTGGATAGATAGACAGATAAATGGATAAAGGTTGAATTTATAGATAGTTAAAAGAATGAATAGATAGATAGACAGATAGAGAGATAGATAGATAGAGATAGATATAGACAGACAGATAGATAGATAGATAGTTAGATAGATAGAGATAGAGAGAGAGAGAGAGAGAGAGACAGATAGATACAGAGATAGATAGATAGATAGAGAGAGAGAGAGATAGAGAGAGACAGATAGATGCAGAGATAGACAGATAGATACAGAGATAGATAGAGAGAGAGAGAGATAGAGAGAGACAGATAGATACAGAGATAGACAGATAGAGAGATAGACAGATAGATAGATAGATAGATAGATAGAGATAGAGAGAGAGATAGATACAGAGATAGACAGATAGAGAGATAGACAGATAGATAGATAGATATAGACAGACAGACAGACAGATAGATAGATAGAGATAGAGAGAGACAGATAGATACAGAGATAGACAGATAGATAGATAGATAGACAGATAGAGAGATAGATAGAGATAGATATAGACAGACAGACAGATAGATAGATAGTTAGATAGATAGATAGATAGATAGAGAGAGAGATAGAGAGACAGATAGATACAGAGATAGACAGATAGAGAGATAGATAGATAGAGATAGATATAGACAGACAGACAGATAGATAGATAGATAGATAGATAGATAGAGATAGAGAGAGGCAGATAGATACAGAGATAGACAGATAGAGAGATAGACAGATAGATAGATAAATAGACAGACAGACAGACAGAATAGTTGAGGTGAATAGCATAGATGAATTTAAGAGGAAGCTGGATAAACACACGAGGGAGAAAGGAATAGAAGGATATGCTGATAGGGCGAGATGAAGAGGGGTGGGAGGAGGCTGGTGTGGAACATAAACACCGACACAGACCAGTTGGGCCGAATGGCCTGTTTCTGTGCTGTAAATTCTATATAATATGTAATAGACAGGCAGACAGACAGAGAGGCAGGCAGGCAGACAGACAGGCAGGCAGACAGACAGACAGATAGACAGATAGACAGATAGATAGAGGTTGGATAGATAAAACAAATATTCTTGTAAAGTTCATTGTTTACTGCCTGTTTTATTTCACTAAACACACATGAGCCAGGAAGGCGTCTCTCTCAGGAGCGGGTGTCGTAGCTACGATGCACCTTTCACTCAGTGTCGTTTTTTTTTGTCACAAACCCCTTGAGAGCAATCATCTTGAAGCAGTTTGTGTCAAATGTGCTGATTTGAGAAACGGTGAAGTGGATCATTACTGCCGTGCCGACACCTCGGTGAAGGCTAAGGCCTCAGCTCGCTCCTGTCCCCGGGTCGATGCAGCTTCTTTTTTTCTGTTTTTGTTGCCTCTTTTACCAATTGCTGACAGGGTGGAACTGTAATAAACACAGAATTGCCTCTGCCAGGAATTGTTCTGCTTGGATCAGGAGTTCGAGGAGCTGCAGAGGAAACAAGTTCATTTAAAAGGTGTCAGGGTAAGAGTGATTCTGTTCTATGAAACCCTGGCAAGATAATACAAAATTGAGAGGTCGCACAACACCAGGTTATAGTCCAACAGTTTTATTTGAAATCACAAGCTTTCGGAGCTATCACTCCTTCTTCACCTGAGGAAGGAGTGATAGCTCCGAAAGCTTGTGATTTCAAATAAAACTGTTGGACTATAACCTGGTGTTGTGCGACCTCTCAATTTTGTCCACCCCAGTCCAACACCGGCATCTCCGCATCAAGATAATACAAGGCAGCCCTTTTGAAAGTGCCGTCATAAGAACTAGAAGCAGGAGTCGGCCACACGGCCCCTCGAGCCTGCTCCGCCATTCAATAAGATCATGGCTGATCTTCCATCTCAACTCCACTTTCCCCACGATCCCCATATCCCTTGATTCCCCTAGAGTCCAAAAATCTATCGCTCTCAGCCTTGAATATACTCAACGACTGAGCCTCCACAGCCCTCTGGGGTAGAGAATTCCAAAGATTCACCGCCCTCTGAGTGAAGAAATTCCTCCTCATCTCAGTCCTCAATGGCCGACCCCTTATCCTGAGACTGTGACCCCTGGTTCTAGACTCCCCAGCCAGGGGGAAACAGCCTACCCTGTCACCCATCTTATATGTTTCAATGAGATCACCTCTCATTCTTCTAAACTCCAGAGAGTATAGGCCCAATCTACACAACAGTCATGTTTGACTAATCTCTCAACTGGGGTTGCCAGCTCTTGTTCAACGCATTTGTGGAGAGTTCATCCCCTGACCTGTTGCCTCCAGCTGCCCCGCTCAGTCACATAGACTAAGAAACGAAAGCCTTCAACAGGTCTGATGAAAGGTCATCGACCTGAAACGTTAACTCTCTTTCTCTCTCCACGGATGCTGCCTGGCCTGCTGAGTTTTTCCAGCGTTTTCTGTTGCCTTCAACAATTGTCAGCCGTGGCTCAGTGGGTAGCACCCTTGCCTCTGAGTCAGAAGGTTGTGGGTTCAAGTCCCACTCCAGGGACTTGTAGTACATAAAGTTAGGCTGACACTCCAGTGTGGTGCTGAAGGAGTGCTGTACTGTCGGAGGTGCCGTCTTTCAGATGAGATGTTAAACCGAGGGCCCCCCTGTCTACTCTCTCAGGTGGATGTAAAAGATCCCATGGCCACTATTTCAAAGAAGAGCAGGGGAGGTGTCCTGGGGCCAATATTTCTCCCTCAACTAATATAATAAAAGCAGATGATCTGGTCATTATCGCATTGCTGTTTGTGGGATCTTGCTGTGCACAAATTTGGCTGCCGCGTTTCCCACATTACAGCAGTGACCGCACTTCAAAAAGTAATTCATTGGCTGTAAAGCGCTTTGAGATGTCCGGTGGTCGTGAAAGGCGCTATAGAAATGCAAATCTTTCTTTAACAAAAATGAGGAAACAAAACATACCATTTCTTTTCTTTAACGCCCCACCCCCCACCCCGACCCCCGACCCCCGACCCCCGACCCCCGACCCCGCTATGGTTCTTCTCCCGGGCGTTGCTCCCAACAAGTGTCCAGGAGATCAATCCTAGACTCCTGGAGACTCCAAGGCATTCCTGGGAGACCTGGCAACAACCACCACTCTCAACACTAGACAAATCCCAGGTGGGAATCAGTTCCGAGCTGTGCTTCTTAGTCATAGAGTCACAGAAACTTACGGCACAGAAGGAGGCCATTCGGCCCATCGTGTCTGTGCCGGCCGACAAAGAGCTATCCCAGCCTAATCCCACTTTCCAGCTCTTGGTCCGTAGCCCTGTGGGTTACGGCACTTCCAGTGCTTATCCAGGTACTTTTTAAATGTGATGAGGGTTTCTGCCTCGACGACCCTTTCAGGCAGTGAGTTCCAGACCCCCACCACCCTCTGGGTGAAAAAAGTTCTCCTCAACTCCCCTCTAATCCTTCCGACCAATTACTTTAAATCTATGCCCCCTGGTTATTGACCTCTCTGCTAAGGGAAATAGGTCCTTCCTGTCCACTCTATCTAGGCCCCTCATAATTAAATAAGTTAACCGCGGCTAAAAGTGTCTGTCACATGGGCCACGGGGAGTTATCCTACTTTTCTGTCTGATTCTCCTTTCTTGTCTTTCTCCTCTCTTTCTCTTTCCTCCGACTCCCTTTTCCTTTTGCACTTCTCTTCACGTCCCACCTGTCTGGAATTTGCTGGTCATTATTTCTTGCTGGGGAGGGAAAGAAGTCGAGAAACAATTAGGAGCTGGGCCTATCGCAGAGGCAATAAAAGTCCTCTCTTAAAACTACAGTCCATATAGTTTCAACAGCACGGGTTAGATACAGAGTAAAGCTCCCTCTACACTGTCTCATCAAACACTCCCAGGGCAGGTACAGCACGGGTTAGATACAGAGTAAAGCTCCCTCTACACTGTCCCATCAAACACTCCCAGGGCAGGTACAGCACGGGTTAGATACAGAGTAAAGCTCCCTCTACACTGTCTCATCAAACACTCCCAGGGCAGGTACAGCACAGGTTAGATACAGAGTAAAGCTCCCTCTACACTGTCCCATCAAACACTCCCAGGACAGGGACAGCACGGGTTAGATACAGAGTAAAGCTCCCTCTACACTGTCCCATCAAACACTCCCAGGGCAGGTACAGCTCGGGTTAGATACAGAGTAAAGCTCCCTCTACACTGTCCCATCAAACACTCCCAGGGCAGGTACAGCACGGGTTAGATACAGAGTAAAGCTCCCTCTACACTGTCCCATCACACACTCCCAGGGCAGGTACAGCACGGGTTAGATACAGAGTAAAGCTCCCTCTACACTGTCCCATCACACACACCCAGGGCAGGTACAGCACAGGTTAGATACAGAGTAAAGCTCCCTCTACACTGTCCCATCAAACACTCCCAGGGCAGATACAGCACGGGTTAGATACAGAGTAAAGCTCCCTCTATACTGTCCCATCAAACACTCCCAGGGCAGGTACAGCACGGGTTAGATACAGAGTAAAGCTTCCTCTACACTGTCCCATCAAACACTCCCAGGGCAGGTACATCGGTGAGACCATGCAGACACTGAGACAACGTATGAACGAGCACCGCGCAACAATCGCCAGGCAGGATTGTTACCTCCCAGTCGGGGAACACTTCAGCAGTCAAGGACATTCAGCCTCGGATCTGCGGGTAAGCGTTCTCCAAGGCAACCTTAGAAACACACGACAACGCAAAATCATCGAGCAGAAACTGATAGCCAAGTTCCGCACTCATGAAGACGGTCTCAACCGGGATCTTGGGTTTATGTCACGATACATGACGTGATCCGGACTCGAGTCGTCGTTGGCTTGTTCACAGATGTGATTCCCAGTAAAAAAGTAAAAATTTTCCCAGTAAAAAAGTAAAAATTTTAAAGCTTTTCGTTTTACATACAGATGGCAGCTTTTGACACGTTAGAACCCCTGCGACTACACCTCATTGTCTCAGTTGTATCTTGCTATGTCTTTGATGTGGTACCTTCCTGGCTGACTTGATTAACTTTATCACACCTCGGCAGATAGTCAGGATGATTTAATTTAGTGGTCTGCAATTGTAAGGTACACATGCTTTGTTCTCTATCTATATATGCTTTGGCGATTCTGTATCTAATTTACTTCACCTGAGGAAGGAGCA